>QUSF01000025.1:9036903-9374403 GCA_003676055.1 Chloebia gouldiae
GAATGGAATGGAATGGAATGGAATGGAATGGAATGGAATGGAATGGAATGGAATAGAATATAGAATAGAAAATAGAATAGAATAGAATAGAATAGAATAGAATAGAATAGAATAGAATAGAATAGAATAGAATAGAATAGAATAGAATAGAATAGAATAGAATAGAATAGTTCCAGAGCATAAGAAAGGAGAAAAGCAAATCTCTCATTTTATGGGGCCAGTAATGTATTAAGAAAAAAAAAAAAAAAAAGGCAGGTACAGTATGCTTATTGAATGCTTTGGAAAGTAATAAAAAGCCTGATCCACAGATGTCAATGACTATTGAATTAAGTCTGAAATATATCAAGTGAAGGAAAGCCAAAAGCTGCAACTTTCATCCTTGAGAACAAACTCCTTCATGTTCTTAACAAAAGATTTTTAATAATATATCAGTATTTTTGAAACCTTCACTTGCATTATTCTTTGAAGATAGATGCTTTTATTTATAAAATATAATAACTACAGTTGAATTGTACAAAAATACACAAAAATAATGAGCTGTAATACTACATAAGGTTACACAGCCCAGTGTATGTGTATTCACTTCTTTAATAATATTTAAATTATAAAATTATTATTTTGTGTCCTCAAAGAATTTTTTTTTCTGGAGGACACACTTCTTCACAGTTTTTGTTTAATTTTTTTTCTTTAAATAAAAGATACCAATTTCCAAAAGAATTACAGCAGACTGAAATAGCTTTAGGAGAGGGATAAATAAATCTGACAGCTAGGCAGTGAACCTAAATATTGTTTCTTTAGAGAAGGGGTTAGAGTTTTCCAAGCCTAACACATTTGATTTATCTTTTCATACCTAACAATATGGAAAGAGAAAAATGATTGTACAGAAATGGGATTTTCTACATGAGGGGGAAGAAAATGGTTTGCAATCTGAAAATCTGAAAGAGGAGTAAACTAACATAAACAGAAATGGCAAGGGGTGAAAATCCACATTGTATCACAACAATGGTGATATCAGATCTTGAGTGCAGTTTATGAGCTCTCCCTATGATGGTCAGTGGCATCTCACAGAAAGGAAACTCAGTGGAGTATCTGTAAATATCTGATCATTATGGCATGGTAATTACAAGGCAGCACCAAAATGAAGTTACCTCAAAAGGCCTGCTGTACTGTGAAATGTATTCATACCTAGCTCCTTATGCTGCATTTCCCTTCCAGCAAGATATTTTGAGAGATCTCCGTTAGAAATGCTGTATGGAACCAAAGAGGAAGTTGCACAACCTGTTATTGAGTTGTAAGATAAAGCTGCAACCTGTTAGTCAAAATGTAAATACAATAAAGATAAAAATGTTTGAAGTAATTCTAATCTATATAATATCATATATACTGTATTCTATATAGGTACTACCAGCAACCAAGAGCCAGGATGTCTTCTCTAGGAGAACTCACACCTGTAAACTTGTGTATTTACCTGCATTATTTATGGCAAAGCCATCAAAAATAAACCTTTTTGCTTTACATTCATTAATAATTTGTCTCTGTGACCTGATCTGCAGGGAGACTTCAGCAATGTACATTTGCCACATGGATGGAAAGATACCACAGGGAAAATTTGAGCTGAGCAGTCCAAAAGGTGAAGCTCAGTTCTCTGCAAAGGCTGATAGCTCAGAGTGTAGTGCTGAGGGAGGTTTCAAACAGAAAAAGATTCGATGAAAGGGATGGCTTATACATACAAAATCTTACCACGGTATTCCTAAATTTTAAGAAGATTTTTGGGGAAGACTATTAAAAGCAGGAATAACCAAGTCAGGAACAAGCAATGGACATGCTGCAATAAATCCATCAGAGCTATCAGGAAGTAGGTAAGAAGCTGAGGAAGTTGCTGTCACACAGACATGAAGATGATGCTGAGCAGACATGCTCACAGATGCTGAGCAGCTGAGCATCTTCCTCACCTGTAAAACAGAATTCAAACCAGCACTTCTAAAGGAAGTCTTTGAGACAGCAGCATTATTTCTGTGTTCTCTGATCAAGAATGTACCTCCACTCTTTCTTGTGCTCACATGAACAAAATTTGCCATCTATTTCTGCAGCCTTTATGATTATAAAGAAAAACTATTATTTAGTGTTAATGATATAGTATCTTCTATCTGAAACTGCAGGTATAAAGGCACCAGACCCACAGGAACAGTAAAACAGGTATGTCAAGTGGCTCTCTTGTCTCAATGAAATTGCCAGTTTTGAGACCAGTACCACCCTTACTTCATATGAGGGAAGAAAAAAGAATATAAAAAAAGAAACTCCTTCTCAAGAGCAAATAAAGAGTAAAAAATACAATGGAAGATAAACATGAAAATATAACTGAGTATCTAACTGAGGATGAGTAATTGGAAGGAAGACTTTCACCAAAAGTTTTCTAAAGACATTTTGTATCACCAGGCGTAGAAGAGCTGCATTGACACTAGATGTACAAGCACAGGGGAAAAAAAAAAAAAAACAAAACCACAAGCACCCCCAGAGCTCAAATAAGTCTACTGTTATTTTGCCTTTGCCTCTCCTCTCAGCCCTTCTGTTGTGTTGGCTTTTGCTGTATCCAAGTAACAATCTCTGATCTCACTCTTTGACTGTTTTTTTCCTCAACAGCTATTTGTTCTTTCCAAACCTTATGCTGCTCCCCAAATTGGTTTCTTCAGCTGTTTGCTAAACCTCTGGAAAAAGAAAAGCAACAGTTGCTGTTACCAGGCAACATCCAGTTTCTTTCCTGTGTGGTTGTGACAAGGTACAGCACTCCTGCTCCTGCTCCACAGACTTCTCTCCACAGCACCTGGAGCTGGAAGGCAGCAGTTGGTCTCTTTACTTTGCTCTGAGAGCTATTTTATAATTAAATCATGTAAAATCAACTTTCTATGCAAAATTCACAACAGCAACAGGCCAGCAAAAGAACTTAAGTGCAGTTTTAGTAAGGCGGTTAGATTAACCAGGACTGCATAATAAAGTAATTTGTCTGAAGAAAATCTCATCCTTCAATGTGCAGGGTGATCACTTTTGGCATCACAAATAAATCACTTGTTCCTTTCACCTTTTTTTACTTTTTGAATCAAGTGCTTTGTTCACTTCCTGTTCAACAGAGTTCAGCAGAGAAGGCTGGACCCTACAGCCTATGCAAATGAGGAGTTCTTGGTGGGTCCCCCATGAACTGTGCACAGCCAGCTCAGACCCAGAACTTCTTCCAGTACTGCCTGAAAAAGTGAAATTTTTCTTTTTTTTTTCTTTTTTTTTTTGTGAAATCATAAGACATAAGATACAGAGCATCAGTAACAGAAGACTCGCTTCCTTTAAAATGCTTTTCTCAGTCCCTATGGGTTTAGGAACATGAAGGGAATGTCAGCTCTGATATGATGGCACAGGATGTAAGTACATCTAAGCCAACTGTAAGCTACCAACACCACAGTAGCAGTTTGAGCACAGTAGTCTCAAGCTCCAGCACAGCCTAATTTACCCAGTTTCTTGGGCTCTGAAGTAAAGTCAAATACTAACAATCCCAAATGACATGGCAGATCTGAAATCTCTGCATGCAAAACTCCATACAGCCTGAAAATATCTCACTGCTCACGGAGGTGATAACATATCTTGCAGCACAGAAACAAGGCTTCACACTTTAGTTAAATCACTTCCTTCTTCTGTATCCCTTTGTATGAATTGCACCAGGCAGATTCAGCCTGTTCCTGAATGTAGGCTGCAAACACTAATCAGATCTCCAAAGGAGCCTTTGGGATGATTGATAGGGAAGCCCTTAATAAAGGCTTTCTGGTGTTGGCAGGAGAGCAAGCAAGAAGAGGAAGCAGCTTGAGTTACTTGAAATGGTGAGGTGGAGGCGTTTGATAAACTGTGATGGGAAAGATGTTTGATGAGCAGAGAGCAGCTGTAGGAATTCTGATGGGCTGGCTGAAATGGCCATGGAGGTAGTGGCTAATCTTGATTTTCCATTCTTGTCATTCATTGACAGGGAGGGTGTATATAGAGTACAGTTAGCAAAATACAGATGAGCAGAATCACCCTAAATTTGCAGTGAAACAAGGAGCCTGGAGACCTCTCTGTCTGAAATCCTTGTAATGTCAAGGTCTTGGGGATCTCTGTATTGAGAGCTCTCACTGAATTCTGTGGTAGATTTCTAAAGATGTGAGAGGAAGAAAATTTTTAATTTCGCATCCCAGTGCTGTTAATAGTGAAAATACTAGAGTATCTCAAGTAACAAGTGACAGGACACAAAAAAACAGCCTCAAGTTGCACTAGGGGTGGTTAAGGGGTGGTATTAGGAAGAATTTCTTACCCACAGGGGTTATCAAGTATTGGAATAGGCTGCCCAGGAAACGGTTGTGTGTCCATCCTTGGAGGTATTTGCAAGACACGTAGGTGTGGCCCTTGGGGTCATGGTTTAGTGCTGGACTTGACAATGTCGGGTTAATGGTTGGACTCAGTGATCTTAGAGGTCTTTCCCTACCAAAAATCTCTGTGACTCACTAACAGTCTCGAGGAAACAAGGCACTGAAAAGTTGCTGAAGAAATTGTCCAGGAAGGAAGAAACCCAGACCACCAGGGTACTTGAAGAAGGCCTGAGGAGCTGCATTATAGTCAGTTTCCTTTGAGCAACACCAACTCACAAGACTTTGCTTAACCAGCCCACAAGTGGAAATAAGTGATGCTTAACCAGTGAAGGTTTATTCAGACTTCCTTTGGCAAAATCAGAAGCAATTTGATTTTCTCACAATTATTATGTGCTGAGAAAAGCTATATAGTTGCTATGAAAGTGTAAAGGTACAACAACCAAATAACACAGCAGACTAACAATCCCAAGGCTGAAACATTAAAATATGGCTTTACATACAGATTCACCAGAAATTGAACATTATAGTAAACCATAGAATGATTACACCTAATTATATAACAAGAATAGGTTATTGCAGGTATATAACCCTGTTTGTGTGCTCTCCTGACTTGGTTCCATTCTGCAAGACAAAAATGGCACTGTAGACATGACACAATATTCATATCCCTCATAAAAGACATGAGACTACTGCTGAACGTATGTTATGTGTAACCAGTCCAGTTTTCCCTCAAACTGAACTCCTCATATTATCTCACTAATGTATCTTCCAAGCTGTATAGCTGGCTTCTTTGTGTCCATTCATACAGAAATTATAGATTATGTTCTCTGATCTAGCCTAGAAAGGTTTTACATCCTTCCTTTCAAACATGGGAAAGGGAGAAAAAACTTAGAAAAAAGAAAAAAAGAAAAAGAAAAACAATTGGGCATAGTTCAATCTCAAAGTATTCTGTTCAGCTTATAATTTAATTCCCAGGACAGATCCATATTCAGAGACCCAAAAAGTCTAGCCTCCATCCCATGAAATTTTGCTATTGACTTCACAGTGATTCCACCTGAAAGAAATAAGTTCTTTCACCAGATTGAAAGGCTGAGGTACAGAAGGCAAAAATACTCACTGAAAATTCAACAGATGCATCACTTTTAGAAACAATCAAATTCACCCAAATAACCTCAGTTTGTCCTCCTTTATGACCTAGTTTAATGAAATCTTGAGTAAAATTTCACATCAAAATTTCACGGAACAAACACAATGTATTCAATGTTTGAGACTTTAAGGTGGAGAGGATGAGGTTATCTTAGAAGATATATCATACCAGTATACAAGATGAATATTTTCTTGTTTTGACAACTAATATATTCTGAACTTGATATTAAGACCTGCTTAGAGATAGAAAGTTTTAGGTGGTATTTCAATTTGCTAAAGTAGTATTTACATTTTTGCAGTAGTGTACAATGAAATCACTATTAAAATATGTGTTGAATCCCTTTATATATTTTGATTGACATTTCTAAATGCTGACTTCTCTAGCTCATAAGGGAAGTAAAAGAAATTATTAAGAAGTTAACAGTCGCTTTATGAAGATAGGATTCTTCTTGAAATATCAATTCATAGGTAAGATTTGCCAAGCACCATGGATCACAATTGCAAGAAATTCTGAAATGTTGCCAATATTCTTGAAAAAAACTCAATCAAATTCCCAAAATTTGTGTTAATCCTATTTGTTCTGTTCCTGGGAATTTTTCAGCTGAAAATTATTCTTCTCTAAGAACATTTTCTCCTTTGTTCAAAAAAAAAAAAAAAAATCCAAGCCCCCCCCAGCCAAAAAATCAACAAGGGAAAAAAATCTTGTCTGTGTTTTAGTATTAGTCATACAATCCTGCCAAAATGTTCACACATCATAATCCATAATTCAAATAAGAATATGGTTTAATATAATAAAACTTGTTAACTTACCTAATATAATATTCTTATACAGTTTAATACTATGTTGTACTCCCAGACCAGCTACCCGATTTGTTTGAAAGAGTACAAATGTCAGAGAAGGTGGAATTAGGAGAATGGGGATACTAATTTTATATAACTGGGAAAGAGGGGAGCAAAGGATGGGGTGATATGGAACCTCATTTCAATAAACTAACATATTACCAGTGATCTCAAGTTATATTATTTTTTTATCCTTTGTATTTTTAAAAGTTTACTTTAGAAATAAACTCCATGGGGTTCCTGGCAGAGCTGCTCTGCCACAACAGTTTATACCGACCATCTGTGGTGTGCCAGAAGCTTCCCGAATGTTCTGCCACCTGACTCAAAATCCTGAAGCTTTTCATGTTTTTCTGCCAATTTTCATCCATACTATGTCTGTTTCCAACACTGAAAACCTAAAAAAGCAAAATATATAGCTAAAAGATGCACAGGATAGTAAATTCATCCACAATATCATGGCCAAAAGAAAAGACCAAAGACTGCAGTAATCTGGATCTATGAGCTGTAATCATTGGGGACAGTTGCATACACTGAAAATAGAATTGTTAAAGAGCAAGGGGGCTCCTGTCTTTAGCAGGTACACAGCACACACAAAGCTTAGTATCATTTTCTTTTAGCACACAATACTGTCAGGCTAGATGTAAGGCTGATTTCTCTTTCCATAGGTGACCAAAACCTTTTTGTCACCATAGACAACATTTCTTCTGTCAGTGTTTCACTTTTTCACATGTAAAGCATAGAAAGTATAACAATGCTGTGATAACACTTGGTCAACTTGTAATAAATGAAGACCCTCTTCTGGAAAACACAGAGAGAGTGCAAGAGAAAAAGGGCATTAAAATAATTGAACAACTCTGCTTACCAACAACAGGAAAGGCCTAGATTCAGGAGAAGATTCAAATTTTTGCTGCATGGAAATGAATTACCAAAAAACAATGAAAGCTTAGAGTGATCTACTAAAAGCTCATATAGAAGAGCTGCAATGTAACAGTGAGAAGCCATGTGAGCAACTCTACAAAAATTTCCTTTTCAAGAGCTAATAATTAAACATTATCAAAAACTTAGTCCAGCTGTTCCCATACTATTCTAATATTAGACAAGTCCTGAAGGATCTAGATTTAGGTTAATTTTTTTCTGTTTAAGCTGTATTTAAAGCAGATTCTAAAAATGCTGTCGACTAGGACACCAATGATGCCACAAAAATAGACAGCTGTAATTGATCAATATCTTATAAATCCATCTGATATCGATGGCGCCCACAGCGTCACGTGATATGGGACAAAGATGGAGGTGCCCACGGCATCACGGGACAAGGGACAAAGATGGTGGCAACGGGGTTGATGTTGTCAGTTTCTGGCATTTTTTGGGTTGACACCCAAATCCTAACCAGGTTAGTCTACTCCTAACCAGGTTGTTGAGATCCCAAGGTTTAAATGCTTAACTCGGGCTGGGTTCTGCAGAAAATTTCCAGAAATGCTTTCTCAACAAATTTGTTTAAAGAATATCAAAGAGTAAATATATATGTTAAGCACCCACTGGTAGTGGAGTTTTAGGAATTTAAGGGGGGTGGTGTTGGTGGCGGGTTGGTTCAGAAGCTTCCCTTGCTTTGTCTATCGCAGCTAAAGGATTTTGTCGACTTGCTTGGAATTCATACCTTTGTAAGCCCAGGTTTTAAGAGTCATTTAGCTGAAATATTCTCAGCATGCATTCTTAAACAAGTTTTTATAACTCCTGGGGCTCCTGTGAAAGAGCTGAGTGTTCAAAAGCCAAGGTCTTTTTCCAGCTTTCCTCACATACCCTTTGAACTTTTTAAATGGGTAATGAATTTTCACAGCTACATGCTTCAGCTGGTTTCCTTGGATTGGATGCTGATATTAAGAATACCACCAGCTGTCACTTCCTCTACCAGACTCTAGACAATGACTCAGAAGTGTGTTGGCCTTTGCATGTATTATCCAGCTTTTGCCAGTGCTGTGGTCTCAAACCTGCACTGACAATTTCCAAGTTACTGGATTAAGTATGCCTTAAAATAATTCACAGACGAGATTCCAAACAGAGCCTTTTACCCTATATTCTCTCTCCTGTTATTGTTGTCATATTTATCATTATTTTTGTAAATTTTATCAAAGTCTTTTAGATTACACTGCGAGTTTGCAAGTTTTTGGACAAAGGTCTATTAGAAGCAGCACATCAGCAAAAACAAAATGTACTGGTTTCAAACCAGCACTTACGGCATGCTCCACATCAGTAAAAATATTTTCAAAAGCTAAACACTTCCTCTTGCCATTAACAGCATTTTGTTTCCTGGGACTGTACTGGGTTACCTTTCTCTCATGCCCAGGTGTCTGACTGACCTCTGCCATAAGCAGCCTCTAGTAACAGATTACTTTGTCCCTGTCAAAAGCTGCTAGTGGTTCCTTTCTCCAATAAAAATAGTTCTCTCTCCTTTTGGCCTACATGCATCTTTCCCAATGACAGTCTTCCTTTTATTTTTACTTTTATTTTTCACTGCCTCCCTCACAAGAAAGACTCCAAATGTTTACATTTCTTAATTGAATTTATGTAGAAAGGAAGTCCAAGTGAACTTTGGCTTGTGTTCAACAGTAATTCAGATAAGAAGTAGAAGGAAGTTTGATTTTGAAGAAGAGAAATTAGAAACTCGAGACACCAAATGTTATTCAGTGGCATGTCAAATGCTTATCAAGATATCTTTATCACATTTTTAATTGTTTCTTGCAATTTGAGTAATAGGAAAGATCAGTAATAAAGTCTCACTATGTTTCTTTTTGAAGTGCTGTCTGAAATCCTGAAACATTTAGAAAGGATGCTATGATTAGATTTGGCTGGAAACTTTTTGATTAAACACTTTTCATTTTAAAAATGCTGATTTGTTGGAAGTGCAACTTTCTGCAGATGCGTATGTGTTTTAATGAAAACTTTAATGAGAAAAACTTCTTAAGTCAAAACCAGAGACAGCTGGGGATGGAGCATGGCAACACAGAGCTCACAAAGGTGAGACATCATTCTGCTGTGTCCTGAGACAGTGACCTAAGAGACTGTTTCACTCCGGGAGCCCTGTAAATGATAAACTGCCACAATAGTAGACATTTACTGACAGCTTATCTTTTCTTCCATGTCTGATCTTGTGACCTACTTTATCCACAGCCATCTAAGCTCTTACTTATGGTGGAAACTTTGCCACTTTAGCCTTATTACGTCTTCCTGACTTACTGCATCCTCCTTTGCTATCCCAGCTCACTAGAATCTAAATTTTGAGTACTTCTGAATGTGTAACACTTCATTCCATTAGGTCACCCTCCACAAATTCACAGGAACCTCTTTAGTTGGGCAGCTTTCTTTCACTGGTGTTTTTTGAACCAGTTCAGGATAGCATTTTCTTAATGTCACTGAATTAAATCAAAGGTAAACCCCTCAAATTCTGCATGACTTTGAGAGTTCACAGAACTATCTTTAAAGTTTCATCTGCAATAAAACATACAAGTAAACCAGTCAGTCAGCCAGTCAGCCAGTCAATTAAGACTGAAAAACCACTGTGACCTTTTCAATCTACTTTAGAAATTCATAAAGAGTTGCTTTCCAGAATGAGTAGGATTGCCTGATATAGTGTAATAGACTGAAGCCAAAACTAACAAGATCTTTGAAGGTCTTGAATAGTCTGCTTCCAGTGAAGTCTAGAGTCTCCCAGACTTGTTACCTGGCACACGAGCTATACCATCAGTTCTCATGAACAGATTGTGAAATTTGCAATTTCCTAGGAAAAATTTTTGTGCTGCAATCTACCCTGTTTTTTTTCTGTTGTCAGGCTGCTCACTTCTCATGCCAGCTGCTCCACCCACCTGTTCCCCTGTGTATAACTTAATAATCTCCATTTGATATAAACTGGAGCAGACCGAGGAAGTGTAAACTTTCAGTGTAGGATGATAGCATGGGGTGATTCTGGGGGAGTAGAATGTCTGGCAGTATACATTCAGCAGGCACAAGACTTTGATCAGCGGTAATGAATATATTGCTGCAGGAATAATCTTCATTAAGTTGGTTGGTGATGTGGGGATTGATTCTACAAGGTGCTGTTCATCTTGTAGCCACACAAACACTTTTTGAGCAAATGAAATGTTCTCCACTTTTTCATCTTCTAGCATTCCTCAGAAGTCACAGCAAGGATTCTGTATCCAAGCAGATATTCTAACTCCTACAGTCAGAGGATGAACAAACTGATGGACACATTTTCCAGTCTTTGATCAGAAACCACCCTTCCCACGCCACAAAAACACCCTACTCCCACACCATTTTAAATCTCCTATGGTGCTTCCCAAAGTCTCAGATTGAAAGGATGGTGAGGATTCCCTAGAGCTTTAATAACTCACTGTTTCAATCCAATGGTATGAGTTTTTGGTGAAAAGTGATTTACTGTCATAGAAAATGGTGGTCTTTCTTCAAATGTCAGCTGCTGGAAAGCTAAACATAAAAGTAGCAGGGAAGCTGAATAGACTCCCCTCCATTCTGAAAGAGAACTCTCAATTTGTGGTTTGATCCATCTTTCATATGATGGTAAGATATGTTAGATCCCTTTGAATCCTTTCTTTAGAGTCCCATATTTCTCTCCATTGAGCGGTGAGTCAATCTAGTTTAGCAGATTGAAGTAAATGTCTAACTTTAGAGAGATAAACTTTTCAAGTTGGAGTGTGATGTCCACCCTAGAAAAGGTCATTGCATCTATCACTGCATACATGCACAAATATCTGTATAACATTGCATAAGAAATGCCTATGTACTTTCATATCAACATTGTTTCAAGTCTTTGAAGATCAGCTTCAAGTACATTAATTATCAAGATTATCTTTAAATACTTTATTAATTCAATGAGAAAGTTTTCACAGTTTTCTCAGTCTGGTGAAAAATGTTTCCCCTTTAAAACCAAGAAATACAGAACAAATTATTTTTCTAATTTTAGATTTGCATATAGTTTTGATTCCACATTTGTTTAATTGCATTTTTAAGTATTGGTAAGGGGTTTACATAATGAACAAAGGTCATTAGCTAAGTAACTTAAACAACTTGCTTGTTTTACAGAATCAGAGAATGGGTAAGAGTGGGAGAGACTACCGTGGGTCATCTGGTCCTATCTCCCTGATCAAGCAGGGTCACCCCAGAGTGCACGGCAGAGGATTGTGTCCAGACAGTCCTTAAATATATCCACTGAGATATCTCTACGACCTCTCTGGGCAATCTGTTCCAGTGTGTGGTTACTGCATAGTAAAGAAGTTCTTCCTCATGTTCAGGTGGAATTTCCTGTGCATCAGTTTCTGTCCGTTCCTCTTGTCCTATTGCCCGGCACCACTGAGCAGAGCCTGGCTCCATCCTCCTGGCACCATCTTTTCAGGTACTGACAGACACTGATGAGGTGCCCTCCCAGTCATCTCCTCTCAAAGCTGAACAGGCACAGTGCCCTCAGCCTTTCCTTGTAAGAAAGGTGCTCCAGTCTCTTCATCATCTCTGCTGCCCTTGCTGGACCTGCTCCAGGATCCCCAGGTCTCCCTTGTACTTGAGAGCCCAGATCTGGACACAGCACTCCAGAGGTGGTTTCATGAGAGCTGAGCAGAGGGGCAGGATCACCTCCCTTGACGTGCTTTGTAGTGTGTCTAAACATTTCACCTTATTTAATCCAGGAGTGCCACTGTCTTTACTAGATTACTTAGGCAAGTAAAATGAGCAGAAGTTATCTGCCACAACTCTTAATTAGAGGGATAACTCACCACTGAGATCTATGCAGAGTCAGAAGTTTAACTCTGGATAATTAAATACCTACATGCATCTAGCTTTCAATGTTCTTAGCATGCTGTATTTGCTCTTCTACTGATCTCAGTGCCAAGTTAACTCGGCATCTCCCATTTATCTGCCTGGATAAAAACTCCATTAAAGTCTGGCAGTAGCTCTAAGGATTAACAGCTGGGAACACAGCTAAGTAAAGAGGTGTAGAGTCCATTTGGACTACAACAGTGAAAGCAGGAAATGTATTCTGGGGCAGGAAAATAGATCCAGCTGATATCATCTGGAGTACTTTGAAAACAAGATATAAAGAGTAGATCAACAGAAGCTTACTGTAGAAGGATGGAATTAGAAATTACAAATTAAAGTCTATGCCACACAGGAAAAAGAAGGAGCATTTATGACAGGCAAAACATTAGTAATGCTTAATCACCACAGGCTTAAGAGAAGTAGCCCAGAAAGCAGTATGAAAAAAAAATAATAGTGTTGCCAATTAATTTAGAGATAAAGATAGGATCCCCTTATGGTTTTTTGGATGCAATGAGAGTTTTCTAGTTCCCTTCATTTAACATCAGGACAGTGATCTGTTAGCACTATAGGTACCTGCATTTTGTTTATCACTTCCCTGCATAGGAATATTTCAGTTTGGTCTCTCTAAATATTACATATTCACAATATGTGTGCAGGTCCTTCTCTCCCAAAGAACTTTTCTAACACTCAGGTGAGTATTTTTCCAAGGGTGTCCATACCTCAGTCATCAGAAGGTACAGCACTTCTTTCTAAAATCTGACAACCGTTGCTACTAGTTTTCATCTAAATAGCCAATTCTGTACTTTAGATGTTGTCACACAAGGTGGCAGACAGGAGCTCCTGTAACAAACCTGGAAGAATTTTTATTTCTGTAACAGTGACAAGATGCAGTCCTAAAATCCCCACATTTTAACCACACCCAAACACACAAACAGCATATTCCAGCTCATTTTACAACACATTACATGATGGCTGTTTCCAAAAACCACCTCCTGGGGTGTACATTCACATATATTGACATGGATACATGGATTAGAATTCTAAAATATTAACAGCTGTTCCATGTGGGCCTGATAAATACTCCTTACATGTATGACACAATTTGTTAAATTATTTCACTCTTACACTTAGGAAAGAATAAATCTTGCCAGCATTTATGTATGTGCTTGGCTTTACCAGCCTGACTACTCCTGGCATCAAGTATGATTTTCATAAGATCAAGGCCTAAGATATCATATGCAATAACTTGGAATAGAAATGCTTTCTGAAAAAATAACACTTGCCCTAGCTGAAAGCTACTGAGATTTCATCATGATTATCATCAGCAGCCTGGTGAATAAACATGAGACACGCAGGCATTTACTCTGGTCAGGCATCAGGGAGGAGAACAATGTGAAACAAAGGAGGGGGAAATGGGGCAGAAGGATAGAAATGGTTCTTCATAGCTTCCAAGTGTTGCAACTTACTCAGAAATGTCTGGTTATTCTTAGGGAAAAGTCAGGCATGCTTAGAAAAGGGCCAAATGTGGTTTTTGGCATGGAATTTAGTACTAGACAGATTTTGAAAGTAAAACTCCGGAATCACAGTAGCTTTGCTTCTGAATACCACACCTGATTACTACAGAATTGTTGAATGTATCTACCAGGAAAAATAGATCTGTGTCTAAAGGTTTTTGCTTTCTTGTTATTGTAATAGAAGAGAGTATATAATAGGATATAGGTTATTAATAAAGAATCTCATGCTGCTCCATGTCTGATATGACCTAGATTTCAAAAAAGTGGGTATTTACTAAAATGAATAATTTAACATCCCAAAAAATACAGGGAAGATGTGTCATAGTGTGGCTTGAAAATCAGTCCAGTTTATTCCATAATTTCTTTGATGACAAAGAAGTTTATTTTTATTTTTTAATGGCTTTGCTGCTTTTCAGAGCTTTTTCACAGCTGCTGCTGCTTTTCACCATTAGACCTTGTCTTCTTAAATCACCCTCTCATTTTCTGTCAAATCCCAATTTCTATAAGGGATCTGTTACTATATCCCCGCACTGAGAGGATCTAAATAAGGCATCCCATAAACAACCTCAAGTTCCTGGTAAGTTTAAAATGGTAAGTCATGGACTAGCTAAACGTGTGACTTCTACTATTTCTACTGAAAAACTCAAATTTTTGCATCTGTCAAAAAGGGCTGCAGACTGTCAAATTCCGTGTACATGCTTTTAGTAGCAACTTATTTAATTTTTTTCTCATATTAAATGTTTTCTATACCTTAACAGCACAATCTGAGAGTCCTTCCCAGCCATTTGGTCTCACTGCAGTCTCTGCATCCCGCCACCATGTTGACAGGCGTTGACAAACTTTCTGACTCCTGCCACCATTTTTTCCCATTCCCTACTTCCCATGGGAAGAAACGTAGACATGAAGGATGGGAGAGGGGTGTAATATGCTGTGGCCAACCTTCAAGTAGGACTATCAATGTGATCAGGTCCCAGTGTTTAGAAATAGTCATTAGTCATTCAGTGTTTAGAGTAAAACAGTCATTACCCTCCACATAAAATGAAGAGGTGTTGAAAGTGATCAGAGTCCAGCTCCTGCCTTTAATGAGGGGCAGGCCCAGGAATATCATCCTGGAAGATTTCTGGTAACAGAATCTTTAAAAGGCAGATTATAGGCAGAGTAAACTATGTCACAAGGACTTTTCCTGCTCTTGACAAAGTTATTCCTTATTGCTAATGTCTAAATTAGCCACACTGGAATTGCCTTCTAATTTCCAGATGCATGTGTGTGAGAGGAATGGAAAAGGATTAAGAGACTTAGCATGAAGGTGTTGCAAAAGTTACTTGTGGGCCAGCTTGCAAGGGCTAAAGCTACTGCAAGGAACAGCTTGCTTAGCCATGGTGCCAGGCCTGAAGAGACTTGTAAAGAAAAACTGACTCAACAGTGAAGGAAGATAAATGACATTTTCCACAGGGTGTTGTAGGAGAAAGTGTACCATAATTGTCCAATGCTTGTGAAACTGTTGAACCACTTTGTGGTTTCTGCCTTTCTTTCATCCCTTTTTATTTCTTCATTACCATTCAAAGACGTTTCTAAAAACTATACCACTGCTAGAGCTGATAACTTCCTGCTGTGATTTGTGGGCAGCTAGGCTGTTGTGCTCCTCTACTTCTTGGCAGTGAAGAACAAGGGAAGAAATTGGAAGTGTCTTCCTGAGATGGTACAAGAACAGACAGAAGATAATGAATTGCATTGCTACATTAGATAGTAAAAGACTTCAAATTTTCTTCAAATACTTTTCTGAGAAAAGCAAAAGCAGTAGGGTTACTGAATAAATCTTTTCCTTGAAAACTGTTAGGAGAGACAATCACAAGGGGAATATTAAAGTTCTTAAAGTCTTGATAAGATTATGGCACTACCTCTATGAGAAGATCTGGTTTGGAAGAAGATATGTTCCTGAGAATAAATAATATTATCAAACCAGCTGCTGAGCATAGTAAATGGAAGCCTACCTCATCTGACCTTTCTGTCTCTATAAAAATAATTGTATACTATGCAGGGCTTGAGAGGCCTGAAATGAGGAGATAATTTTCCTGCTCGTCTTTTGCATCTAGACACTAGAAACAGGTTGTGATCAGGAAATTCAAACCTTATCCTAAGATCTTAAAGCTGAGAGAACAAGTAGAGAACAAGCAATCAGAACTGACAAAAGTTGGTGTATTGCAAAGAATTATTTAGAATTATACCTAACATTCTCTAACCTCCTTTGTTTTCATACCAGTCACAGTACTCATTAGGTTCACAAGAAACCTTTGAGAAAGTCATTTTCATTTTGTTGAGCAAGAGGTCAGACATACTTGGGTGACTTGATTCACCACACTCTGTTCAGCAGATATTCCAGACTGATAACTGCCAGAAGCTGGAATGACAACCTGCTCTTATCTACCCTATTTGGCCAAGTTCAGTGAACAATGGCTCACTGAGGTATTCAAACTCTAACCCCCAGGCAGAATTTCTCCTCCAGTTCCTCTTGGTTTCTGTCAAACTATTTCAACTTCTGCAAACCAGCAGGCACCCCACAGTGGGGTATAACTCTCCCTTGCAGAGTACCTGGTGCAGTACAAGATGGAGCAATTGAACACAGAGTCCATCTTCAAAAATATGACTCCTAAGTGAAGTTCCTGACTTCTGCTAACACCGCAATACTCCTTCCCCTTCCTCTCTTGCCAGTCAGCCATCCGAAACAGCCTAATGGGGATTCAGAATGGTTGGATCCAAGGGGAAGCATGCAGTGTCACATGTGATTGAACAGACTCCACATCAAGAACCAAGAAAGCCTAGTTGAAACCCTGAAGAATTCTACCTCTGGAGAACACGTTTTGGCAAAGAGGATACTGAGGCAAACAGTTCGCAATCTTATTTTAACTAAAGCGGGCAGGTAATTGTGAACAACTAAATTCACAACATGAAAACACCACACAAAGCAGATTACAAATACTGATAAAAAACTTGTAATTGAACTTATAGACATGAGGAAAAAATGTGTCAAAGTTGTATCATTGGATTATCCTGACAAGGAAGACATTAAAGCCACGTCCTTGGGACAAGTCAAGAAACTCATTGCCACAAGACCAGACTCTGGTTTGCTGTGCATATCTGATATCAGAAAATATCACTTGACCTTAGTCTGCTCTTAGTGCTTCTAAAACATGACTGTCCATACATTTGTCAGAGTCACTGAAACAGAAATTTCCAAACAGGTAAGGAAGGGTGAGGGCATAACTGCTGTTCCATTCCCACACACATTATGATTCCTTCCCTTTCTGCCATTGTAGTAATGCCAAACCCAAGCTTTAAAAAAATAATCATAAACTAGACCTCTCTAAAGTAAAAAAAAATGACTTCATAGAAACAGAATTAAAAAAAAAAAACCAAACCAAACAGCACATTGCAAAAGTAAGCAGGGAGTGTATAGGGCAGGCAGTTGTTCTTGTTATTCACCTTTGACAGTACATTGTTCCAATTTATCTAAGAAAGATTTCTCTAAGTATATTTTATAATTAGTGGCAGATGATAGTATCTATAATTAGTTAATTCATGGAAATGTTTAGAAGAGACCTCACTTATCTTCAGACTGTGTCTTTATAGCATTGTATTTCTGTAGCCAATACACATAATTCTCTTCTGTTCATGCTTTTCTCAGAACACCTTAAAATACAAGATTCAACAGAAGCCAAACAACACAGGAGAGAAAAATTGGCCAGACATCTTTTCTAATAGAGTATACTCAACAAAACAGCTAGAAACTGTTTCAAAACAAACTTTCTATCCATCTATCTTGTTAATATGTACTTGAAAAAACATGCACTTTCCAAGTCATGGGTATTCAAATATATGATAAAATTCATGACAAAGACAGGAAAAAGAGAAAAAGTTGCAAAAGTATCTGTGGTCCTTGATCGCAAAAAAAAAAAAAAAAAAAAAAGACATAACAAAACAAAACAAAATGGCAAGTAGTCACGTCATTAGTTCGACTTACATTTCATGCAAGATGACCAGCTTTGCTTTTAATAGACCTGGATGCCAACTGCAGTTAGAAAGGTTTTACCCAACAGCCTCTGCTCTGCTAAAACAAGAGTATATCAGTATCATACTTGAAAGGTCTCAGATAAGTATGACAAAAAACCTTCAATGAACACTATTCTAGTGTTCAGTTTTAAGATCTACATACCAGAAACAACACTGGGCTTTGACTTCCTATCAGCTGAAATAACAAAAAATTCTTCCTGATGACTATAGGCTCACAAAATAACATTTAAATGTCAATAACATGTTTGTGATACAAAAAGCAGGTTGGCCATTAGTGTAAAAATCCCCAGGGACGCTCTCTTTGCAAATAGTTCTACTGTTAAAGATGTAAGCCTTTCAGACTGTTCAACAGGACCAAAATTCACCCTTTTCCATATGTAACTTAGAATCCTTAATTTGCCAAATCAACAAGTCTCCTAAATCAGCATTGTTAGGAGAGTTATAACAAGAGATATATAGCTTAGCAGCAGGGGAAAAGTTCCCTTTGTAATTTAAAAGAAGTGGTGCTTCTCATTCTGCTTCTGCACTTTTTCTTGTGTATGTATATTGCTGCCAGCTCACGGAGAAACTGGCTGTGAGATTTGAACCCCCCACGAGATACAGATGGCTCCTTGATTTACTTATTGATGAAATAAAAAGGAATTCTGCCTGTGGACAGAAAAGTGGGTTTTGTTTTTTGTTTTCCATTTACTGAGAATGAAATCTCCTGTATGAGAAGTATAGCAATCCCTGCTGCATTTCTTACTTGTATAGCCATCAATGAGCTAGCATGCACACGATTGTACAAACCTAGATTAAACATTGTAAATGACCACAGTATTTTCTTCCTGGAGCAAAAGCTATGGTGTGATCTACAGCCATTTTCTCTTTATTTGGAGGTTTCAGGGTTCATACCACGGTCACAGCAAAAACACAACACAGAGCTATCAAGCAAAAGTAATCCTCTTTATTTCAAAACAGATGACTAGCTATTTGCATGGTTAAAAATAGAGTTTTCCCTGGGTAATCCGCTAGCCAGTCTGATCTACTTTTTCCCCCCATAATGCTAGGTCATTATGGATTAAAAACAATAGGCTCCACCCATAGAGAAATTTTCTTTAATACCTCCACAACACAAAACAAATTAAGAAAAATAAAAACCAATCACCTAGGCCTTCACAACTCATTAGCTTTCTTCCAGTTGTATTTTTATATGAGATTGCAAACATTCTATACTGTAAACATCTTATGCATGGTAGTTCAACTCTTGCAATTACTTTTTAGGTTTTTAGGCTTTCTGGAAAAACAATTGAGATTTCTGCAAGCATAAAAATTGTTTAAAACTCCTGTCTACCAAGGCAAACAATCTCCTGAGTAGGTGGTGGTAGGCACAGCTTGCCTCCTTTGTTGCATACAGAGTGAGGATTTTGCAAAGGAGTCCTAATTTCAGCGGTAATGAGTGAGATCTAGTGAATATAACTAAATATCTCAAAGTCCTGGGTGTAACAGTGTTAGATACTCATTGTAGGAATAGATGGATGGCAGGTGAAATAGCTCTCCCTGGCAATTTTACAAGTTTTGAAGTTGTATGCTACAGTTGCATGAAGCAGGAAGAAATTAAAGTGCTTGCTTAGAAGTCACTATAATGACCCAAGCCATCAGATAGATGGTTTGAGATAAGAATTAATTCTTGGGTAAATGGCAAGTGTTGACAGCAATATTTTTTCCCATCACTTATATACATAAACACTGATTTAATTTTTTTAATAAAATGATGAAATGAAAAAATAGTTGACCTAAGAAGGGAAAAGTTGCCAGAATTGACATCTTTCTGAAGCAAAGCTAATTTTTTTTTAATTAAAGGGCTCACAACTTAGCTTTCTGAGAAATTTCATGCTTACAAGCAGTATAATCTTTTTTTTAAAGAAAATAAGTACATACAACCATCAAGCCCATTTTAAGACATATCCCACATGAGAAATTACTGGCAAGGTATCTTTTATAACACTGCACTAATATAGATCTCTGGTAACAGCATTATACAGGCTGTCACTGCTATTCTCTGATGTAGGAGGGAGACAAGTATGTGAGGCAGCACAGACTGGCAGAGCAGGCTACACACATTACACTTGCCAAGACTCCTGAGGGATGGAGCAAAACCACCATTCAGCCAAACTCTGAATGCCTGTGGAGCCTCTGCGAGCGATAAACAGTGACACCTAAGGGAAGGAGTGAATATTTCCCAGGGGAAACAAACATTCATGCCGGGAAAGAGAAGACAGGTATCCAAGTCCTCTCAAAGTTAGCTTTATGAGTCCCAGGGTATAAATAAAGTTGGGGGGGAAAGGCACTTTCAATAGGGCGAGTTGTCTATCACATTACCTACCCAGAACTGTAAAACTGACAGAACAAAACACTTTCACTCAAAGCAGCTGCTTCTATTATCACCTAGGAGAGGTTCAGCCAGCTTTGTCTATGTAGAGAGTTTAAAAAAGCCTGCTATCCAAGACAATTTTCACACTCAGGACATTAAGTGCACTGTAGTGCAATGTTGTCAATAGTATGACTAATACCATATCAATTCCACAGCAAAACAATCTTCTCCAAAAAGGTCAAACTATTATCCTCTCTGTAGAAGAAATTGTTTCCACATCTGGAAGAACACGTTTGCAGGTTTGTATCACACAGAAACATCAAAGCCTGCACATCCTCTAGACAATCTAGGTGTTTGCAGGGCATAGGTGTAGTTTCTGTTCTGTTGTTCTATGAGCTGTAATACAGGAGCAGGTTTCTTACTAATTTTCTGCTCCCCAGCTCTGATTACCAGCAGGTCCTTTGTGTCCCATTCAGAAAACCATAGTGCTTAAAGATGCTGTCACCTAGAACAGAAAAATGTACTGGCAACACAATTACGTAGCTTTACCAGAGGGCAGGCGACAAAAATTTCCCTTTCTCGCTGGCATTAACACCTTTGAACTTAATTTTAGCTCAAGCAATTTCCTGATGATAGAAGTGAGATACTTTAACTGAGAACAAGGTCTCATTGAACAGTAATGAATTCAAGTCCCAGCTTCACCATTCTGACACATCTTCTGTACATTATTGTGTCATGTTCTTGTTTGTCCATGTCCCACAATATAGCATCTGTGTGTTTCTCCCTCTTAATGTCACCAAATGCTAGTTTACACAGAAGGGCTTGCTTAGGTTCTAGCTAGTTATATACTGTACAAACACAAATTAACAGCTTACAAAAATTACTCTGCAATCTTCAATATCTCAGAATGTAAAAATAGTCCATTTAGTCTCCCCAGAAACAGTAGCCTACTCGAGGCTTAGGGAAGAGTTCACGAGAGCAGAACAAACATGCTGTGATATATCCCAGTACTCCCCCATCTTCCAACAGTCTGTGATTTGGGGAGCTAACTTCCTCTGCTAGAAGTCTAACTATTGTGTTTAACAAACTTAGACTAAATATTTCATGATTTTGAACATGCACAAATCTCTTGTTATGCACAGTATCCTTTGGCAGAAAACTCCATAGTTCAGATGTATACTATGTGAACAGTCTGGATTCTGTTTCTTTGCTTTAAACATCCTGAGAGTTCATTTTGGTGCTTTTCTTCCACAGTCCAGAAAAGACAATGATAGGCTTGGAGCCTATCTCTTCTCTCACTGTTTCTCATCATTTAATAAATCCTATTTCAATCCCCATCAGCAGATTCCCAGAGATTTTAGAGACATTAGTTCTGTAGTCATTTCTTATATGGAAGTCATCTGGTGACTTCAATCTTCCTTGTTCCTCTTTCTGCTATCAGCTTATGAGATCAGAAAAAAAGCATAATATTTGTTTTGTTCTCCATATTTATCATTCCCAACACCTATCTGCTTTTCTTTTTTTTTTTTTTTTTTAATAATCATCACAGAGCACTGCAGTTACATTACATTGTCATTAAAATACTCATAACTGCACTCTCTTTCCCTGCCTGGTAACAGCCAATTCAAAACTCTTCATCACATATATAAAGCTAAAAATCATTTTCTTCATCTCTGTTGCTGTACCTTTCTCTACAGTGAATTTATTCTGCCATTTTATCACTCCATGTCACAAGACCTTTCTTCCTGGCAGAACGTTTTCTCTTTTACTGCTCTGCACAACTTAATGCCATCAGTAAATATTGCCACCTTCCTCTCTACTCTACTCTGTAATCTAGACTGATTACACTGAATAACATGGGTCTTCATGTATATCTCAATGGAATTTCCCAGGTGAAAAATCCTACACTGAGAAAGCTGAACATTTGCTCCTACCTTCTGTTTCCTGTCTTTTCAAATGTTACTAATATATGTGAAGACCTTGCCTTTTATCCTATGGCAGTTTGGCGTCTCTAAGTATTTTGGAGGGATTTGGAAGACATTCTAAAGTCAACCACAATTAGATCACCTTTGTCAAACACACAATAGTGATTCCTTCAGGGAACAGCAGAATCAGGAGACATGGCTGCTTCCTGCAGAAGCTGTAGTAGCTCTTCCCAAGTACATTTTGTTTATCTATGGCTTCCTTCTCCCTCTAGAGACATCAGACTCATCAGTCAGCAATTTTCCACATCTTATCCAAAGTCCTTCTAAAAACTGGTAGTGCATCTGCCACTGTCTCTGATATAGAGGCATTTCTCAGTGATGGTTTATATGACACAAGTGGTGGTTCAACACTACCTAAACAGGAGTTCACTCACTCTTACCCATATTTCACTCTTAGATCAATTTTTTCAGACTGTCAAAACCAACCTTTGTTTCAATCCCCTAAGGAATGCCTAGAATCTGCACTAGTAACAATTTCTTTTTAGGGACTTTTAATTTTGTTTGCTTCAGTCTTTTAACTCTTACATGAAGGAGCCCTTCTCCTATACCAAGAGGGCCAGATGAACAAAGTTTTTATCCTGTACACAGCAGGTGCATTACAAACAAAAACATCAACCTTTTCGATGTTCATTGGAATTTTGACCACAGCTAAATTGGGCTGGTTGAATTCGGTTAAATTTCGGTTAAATGGGCAGTTAAAAGTCAATTTTAGAAGGTAAATCGAAGGTAATGTCTTCTACTCATGGAGCAAAAATACTCATGGAAGAACACTGATTTACATAATACATAAGTTAGGAACTGGATTAAATTAAACTAGTTTGACTGAGAATATAAAAACTGCATGAATGTACTTTAAATTACAATATTGTTCACAGAAATTCAAATTGCAGTTGTATTAATCCAGTCTATTTATATAATATTACAGTTTGAAGGAATTTCCTGTAGGGACTTTAATGAGTAACTGTAAAAAGAATTATTGAAAACTGTATCTTAGTTATTAACAGCCATAAAGTCTGTTCCAATAAATGGTATAGGAAATACAATTAATTGTGTTGTGGCATTGCTTTCACCTTGATTCAAATCAATTAGCATTTTTTTATAGCACAGATATTCAGTATTCAGTATTTTTTATGATTCATGGATGATAATGAAGCTAAGTCACCACAGGGCACTACACAATCCAGACCAATCACACTTTGATGCCTAATTTAGGGGTTTAGCATTTGACAGGTAATTTCCTAATTAACCACACCTTCAAAATTCAAGACCCAATAAAAAAAGAGCAAACTGACTTTTCACAGTGCAGAGATGCTAAACTACCTTCCTTTCAATTAGTAAATTGGTTCTGACAGTATCCCATTCAACTGGGAGTTCTGTGAAGTGGACCAAAAGAAAGCTTGGTTTTAAACACATTTATTTGGCTAGAGTCAAAAGATTAAGTATTTTTTATCTTCTGCTAATTTGTATAGAATTTATTTCATTCCTCAAACACGCAAGCAATTCATTACTTGGGGAAAAAATTATCACACCTTTCATATTGCCATTTGTTGTCAGTTTCCTAAACTCTGTATCCAAGAGTTTTTTTCCCTTTTCCATTGAACACAATCTTCTCCGGAAGCAAAAAGGAAGACAGATGTCAAAACAAATCTTGCAGAATAGTTCATAATGCTATCCAAGTGTAAACATCAATGCTATGTAGGAGACCTCCACAATGATCTCAATGTTTTCTGTATTTTCACAAATTACTGCATTAGAGGTGCCCGTTCTGCTAGCCACTCCCCCAAGCATTACAGCTTTCTAGGAGAGGATTTTCTGAGTTGTCAGGTTCATGTCTTTGGGATAATCCCTCACTTAGCAGTTTTGCAATAATTTAACCCTTTCCACCACATTTCACATAATCCTAGCACTGATGACAAATTTAAAATTTTAATATATAATATTTATTACACCTCCCCTATCATCACCCAGTCCTGATTTGTTTACCTTGGCACTGGCTGATACAATGTTAATGTCTGATCTGCTCGGTTTGAAAACTAAATTGAACAGCATAAACAAACCAAGATCTTCCAGACAGTCATTACACTTTGCCTACAGAAAAATAAATACACAATCTTTGCTTCCTTGATCACAGCACTGTGGATGAAATCTACTATAAACTAGCAGAGGCAAAAGCAACAGGTTTTTGTTGATAGAGGCTGAGCAATGGGCACCTGATGATAAATAGTTCCTCTGTAAATTCAGTAGAAGTCAGCCCATGACTCCTGCTAATTTTGTTATGATCAGCTAGGGACAAGTTGTTCCCAGCTCCAGTGGTCAGCACAGTATTGACAGTCCATCCAAAAGAAAAATTAATTCTCCTGACAGGCAGGAAGTCTTGGTCTGAAGAGCTTTTATTGAACTCCAGGTGGAGTTTAAACAGCTCTCCTAAGTTACAAAGGACATGGAAGGGCTGCAGTAAATTCTTGACCTTCTGTTTTCACCTGGGAGGAGCACGTGCAGGAGAGTAGCTGTCCATCTGCTCTGATAACACCCTCCACATTCCATCAGCATAAAATATTAAAGCTACTCAGTATCAGGCAGTGTAGAACTCACCTATTTTAACACCTGGTATAAAAAGAAGCATCAAGCTGTCATTAGAAATGGCAAATACACTGGAAAGCATTTCAAGGAAAAAAGGAATACAGAGCCACGACTAATAGACCAACAACATCACAACTAGAGAGTCAATTGCCACTATCTTTCTGTTTCATTGGAGTTTTAACACAGACCAGAGTCTGTAATAACCCCCATTTAGACTGACCAGAGTAACCTATACTAGACTGCTAAATATTCAGACTTCCATTTACCTGTCTAAAAATTGTAATTTCTGTAATTTCTCATTCAAGTTCAACAAAAATGGAATGGAACCTTTTGTGAAAACTCCTTTTGAAGCAGGGATGTAATCAGCTGTGCAGGAAAAAAAAATCTGTAAAAGAATACAAGGAATCGGAAGTAACCAGGGACTAACAGTGAATCTAAAACTAAAAGCAAAATGTCTAATGCAGGCAACAGAATACAAATACACTGAGTGTGTTATTGCAGCAAAGAGAAGGGCAGCCAAAATGCAGAATGAATTAGAGCAGTCAAATCAGTTAAGAGAAAATTGGATGGGTTATAACAAATCATGGAAAGAATAAAACTGGAGACAATGAAGGACTTTTAATAAATGAGGAGGCTGCAGAAATTAATGAGGCACATCAAATGTTTGAGGTATTGCATTGCTTTATAAAAAGATGCCTTCAGTGAGGCAAGTAGAGCAAAGAACTGGCAAGTCATCAAGTGATAGAGGCATGTAATGCATTGCTCTGACTGAAGATAAGAGAGGACTCTGAAACTAAAAACTTCTGGACTTCAGAGAGAGGTATTACTTTTTCAAGACATGCATGCCTTAAGAGATATGAAGCTATGGGTGAAAAGAAAGGGAAATCTGGTACCATTTTAACAAACACAAAAAAAGTCTTGTGATTATTGTCAGCAAATTCAGCTCCAATTACAGGCCAAATAATGGAACAGAACTGTTTCTTCTGTAGGAGGTGTTTCACCTTTTAGAAGTCAATAAATGAAAACAAATAAATAATACTTTAAAAGCTTGTGTTTATAGAGGTGAGGAGGTGTATCTGTAAATGCAAGCATTACATCTACACTTAAATATTTTCTTAGTTAAATGAAGCACAAAACTGACATCCCTGAAAAACGTGACATATTCTACATGTCTTGCCATTAATGACTTGGCAGAGAAGTAAAACAGCATAGCAATTAAAACTGCCAAAAAAAAAAAAATAGGAAACATTGCAAATACCAGAAAGAATAAAATAAAAATGCAGAAGACAAAGAGCTCAGACGGAGGAGGAAAAAACTGAAAAATACTAAAAGAAAATTTAATTATTTTTCAGAACTTGAATTTTTCATGGCCAAATTATGGCAAAAGTGTTGCTAAGGAAACTAGAGAGGTAAGTAGCAGATATTAAGGATGTTTCTTCATCAATCCTTCTGTATCCCTTGCCCTAACTCTGCTATTCAAAATCCCACCCATCTGCCAGGATCCCTGTATTTCATACCTAGCCCCCATATTCTGTGCCAGTTGATCTGTCTACCCTGGCCTTGCTCTGCCAGTCTCCACTACAAGGCTGAAATAAAAGCTAAAAGGAAGTGGGTATAACAATACTTCCCTCTTCTTTTCATTGACTGACATGATCTTAGTCAAATTACATCCTGCAGATTTCTTCACCTTTGCAACAGGCCTGAAGTCTAGTAAAACAAGAAGGCTTTCAGAGAGGATTTTGGGAATTGCTACATGTAGAAGACTTAAACCTAGTGTTAGAATTAAAAAAGGCAAAGAACTGTAACCTTTTGCCCACTCAGTATATGCAACTGTGCTGTCAGTGTGGAGATTCTTGTTTGGACGTAGCTCAACCATTGTCACTAACATTCACAGTTCAAGTCTCCTTATTTATTCATCAGTGTTCGGGGAGAAGACTAAAGCCAGCACAGATAGAATATGACCTTTTTGTTTCAGTTCATATAAATAATGTTACAGGGTCGTAGTTCTGTCTTCCCCAATGTGAACAGTTGCATGAACTGGTCAAAAATAGAAGCTTTCAGAACTTTTGCAGTCACAAATACAGCATCTCCCCTAAGTGGGTGAACAGCAAAATGGGCAATTCAAGCTCGAAATAGCAAGAAAATATGAATCTGACCTATTTACTCAACGGAAAAGATATTATTAGTACTTGTAATCCTCATTGATACTGACAGGAAATGCAACATTTCTTTTATACTTCCTCCACATCTTCAAGAAAAGGAGAAAAAAAATAACCCTAGTACTGAAGGGAACTGCTCCTGTCTCAAGCTCTTATTTTACCCAGACAGATCAAAATACTTTGGGGGTATTTATGCAAGAATTATCTCTGCTTCACAGATGGAGTATGTGCAACAGATTCTGGTGGCTTGTTTAACAGCTTTACATCAAAGAAATGTCGGAACTATAATTCTGTCTGTATAATTCTCTGCTGCATGATCTTGACAAAGTTGGATCTAACTTTGAAGCTGGTCCTGCTTTGAATGGAAGGTTGGACAAAATGACCTCCAGACATTTCTTCCAATCTAGTAGTTGCTCTATGATTCTTGCTTCCTTTGCATCTTTCAACTTTGCAGCCTGAACATACAAATCACTATGCAGACTTCAAACCCCAGATACAACATATTGGTAGGCTCTGCACAGAGCCTGCGCTTAATCAGGAACCTAGCAGGACACAGAGTTTTAAATAGCAAAATCCACTTCTTGGCATTCAAGTATCATAGTATCTGTAGAATGACAACTGAGTATCATTACAAGTTTTAATTGAGTGCTAGCACATAGGCCATCATCTTTCTCTGCAGCACAGAACACCTAGCTGTTCTCAATTAGTATTAAGCACCCAAATGTAAATAAGGGTATCTTATTTGTAAACAACAAGGTATGTGCGGCAATAAAGATCACAAATATAGTTTTGAAATACATTAAATAAATCAAAGTTTCTCTGCTAGCACTGAAAGGGTGAGATCTCTCTCATGCTGCAATTTTGTTTGGAGGCCTGTCAGCATTCTGTCAAAACGTTTTGGTTTCTCTACTCTGGGAAAACTATTTGAGAGCATAGAAAATATTAGCTGAGAAGCAGGATAGAATGGATATATTTTAAGGCAAAGAGGCAGATGACCTTGTAGTAGGGATCTGAACCAGAAGAGCTGAAAAAAGAGCTTAATGTCTTGTAAGATGACCAGAAGCATTATATAAATTCAAATATGAAGCTACTTTTAATTCAACTAATATTTTGCAAATCAGTACATCAGGTGGCTGGCACTAGTATCTTTTCTGATATCACATTGCTCTGAGTAAGTGAGTTTTACTCCAGCTCTGCAAAGTTATGACTTTTTTTTTCTTTACAATTACTCTGAGCAGTTACTTTGCAAATCCTCTGTTTTTTGTTGATGTAGCTATGTTTTCATAATTACCTCATTTGCCTTTTGGCAAATGATTTGTCTGATGCCTGGGGTTTTGCTGACCATGTGCAAGCTTCAACATTCTTGTCCTGTTCCTGCTTTCGCTGCAATGTTTGTAAGAGATTCTTAAAACCTTGCCACTACAACCTCTTAAAATTTATTCCAGTTATTTTAACTTCCTTCCAAAATAATTTTTAGAAAATTTAATGTAAATTGTCATTTTTGCATGTCAATTACAGTACTGTTACCAAAGAAGCAGAGCGATTTCTTTAGCTCTTTCAGTTCTTTATTTTTAACCTTCTATTTCACTACTGCTTGTTTCTTCCAGTTTTGTTTTCTCTTAGAAGTCCAACAAACTATTTAACCACAGCAAACCACAAAACCCACTTTTGATGAGATTAATAAGTAGTCTGGGATCTGTGAAGTATTTCCCCACTTACAGCTAAAAATCAATTACAGGTCTTTTAATGTATGACCTTTTGAAGTTGGGTTCGCTTGATTAAACAGGTACTATCACTCACAGTCTTCCCTTCTACAAAAAGCTTTTCCCTCATAAAAATCAAGAAAAGAAAACCTATAAAACTACTCCAATGATGCAGTTCAGAGTCTGCTGTAGTTGATTAATTCACCAGCAAACACAATACCACAGACAGTACCTCAGGTAGGGAACAGAGGGAGCTGAAGAGCTGACAGGAAAATTAACTTTTTTTCAGAGACAAAGACACCTGGGGAAGGGTCATCTTGAAGCAGCAGAGATAAAACTGACAGAACCTATCAGAACCTCTGTGTTTTCTAATAATAATAAGCTCTGTTTCCTTTGAGAAGAGGAACAAAGCACACAGGGATGCTTCTCCAGCAAATATCTCTGGCTCCTTAAAAGAAGCAGCTATCTTGGGTTACAGCCTTTAGGGCCTCCTTCAAAAGAAACTATGAACATCCTTTGTGTAGATTTTTTTTTTTTAATACTTATTCTCCCTCTGTTTTCCATCAGAGATAATGCATCCTAGGGAGCAGTAGCCTGTAAGTGTGAGTCTGCTTGTTTGCTAGCTTCAGAGAAAGGTAGAAAGATTTAGGATTTTTTTTTCTTTAAACTAGACTTTAGAGCTGCTTTTTTTACCCTTCACTTGTATTATTTTCCTGTTGATCTGCTGCCATTGTAAATAATTCACAATATGTAAAAGTGTAAAGATGAAAGTGGTCTGGGGAAAAGGAAATACAAATTCAAGGTCTAGCAGTTTCACCACAATATTACTGTACTAATTCCCTGTTTAAAAATTAAGATTAAATGTTCTTTCTTCTTTCCTTCTTCTTCCTGACTTGCTTTAAAGGTAAACTCTTTGGGTACTAGAATTTTTTTCATATATATATGCATGTATGTATGTATATACATGCACACACATTCAATCTAGTTGAAGATGTACCTGCTTATTGCAGAGGGTTGGATTGGGTGACTGAATGACCTTTAAAGGCCCCTTCAAATCCAAACTGCTCTATGATTTTAGTATATGTTTGGATATCACTTCTTACAATTCATTACTCTTAGCTAGGGCCTGCACACTTGTGCAATACCAATAAGGCAAAAAGAATTCACCCAGGGCCTTCCAAATGTTATTTTTCTGAATTGCACAAAGAGCTGGGTCTAAATTCATGAAGTTTAATGTACTATGTTGATGTCTGCAACTTCAAGTAGCCTTTCCCCATACCTTTATTTTTTTTTACCATCAGAAATGTACACAACAGAAATCACCTATTTATTTTCACTAGATAACAGCACATAGACTTAGACATGGACAGATAAACCCAATTTGTGAGCTACAAAATTCTATGGTTATGCATAAGCTCTTTTTGCAGCCCTTCCTAGCTCCCAGTAGAGAAATGTCCAATAATCTGCTGTGAAACAGCTCAACACACCAGAGGACTAAAGAAGAGCAAGACAGCAATAGGTCCACAGTACTCACAACAGAGATACAAAGTCAAACAATCTGCTCTAAAAGGAATATTTAAGACCAAAAAGCCAGTTTGTTTGTTCTATTTTCCTGAGGAGGTGTTTGTTGATTATTTTCCTAATAGACAAAGAAACGTATTCCAGAAAATATGATTTATATTTGCCTTTTTATTGCTGTTACATGTCACAGGTAGCAAATGCATTCCTTAATTTAAGAAAAGAGATGAAAAAGTGTGAAATAACTAAGCTGTGTAATAGGATACAAACATGCAATTAGCTGATAGAACCTGAAACATTTGGAAATTGTGTTCTTTTCACCTTTCATCCTCACATAACAATACCAAAATTTTCTTCCTGCAAATATTAACCTACAGAGATATAAAACTTGTATTTCTAAAATAAATAAGAAAATGTCCTCCACATCCCCGAATTACCCACAAGATGGCAGAATAATCTGACTAAACCCGATACCAGTAAAACCAGTCTTCCCCTGACTGCAAACACGGCTCCCAGGAAATGTTTTTTTCTCAGGTCTTGACAAAACCACCACCATCCAGGAACTGGCTGAGCAGTGTGTAACCCATGTATCATCTATAAAGACAGATGTTGTAAAGTCGATGCCACCTTTTCTCCCCACACTTAAAAATCTTGCAGAAGGGAGGAAGGATAAAAAAAAAAAACAAAAACAACCAAACAGACAAACAAACACCACACTATCAAACCAAGTAAGAAAAAAAAAAGAAAAAAACAAAATTATGATCTTTTAGCTGCTAAGCTTTTCACGTAAGGAATATTTCATAGACTAAATATTAATCCTCTCTCTATTCTCCTTGTTTAATCCACATTTCCACAACATATAATAGATGTTCCCATGTCAAAGAATACTGAACTACAATTTCAGAGGTCACTAAGTCTCTGAGAGTTACCTGCCCTAGAGTAAATGAGCAGAAGGGTGGCAAAAGTTCCACCCTGCTCACAGCAAAGTTGCTTTCTTGCCATTCAAAACAAAAGTGTCAGTGGGACACACAACTGACCAATTAAAACAGAATTAAAATGTTTAAAATCAAACTAGAAATATTTCCATAGTATGATAAAAGCAGACTCTCATGACTAATTTGCCAGTAGAAGATCAGACAAGAGAACAGATGGAATATCTGCTGAAAAATGTAGCTTTGCACATCAATCATGTCTATACCATCCCAGCTGGTGTAAATTCAGCTCATATTAGACCACAAGCCTGTCTATTAATGAGTGAAATGCTGAAATAGGACAGTTACTGCACTTGCATTTGGACTTTGAATGAACTATAGTCTTATATTCTTTTTTACCCCTGCACATCTTGCTAAATTTTAATGTCTCTTATATAAGAATAGAAGTGCAAACTAGCACAATTTAAACTACTTTGGCATTTGTCCTCATTAAGCAGATTAATAGCCTAATTCCCTCTTATCTGCTCTGGCTAACTACTCGTTTCCAGGTGTTACAGTTGCTGTTCTATAAAGCAGAACAGACACTATACTATATGTGCGTGTGTAGAAACAAAAATATATGGAGATAAAATTTTCATTTTTTTATGAAGACCGGTAAGAGCTATCACGTTTCCTAAGAGATCTCTTCTAGAAAAGAGAAGTTCCTGGAAAGATGTTTTTCATAGATTTTTCTCACCATTAGAATTCACCACTGGCTCCTACACAATACCCTAGATCTAGTGACTTACATCACTGATGTAAAAAGACATAAAACACCTCTGTGTTTGTAACTGAGTAGTTATGAATGATTTTTGTTTTCCCTATGCTTCATTCATTCAGGTTTTTTTCTGTATATGGCAGGAGAACAATAGAGGAGTCACTAAGGAAGTTTCTAATTCTGGGAAAAAAATTAAAAATAAAGCCCCAAACTTTTAATGGTAAGAGGAAAACCCTTCCCAGGACACTTTATTGCAACTCTTGTGTTTATCAGCAGTATTTATGTTCCTGTTCTGCAAACACATGAGTCAGGTTTATCAGCTGATTAATTACCATTTGCAGGCATACCTCGTCCAGACAAATTCTTGGGATTATAACCTCTTTGGGTTTAGCACTAAGTGTTTTTAGTGTACTTATGACACTTAATCCATCATGGTTATGGAAAGAAACAAGAGCTAAAACTGAGTACTCTGGGAATGGTTTGCTTCTCCTTACTTCCAGAGAACCAAAGGGTTATATTGCATTTAAAATCTCCCATCTCTGAGGTTTAAGGAAGTTCATAATGAAAATACCTTAAGTTCTCCAAGAAGGCTTAATTTCCAATTAAACTCTAGCATCTGACTTTTGTTAAGGGAAAAAAACAGTTTTGAAATTATTACTTTTGTTCCAAATTCAGCCTCAGCAAATGTATTGGGGACTCTGGAACAGCCCAAGGTTACTTTGTGCCTGTAGCCATAGTTGTTCTTTTGTCAGCAATCAGCTTCTGTGCCCCCCTCATCTCCTCTGCCTCTCAGTTAGAAGTCTAAATAAGAATTATTCCTAACTGAGTCACAACTGACCTTGAAATTATTTTCCTTTAAAATTCCACCTTCTCAAGAATAAGAGTTGGCTGCACTTGACAATCTCTATGCAAATGCTTTAATCTTATATTATTTACAGCTCTTTACAAAGCAACACACACTAATAACTCTGTCTGGAAGAAACATGACTGCATTTGCAGCAAATTGTTCACTTTCAAGCTAAAACATGGTACCAGGATGGGAGAAGTTCACCAAGATTTCTTTCACTTACTTCTCATGGTTTCCTTATTTATTGACAAAACAGATTATTTTCCTCTTTCCAGATCTGTCGGGATCAGTGGTCTTAAAGGAGAGTTTAAAATATGAAGTCATAAGGCAGCAATATTCTCCATCTAAATAATCTGAAAAAATAAAACATGATATTCACAATGTTATTGCCAAAAATTAAACCCCAAAGCAGCATTTCATTATTTTATTAAGGCAAAAAGTTCAATCTGGCAAAGTTCCCACATGACTTTGACCATGCTGTCTGTAGTAGTTAGACATCATTCTGCTCCTAATGCAAATGGTTTTGCTGGCAGCAAGAAGTTAAATGTATAGATTTCTTGTCAGAGATAAAAAGAGTACAAAAACATGCCAACTAAAGTATGACTGATAGAGGAAGAACAGGAAAAGATTAAGGATTTTCACAACACTGCATCTGACTTCCTTTTAAAAATTAAAGCAACACTCATCACAAGAAAGCCAAGTAGCTGCTTTCTCTTTCCTGTACAGGAGCTGACCTTACTTACTCAACTTCATTTTGTACTGTGCTGATGAACATACAGAATAATTCTGCTGAAGTTAACTAAAACATTTGCTCGTTATTAGGAACAAAACAGCAGCATGCCATTCTCCAGTAAATCTGACAACACATATGTAAATAATCACATCATAATTACTAAAGAAGTCACATAAGCCAGGATGGCTAAGACTCAGCTTGGTATCTCATCTCTGGAACAACACTTTTCTTCAGACGCAAGAATTCTGTAAAACAAGTTACTAGAGCACTAAGCTGGAATCAGTCTCTGGTGATGTGCACAGAGCATATATTAGCACATAAAGAGAGAAAACGCTGTAAGGGGATACAACTCAGTCTTCCTCAGTAGCTGGCTAGGTGACAGATCTTTAATTAATGTTATAAAATTCTTAGCCATTTCCACAACCTATCCTGATCATCACCATCACTGTTCTCAAGTTGGGGCTCTGACATTTTATAAAGTCTATCACTGGGAATATCCTACGGCTGAGACTTCCACAGCCAAGCAGCAACAAGGATAAGGTCCATATAGAGGCTTTGAAAGCAAGACATGCATCAATAGACAAAGCCATGCTCACCTTAAACATATCAACAGACCAGAAATAAAAGCTTTCATACTTTTAAATAATAAAATTTGATTATTCTTTAAAAGAATTAAGTTATATTCATCAATTGCTTATTCTGAAAATCTCCCTGCACTATTTTTTAATTAAATACCACACCCGATTGTCTTCAAAGAAGAAAGTGAAAGGCTGCATTTGCTGTTCTTGCAGCTTAGCCAAAACTTCTGATCAACAGTTCATTCCCCCACTTCTTTTCTCGTGTTTCCCAGTGGCGAGTTTCTACTCCACCTATATATATGTATGTATGTATGTATGTATGTATGTATGTATGACTTTACACCTGCGGCGGTGCCTCCCCAGGTGTTAGCCAGCCCAGCGGCGCGGGCACTGCAGGCAGCCACAGACACTCTCCCTGGCCCCGATGGGCTCGAGTCGTGGCTTGTGGGCACGAACCCGCCAGACAGGAGAAGGCACAGCACGACGGTGACAGAGGCCAGGGAGCCGTCCTCTTGGGGAAATCCCGTTCCGAATTTATTGGCAGTCAAGACAGATCAAAACACACCCAAATGTGGATTTGCCCCAAAAGGCCAAAAGCGCTCTGTGCGTGACCTTATAAAGGGGGGTGGCAACTGGGGGAGGGAACAGTTACAGGCCAATGGGGAATAACATGGGAGGGGCAACAGGGATGACAAACAGGGCAGATATCCACTGAGGTAAGAGGGAGGGATCCCCAGGGACCAGCCTATCACCCGAGGCCTTAGGCAGAAGCTTCCAGATGGAAGGGTGAGGCCTCAGAGTGACAGACAGGCCCTGGGGTGGGGTTACAGGCATAGGGTTACATAATATGGGCGGGGTGAGGGGTGATTGCCAGGTGGGAAGGGGAGGAGGAGAGGGAGGGACGGACCAAATATACCAAAGAGGGGGAGAGGGAGCAACCATAAATGGGGGGAACTTAAAACACACCCCAACATTCGCCTTTACTTCTACTATTCATTCCACTTCTCCAATCCTCAATGTATTTCTGTAAAGCATCACCATTCTGTACTGCATAAATTATGATTTTCAAAATCCTCAAGGGAGTTGCAGGGTTCAGCCAGAAAGTAAACCTAAGGAATAAAATTCCTATTTCTTTCAGGTATTGGAATTCACAGATCCAGTGTAAAGTCAGGAGGTCATTTTACACCCAGTGTTCTTCTCCAAGGCAGTTTCTTTTCTGCCTCTACCTCCCACAAATGACAATCACCTATTTTACTCTATGCATCACAAGGCTTCTAAATCTGCTGCTTTTCTCTTGCAAACATGCCACTCCGATCTTAAAGTTAATTAACACAATTAGCTGCTCAAGTAATTTTTCTTAGAGCAACATTGATTTTAAATGGTACTAATATACTGCTGCTTTTTGGATATGAAGGAGGTTTGTGGGTTTGAAAATCTGTCCTTTTGCTGACAGCTGTACTAACTACTCTGATGCAATGTGGTACCTCACCTTTTCTTGCATCTTTGTCATGTTATCAATAGAAGTAATTTGTACATTCCCCTCCTATTTTACAAAAAATCAGTCCTTGGATGAAAAGGCCCCTGAAGCCAGTAATTCAACTGTGGTACGGAAGAAAGCAAGGGGGAAAATTATTACTCATTTCATTCTCTGCAGTTGTTCTATTGCCTACTGATGCTCTTGGTATATAGCTACACTATACAAATGGTTTGTTCTCAAAGCAACCTAAATACGCTATATTAACTCCCTGCTCTATGACACTTTTGGAGGTGAGGGCTATTACTCTACCAAGAACGCTGCCCAGATTCAAATTTGCAAGTATCAGACTCAAATTAGGGCAGCAGACCCAGGTGGGTGAGAAAAAAGCCATCAAGGAACAGGAGTGTAGATGAGAGAATTCTATGTAGTTGGCTTTGCTTCAGTAACCATCATATTATTAAATTATATATTATTAAATTTCCTTTAGTAGTTCACTTGTTTCAGAATAGCTACTGCTTCACTCTTGTTTTCATCTCTAGTTTCCATCAGGTTTGGGGCATCAGTTTATTTTAGACATGTTAGCTGAAGTAGCTGTCTCAGAAAACACATTAATTTTTCAGTTTTAATTTTATTGGTAATTCACTAAAATAACTGTTGGAAGTAATCTTTGAAATATTTGTTGGAATATTGTCCTTCTAAGTTTTTTAACATCTGAAATAACATAATTCTTAAGGTTTTTTTCAAGATTCTACATTTCTCCCATTTTTAATACCATGTGAATAATCATACTTCAAAGTAAAACAACAGATTAAATGATCCATTTAATCCTGGATTATGGATTGTCCAGAGTTATAGCAACTATCCAGACAGCCATTTCTATTGAAAATACAGAATTTTGATGTCTTGTAATGAAACAGAAACAAATGGAATTAAAATTATTAATGATTGTACAAAATGATGATGGGGTTAGCAGAAAAAAGGTAATAGATATGTTTTTAAAACCCTAATGACTGCTTGCTTAATGTGCTAGGAAAAAAAAAAAAGATGAGTAAAAGATTTCTTTGTCTGTAAATCATGTCTTTATTCTCTTCAAATTATCTAAATTTTAAGCTACTTTTATTCAGTTACAGAATACTGGATAGAAGAAATTTGCCATGTGTAAAGCATAAATGAGTCATAGAAGTCAATATGACAGCCTTGAACTGTTGGGAAGAAAGGAAGTTCACAAATATCTTGCAATGCAGATTCATCAGCAAAGACATACAATTTGTAGGTGTTCTAATCCTTTTTAGGCTTTCAGCTGTGTATCCTTTGAGCTTTGATTTAGAAACTTTACTTTTCAAAGAAATGCTGAATCACACCTGAAGAATTTAATGACAAAGGAACCTGGAGACCTTTATGTAATCCACCAGTATGGGCACATGGAGTTAAGCATTTGTTTATGTCATAAAAAAATATTCAATTTATTTAATGTGGCCATCTCTGATCCAGCTTGAGTGGATGAGGATCATTACCTCATGTCACTGAACAACCAGTTATAATCAGGAGCTGAATTTTACTGGAATGCAAAAGGGCTGAGATCTCAGTTGACTTCTGAAGGAATTTGTTGAGAGGGTATCACAACTCTTCCATGATGTTTACTACTAGCATAAAAACTAGGTTTGCTGATGAGACTATTTTACAACTTCATTCATGGTGCTCCGGGTGGAGGTAGCATTCCACTTCCTACATCAGGGACAGGAGAATGGGACTGAATATCTCTGTTGATATTAGCAGAGTGCTAGAAATGTTCTGTAGAAAAATGCTGATCTGGAAGAAAAAAAATACTGGATATGAAGGCAAAAACACTCACCTGAGCAGCTACTGGCTGATATGAAATACCAGCTATGACGAGGCTTTATGAGTCCTTTCACTGGACCTTGCTGGGAAGGGTTTTGATACATCTGAGTCTTCTTTGGTAAAGCAGATTGAAATAGAACATAATGTGAGGATCTTTTCTTCTCTACAATTGTGTGTTTCAGGATCAACATTGGTTTTATATGGCTTTCATTCATATTTTTTTTTACTACTTTCAAAAATCTTAAATAGATGTTCAGAAATATTCTTAAAGGTAAATTTAAAGAGAAAGGTATCCTTTGGGAAGTGTACAAAGTCATTTCAAAAGTAACTGAACTTCTGTATGGCATTTTCATCTAATCTTTCAAAACTGGTGAATAATTCTAAGACCTTCTAAATGCACACACTAACTTATCACAGATGCAAGACTCAGATATTTCCCTATGATACATTAAGTTGTATAGAGATAATTCAGTATTCAACACTCAGACTCACATTCCCATTCATCAAGACATGTTAATGTAAGAACAGCTTCATAATGAGATTATGAAACCACAGAATAGTTAAGATTGGAAATGACCCTTAACATCATCCTGTCCAACTGCTAACCCAACACTGCCAAGTCCATCTTAAACCATGTCCCCAAGTGCCACATTTACACATCTTTTAAGAACCTACAGGGATGGTGATTCCACCATTTCCCTGGGTAGCCTCTTCCAAAGCTAGATTATGCTTTCAGTGAAGAATTTTTTTCCTAATATCCAGTACAAACCTTTTCTGGTGCAACTTGAGGCCATGGAACACGGTCCAGCACCTCAACATCTTTCGTGTAGTGAGGGGCCCAGAACTGGACACAGGATATTTGGGGTGCAGGCTCAGCAGTACTGAGTACAGTGGGATGATCACTGCCCTGGTCCTTCTGGCCACACTTGCTGATGCAGGCCAGGATGCCACTGGCCTTCTTGGCCACCTGGGCACAGCTGCCTCACTAAGGACTGAAGATCTTCCTTATTCCGCATACATTGATATATTTCTCTGCTACTTGGTCAAGTTGCTTAAACTTTTGGTTTCCCATTTTATGCATCTATGAAGTAGGGCACAGAATCTCACAGGGATGCCAAGATATTTTACTGTATGAATATTTTAAAAGCATTTTAACATTCTTGGGTTGAAAACAGTTCATTGAAAATTATGATCTAATTGCTTAAATACTCAAATTTGGTATCCTTGATGCTGCAAGTAAACATTCCCTTATTGAATTATTCAAATAATATTTTCTGTAAATAAAATCTTCAGTCAACAGACCTCGAGTTTATGGTAGTTTTTTTTCTTCTTTAGTGATTTTACATATTATTATTTTCAAGGTGAAATCAATGGGCTAAATGTAAAGCCCAGATACATACTTTTTTCTAAAACCACCCACTGTAAACTCTAATGCTGAACTGAATCTCATGTATCAATCCTATTAAGGGTTCTGAGTAATTTGAATGTCACCGATTACAACCAGGATGGTAAAAAGTTCAGGTAACAGAAGGAAGAAAGACATTGCATATGATGGTAAACTTTTCTTAGTTTCCTTTTACAATTTTCTCACGTGGCTTGCTTGTTTTAAAACAACCAATCAAGCAACAAAACCACATAGGAGCTCTTCTCCATGCAAGAAAATATTTCAACCAATAATACATTATGTTTACCACAATGAAAAAGAAGGGAAAAAAACAAAGGTGAGAGAACTGATTAGTTAGGTGGACATGAAAACAGCAAGCTCTTTCCTATTTAAACAGGAAATGTATATTTACAGAAGAAGATCACAAGAATTAATGATAATCACATTTTAATGGTGTCTGGAGATTTAGGTTAATAAGCAAGGTATCATTTATACATGTAACCTTGCTTGCTGTAAAGTGAACTGCTAATTTGTCAACCCTGTTGTGGAAGAAAACAATAGGAATTCATAAGTCAGTTCTATACAGGACTTCAAATTAATCACATTAATTCTCTAAAGTGTAACAACAAATGTCCTTCAGATGCACATGGGGTTGTTTTGGTGCTATATTCCTCATCTTGGAAAGACTTTTAAAACATCTGTTTGGCTACAGATAACTCTGTAGAGGAAACAAGATGGCAAGGAAAAGGCAAAGGATACACACCAGTGGAAGTTCTGTTCAACAGGGGCTTACAGATCTTATTAAAAATACACAAAACATCTGAGGAGGACCAAAAAAAAGAAAGAAGACCACAAGTTGTAGGACGATGTTTGAGGTGTCACCAGGAATTTTCTTGGTAGCTATACATGCAGATCTAATCCCAACCTCTCTGTAAATAGCCTCTTAATATAGAAATAGTTTAGTTTTACACATCAGAAGTCAATTTCATGTTTATGTATGCTATAAAACACAGTTGGTCCACAGACTTTGAAAGTTCTCTGTAGTGGGAATTCCCTTTGAGGAGGAGAGATAATTTTCCTGGTGAAATCTGGAGAATTCCCTTGCAGCTTTACTTTACAGGAGGTTGTATAAAATTCCTTTCACTCCATCCCATCTCTAGCTAGACGTTTCAGAAGTCAGAGCAAGTCCCACACGTGACATATCCTACAACTCAGCAAAACAACTTGAAACTGGCAAAATGGTAACCCTGGCACCAGATTCTCCAACCTATATTCAGACACAGACAATACATTAAATTCATATATATATATATATATATATATATATATATATATATGTATTTACATATTAGTCTGCATGAGTCCTCTGCACACAGTTGAGCACTGCTCAGAGAGACAAAAGGTGTGTAGGAGGGGGGGATTAAACTTCCTTGGGCTTTTGTGTCCTGCTTCTGAGTGAATGGAAAAAGGTTAGTCCAAATAACCTGTCTAATCTACTTTGTGAGAAACCCAGTAATAATGGTAAAAAAGTGCTCCATTTTACTGGTATTTCAAAATATAAAAAGAGAAAAATAATAAATCCATTAAAACTGTGGCAAAGAATATCGGACAGAAGAGCACAACCTGTGGTCACCTGTAATGACATAACACAACTGCAACTTCCCAATGCAAGAGACCTGAAAAAAAAAATGAAAACATATGTAGTTATAAAAGCTTTTACATTTTTTTAAATTCTCATCGTGCCAAGAAAAGAAAATGTTCTGTAATGGTTGAAAATAAGTTGGAAAAGAGTTTAAATTGCATGCATCTCAGCGCATTTGTTGGCCATTTCTATGAAAAGTGAATTTGACTTGAGCAACCTCAGGAGCACTGAGAAGATGTCTGAGGAAACCACAAAACGTGGGATGCAGCACACTGAGGAGGTTTAGGCTGTGTGAATGGGTTTATTTGAGTCCTGAGGAAGAGGTGGTGGCAAATGCAAAAGGAAAATCATAGAATCACAGAATGGTTTGGGTTGGAAGGGACCTCAAAGATGATCTAGTTCTAACCCATCTGCCATGGGAAAGGATGCCTTTCACTACACCAGCTTGCTCAAAGCCCCGTTCCACCAGGCCTGGAACACTTCCAGGGATGGGGCAGCCACAGCTTCTCCGGGCAACCTGTGCCCGTGCCTCACCATCCTCACAGGGCAGAATTTTGTCCCAATATCCAATCTACACCTACTCTCAATTTGAATCCATTACCCCATGTCCTATTGCTACATGCCCTTTAAAGCAATTCCGCCAACAAATGGATGCGTAGTTTTCCGTCCCGCGGGATCTATTTTAGGCTGAGGACCGTACAGAAGGAGCATTTTTAGCGTTTTAACGCAGTGACTGAACCACGTAAAGCCAGAGGAGAGCTGGCGGGCAGCTCCGTGGGTGAGCCTGAGGGGCGTGTGGCACTTGGACGACCACCAAAAGGGCACTTTTGGTGCACTACCATATGGGAAAACTGCGCCTCCAAATTCTCCTTTCCTAGAAGAACCCCTTCCCTTCCCGCTCCCACCCTTCCCTCGGCCGCTCCCGCCCCCGCGCCGGACGCGATCCGAGCTGGCACCGCCTCCGCGCCCGCCCGGCCCGGCAGGAGCCCCGCCCGCTCCGGCTCCGCCGCGCTCCGCTGCCGGGCCGCCGGCGCCGCTCCGCCGGATCCGCTGCGGCTGCTTCCCCCGCCAGGGAGCCGGGAGGCTGCGCCGCTCCCCGCGCCGAGTGGCGGTGCTGCTGCCCCCGCCGCGGGAGCAGAGAGGAGCTCCGGCCCCGCCGCCGCTGCCCGGCAGAGCCGGCAGGGAAGGGGCTCAGCATTGTGCGAGCCCGCATGGGCACGGCACGGGGGCGCGGCCGCGGGGCTCCTGCCAGCCTCTCGCTCGGCCCCCGGCATCGCCCGTAGCCGGGGGGCGCCGCGCTCGGGCGTGAGGGATGCTTTTGTGCGCGGCCGCGGGCGCAGCAGCGGGTAGCGACGGGGCCGGGGCTGCGCTGGTGGGGCAGGTCGGGCGCCGCGCTCAGCCGCAGCCCTCCCGGCGAGAGCGGCCGGGCGCGATGCTCTGTTAGGCGGCCTGAGCCCCTTGCGAGCGCGGCGGGCAGGCGTAGTAGCAGCAAGTACCGGAGCTGGGAGGGCGGGCACCGGCTCCCCATGGCGAGCAGCCGGAGCATCGAGCTGGAGCACTTCGAGGAGCGGGACAAGCGGCAGCAGCGCTCCGGGCCGCGGCGCGGAGGCTCCGGGTCCGGCGGCGGCGCGGGGCCGCGGGGCAATGGGTTGGTGCCCAGCCCGGCGCACAGCGCGCACTGCAGCCTCTACCGCACCCGCACCCTGCAGGCGCTCAGCTCCGAGAAGAAGGCGCGCAAAGCCCGCTTCTACCGCAACGGGGACAGGTACTTCAAGGGCTTGGTGTACGCCATCTCCACCGACCGCTTCCGCTCCTTCGACGCCCTCCTGGTGGAGCTCACTCGGTCCCTGTCGGACAACGTGAACCTGCCCCAGGGAGTCCGCACCATCTACACCATCGATGGCAGCAAGAAGCTCACCAGCCTGGACGAGCTGGTGGAAGGTGAGGAGGGTGTCGAAGTCCGGCTGGAGCTGGCCGTGGGACCTGGTGGTGGGCTGTGGGCACTCCTGGGGTGAGCTTCCCAGTCTCCACCCGGATCAAAGCGGAGAGGTCGCCTTGTGAAAACTGGCGGCCACAGAACCCGTGAGGGCAAGTAGCCGGGGTTGCCCGCTGTTGTGAGGGGCGGTAGGGCCTCGTTTTCCCCGTGTGGACCGTCCACTTCTCCCGTCACCTTGAGTGTTGCCATCTGCATGCACTGGGCTTGACTCCAGTGGTAGTTAAGCAGCTCTTTTCATCTGCAAGAATTGTAAAGTTGTTGGTTACCTTCCATTTCTAATAGAGGGAAATGCTGTAATTTGGTTCTCAAAGTGTCACTGTTGACTCAGAGTGGCTCCAACCTTCAGAGAAGAAGCCCCAGTGCTGTATCCTACCACTTATTAAAACTAGCAGGTGTAACACCCTAGTTTCAAATGTGATCAGAGTCCATAGTAACAGAGGGAATTATCTACCTTGACATTCAAAAGCACGTTATGGAATCAGATATATTTCAGGGTTGTTCCTAAGTAGCTTTTCATAATGGGACTTAGCTGCTAAAGTTATGTACACCTTGCAAATCTGAACAGAGCAGCACTTGACTGTCTCAAAATGAGACCAGAAATATTGATTTGTGAATGACAGATATGCCCCTTGTTTGTGGGGAGTGATAATTATCAGAATGAGGAGTGGAATTCCCCAGTCTTTTCACATGATGTCTTAACATACAGTTTGAGCTCAGCATTGCCTGCTTCCCAAATGCACAGGTTATGTTGTGCATGCTGAGAGGTTCATAATGAATTTACACTTGATAATTGTTCTCAGGTATTTAATAGATCAGCTACCACCAGAGTCTTCCACCCTGTGACTCTGTGTGCTGGGTGTAGCTGGTTTGCATTAATGAAGAACTGGGATTTTTTTGTAGGCCTTCCAATGCCTCCTGCTTCCTAGGCTTTCAGCTGCCTATCCTTTGAGCTTTGGTTTGGAAGCTTTCCTTTTCAAAGTAGTGCTGAATCACACCTGGAAAGCTGGGTGAGAAAGGGAACCTGAAGACCTTTATCTAATCCACCAGGAAGGACATTGGGTGTTAAGGACTAGCTGCTTCGACTAGCATCGAAGAGAAAGGGAGGGCTGCAGAATTTGCAGAATTTTTGAGGGAGACCCCAAATGGGGTCATTCCTCATTACCATAGTGCTGAGGACTTATGTGATAAGGCTGTTTTACATTGACAACTGAGGAAGTATGAATTGGTTGTAGAGTGAAATGCTGACCCTGTGGTGATAAAAGAAATTAAGTAAGTAAAAAAACTTCCGTGATTTGGTGGTTAATTTAGAGGCACCTTATAAAATATGATATGCTGGAGTGGTCACAGAAGGGAAAGGAGATGCAAGTAGCAATAACATGGGATGACTTTTGAAATGTTGCAGCAGGAATGATATTAGGCTTTTATGACTTAAACAAAGACAGAATTACTTGCTGCACAACCATATATACTCTTACAAATATAAATCAATAATTGAAAGCAAAACTTACTCTTTGTCTCTTCAAATACTCATTGAAACTGTAACCTTTGTTGTGGCTCTTCACTGGAAGAATAAAGCAAAATAAATGTCACAGGCAAAATGCCACTTCCATGCTTTCTCAGTGAAATAAAAGGGGAAAAAAGAATCCCAAGTACTTAGTCGTCTATCCAATCCAACTCTCAGGAATATTAAGAAAATCCTGTAGCATCATAATTGGATTAGTATGTTCTCCAGTTAGCATGTTAAAAACTTTACCAGTGTAAGACACAGAGAAAGAAAAGTATATAGAGGAAGGAAAGGACAGCAAACAAGTAGTGAATCTATCATTCCTTGAAATTATTTGAGGTTGTTGCTAGCTGTTTTGTTCTTGAGGTGCTGGAAGAGATTGGCTTTGGGTTAATTTTCTTTATTTCTTGTGGTGCAAGCTTGAATTTCTGCTGTTGAGTAAATGCTCCAACATTTGTGTTGACCTAAAGCTTGAACTGCAGAAGCACCAGAAGTAGTTTTGAATGGTATTTTGTTGTATTTCTTTTTAATATTTTCAGAAAGGAAAATAAAACTAAAGTGCTGAGTATGTGCCAGCCACAGGCTGAGCACCAGGCGGGCCATGGCTGTGTGATGCAATACCAAGCTCGCTGGTCTCTTGGCACCTTCCCAGTGCTCCTGAACTGGGACATGGAGTCACAGCAGTTCAGGTTCCGTAGTGGCAGATCTCTGCAGTGAGCAGAAGGTGAGTGCTCAGCAAACCTTGCCAAGCCAGCAAGATCTGCACTAAACCTCCCTCAGCTCTAGCCTCTGTGTGTGTTGCTCTTGGACAGTGATGTATTCTAGTACAGGGCAAGTTCTTTAAGGTTTATTTGCTATTTATCTCTCTGGGATATAAAAGCTGGCACCATCAAAATCTGTATTATAATGAGTTGAGTCACTGATAAATGCTTTTTTGGAGTTTGGCTGTATTTGGCAATCTGTTTTACTGCTTGTCATTTTAAGAGAAAAAGAGCTAGTGCATGGACATACTGAGGATATGAAATATTGCTGTTATGGGTTGAGCCAGTTAAAAATTGCACCAGATCATGTTTATTAGTCAAAAATAGAAGCTCCATTTTATGAAGCATATTGCTTTTCTTAACTGGATATGGCAATCAAAAAAGCATGCTCTGCTGGACCAGCCTAAGGCAAATATAATTTATATTCTCAGCCCCTGTAGATTAGGAAACATTATGAGTTTGACAGTTTTCACTGTTTTCTTAGAATGGGAGGAGGGAAGAATTTCATTGTCTGCTCCTGATCTGTTTGAGCAGGCAGATTGAGAGAGGAGGTGGGGGCTGGGACTATTATGGATCTCTTATACTTTTCTTTCTTCCAGCTTTACTCTCAGACTTTAGAATATTTAGAATATAGAATTTTACTTTAGAATACAATATTCCATGTGTAATTTTATACTTGCCTTTCAATATCAAACATTAAAAAGTAGATTAATTTTTATTTTCTACCAGAGTTAGCTATTTAAGTGTTTGTCTATTTCCTTCAGTTTCCCTTGAAAACATAGGCTTCCTAAAGCATGACACCATGGTAATAGAACTGTGCAGCTCTTTAGTCCTGAGCTATGTGTTTTATGTGGATGTTGGTCGTGCTCTCTTTTTTTTCAATGCCTTGTTAATGAAGGATGTGGAGAATCCTGATTGTACAGGTGTGCTGCAAAGTTGGGAGCTGTTGGATTTTGGGAGATGAAAGCAAGTGTAGACCTTATTCCTGGAAAGAGAAGTTCTGTTTGTTTTGCATCTAATGGGAATCCATCTAGTTCCCTAGAAAAATGGCTGAGAGTCTTTGTTTGTTCAACAGCAGTGCTTAATTAATACAATCCTTTATAAAATGTCAGGAGTTTTGTCTGCATGATTATGCACACAATCAACAGGCATTTGTAGGGAGGTCTTTGGGCAGGCAGGAGGTGGGAAGGTTTGGGGGAGGGCAGTCCTTATGCATGGCCAGGACACATAGCACAGGGCAATAGATGATTTACAGAAATGAGCTTTGCCTCACTAACACAGACTAAGAGAAAGTGTTTTGAAATGAGGTGTTGAACAATCCAAGATTTTCCTGCCTAAGACCATAGCTGTTACTGCATGTTACATTTTAATCCCGCATGAGCTACCTGTGACTTTGGTTGATGTGCACTGTTGTATTGGGTCAGGGCATTTGTATTCTCTTGTCAGGGCAAGCAGATGACAACACCAAGTAGGCTGTTTGTATTTTTGCTCATTCCAAAAGGTGTGATTACCCTCGTGTGCTAGAGCCAGAAGCTGTAATGCTTTAATAAACAAGAGGCAAATATAGTAAGTTGAACAAAGAAGGATAAAAAAGGAGGATGAAAGAAGGATTAAAAACCACTGAAAGCATATTCTTCAAAATATGTGTTCAAATCACTGTAGTGACACAGTTCTGGAGTGATGGGGTGTGGATGTGAAATGCAGAAATAATTCTTAGTTAACTTCCCATCTAAGTGAAATAAAATAGTTCCATCATCATCCATCTCCTAGTTTCAGGGATGGGGAAATTCTAGTTTACATGAAAAGGGTTATTTAGTTCCTGTGGAGAAGGCACATGGTGTCAGGTGTGTTTGATACCAGGTGGCACTGACTGTCTTATGAGAGCTTTTACCCTGCCTGAGCAGGGGGTTGAACTTCACGAGATCTCTTCCAGTCTCAGCTGTTCTGTGATTCTTTGAAAGCCTGTAGGAATCTGTAATCTGCACCTCTTGATGTCTCAAATCAAAAGAGAACTAATAGCAGTTAGTCATCTGCTAAAATCCTGGTTGTCCTCCCAGGTTTTAAAAAGTGCATGGGGAATTCTGCGTGCTGCAGATGAGAAAAGATCGTGACTTATATAGGGTTATTAAAGATATTAAAGTGAATAGTAAGAAACTGATGAGGAGGGAAGTTGCTCAAAATAAGGAAGGAAAGGGAAACTGAAATAACTCAATCCTTCATAAAAGGGGTTATTTTATTTTTAGATCAGTCATAGATGCTGTAAATACGCTGTTCCGGAAATCTGCTTGGCTTTGTGTTACAGAACACGGAAAGGTTACTCTGCTATGTTTCCTAAAGTTAGAAAGAAGGTCAGTAGCCTTAATAACTGTCTTGCTGTACTAAATAAGAACCTTTTGGTAGCTTTGAAGCTAAAGAGTTGCACCCAAAGAAGCTGAGGAACAAAAGGTGAATAGGTGACATCTATGTAGGTACCTGCCCTGTCCTATGGGATTTACAGGGGAACACATCCCTAAAAAATATGGAAACTTTCCTTCCCTAGGGATGTTTTTACCTGTCAGCTGTATCATTCTCTGTTACACAGAGTGCCATTTTAAAAAGTGATCCTTTATGTGACTTTGAGGATATAGTGCTTATTAGCCTTGCAAAAAACAAGACAGAAAGCCTTATTCAGATACTTTTGTTTCAAATATGCCTACTGAAGATTTTTGAGTGTTGCACACTTAATTCATTCCTTTTGTTGCTCACAACATGTGACATATCCACAGTTGGTTTGTAACCTAATGCTAGAGAAGAATAAATATCTATAAGTATTTCTTTAGTAGTTTTTATTTTTTAAGGACAAAAAGTCTGAATATTTCTAGGCTATTTGTTAAATGTTTAGCAGTGAGGTTTGGCTCACAAAACTTGTGCTGTGAAGAACCTCAAATGGTCAGGCAGCTGTGTTCCCTCAAAACTGCACATATCACACTTGTGATGCAAAAAGGCAGGATGCGTCCTACTTTTTTTATTAGTACCTAATATTGCATAGCTGAATTTAGACTAGTTCATGTAGAGGTATAAAATAATCAGGGTTGAAAGAGACCTTTGAGATCATCCAGTCCAACCATCCACCCAGCACTGCCAGTGTAACCTCTAAAGCATTTCACCATATCACCAGATCCAAATGCCTCTTCAACACCTGCAGGATGGTAACTGCCCCACCTGCCTGAGGAACTTATTCCAGTGCCTGATCACCCTAACAGTGAAAAGAATTTTTAATAATATCTCATCTGAATTTCCCCTGTCTCAGCTTAAGGCCATTTCCTCTATTCTTCTTACTGCAAGCATGGCAGAAGAGACAGACCCCACCACCCTCCAACCTTCTTTCAGGGAGTTGTAGACTGCCATGAGGTCCCCCGTGAGCCTACTCTTTCCTGACTAAACAAACCCAGCTCCCTCAGCCATTCCTCATAAGAAGACATGTTTTACAGACCCTTCATGAGCCTTGTTTCCCTTCTCTGGATGCACTGCAGCTCCTCAATGTCCTTTTTAAAGTGAGGGGTCCAGAACTGGACACAGCACTTGAGCTGTGGCCTCACCAGTGCCCAGTACAGGGGAACAAACACTTCTCTGTCCGGCTGGCTGATCCAGGCCAGCGTGCCATCACACCTCTTGGCCACATAGGCACACTGGCTCAGGTTCAGCTGCTGTCAGCCAGCACTCAGGTGTCCCTTTCTGTCCCAAGCCATTCCTCACCCAGCCTGTATCACTGCATAGCTCAGGTGCAGAACCTGACACTTCACCTTCTTGAGCCTCCTGCAGCTGTGTCCTCAGCCCACTGATGGAGTCTGTCCAGGTGTCCAGCAGAGCTTTCCATCCCTTGAGCACATCAACTCAGTGTCTTCTTCACAATTACTGAGGGTGCCCTTCCAGATCATCCATAAAGACATTAAACAGGACCGGCCCAAGGTGGAGCCCTTGGAACACCACTAGTGACCAGCTGCCAAATGGATTTCTCTCCATTCACCACAGCACTCTGGGCCCAGCCATCCAGCCAGATTTTTACCCATTGAAGAGTCTACCCACCCAAGCTGGAAGCAAGCCAGTTTTTCTAGGAGGATGCTGTGGCAGATGGTGTCAAACACTTTACCAAAGTCTAGATAGACCCTGGATAGGCACATCCACAGCCTTCCCGTCATCTACTAAATGTGCACACTATTCTCCTTAGTCCATGTATTTTTATCTTGAAAGGTGAGCTAGGTGCATTTCTTGAGGACTGCTGTTGAAGAAATAGATGGCAAATAAAAAACATTTTGGATGAATTTCTAAAAAAGCAAACCACTATTTAGGCAACTTATGACCTATGGCTCTTTGTCAGTCAGATTGACCAATGTAGTCTTGTTTTCTCTGTTTCCATTTTCTGTGTTTATAATCTGTATTTTCCTCTTCTGAGGGAATGGCAGGTGTTGTGTTTAGACTGATGGCTGTCTGAAGCTGGAATCCTTTTACATTGTTCTTAAATCACTTACACAGCAGCTTGTTTCATGGTTAGTGCATCTGGTTATTAATTCAGTGCAGCTAAATTATTGTGAGGCAGGTCATGTTTCCTTGTCAATAGGCAATGTTCTAGCTGATTTTCTACTGTTAATAAGACTTGGAAAAGCAGAAGTAGACTTATGCCATTTGCTGATTATATTGTGACCCAAAATATCAGCAGATGTTTCTCTTTTTAAGCAAGCATATGCCCAGTCTGAGGAGTTTTTGGTGGTAGCAGGATTTCTTCATGGAAGAGCTGGCGCTTTTAGCTTGCTCTGGGTACTGTCATGAATCCTGAGATGGATTGTACATATGCTCTGTTGAAATTATGCTGTGAACTTATAAGGAGGTTTAAGACTTCTGCCAAAACTGCTCTGCAGCCTGGTTGAGCTTTCTGCTGTGGAATAGTCTGGCTGGGCTCAAGAGTCCCAGATGTCACTTATGTCTGAAAGTCTTGCATTTTTTTCTGCATCTAAATGAAAAAAAGCAAGCATTGCTAAATAGATCTTCCCGCTTCATTATTCTATATTGCTTCTTTACCTGCAAATCTCAGTGTAATATTAGAGACTAAACTCATGCTCTGGTCTGAAACTTGGGGAGCTGATTCATGTTAATGCCAGTGTTGAGAGCTGGAGACATGGTATTTACTTTCCATAATGTAATTTGCTATGACTGTGTTAGAATGCATTAGCTTTAAAGTCTTTCAAGAAGATGAATGAAAAGTGGGGTTTCAAAACAAAGAATTGACCATATTGAAGTCAGCAGTGTAAATATTTGAATTACTATTTATGCCTGTTTTTGGAGATTTGTCAGCTTTCTTGGGCTGGTAGATGTAAAAATGCAAAAAGAAAAAAGCTACAGCCTGATCACAATGCTGCTAAAGTCTCATAATGTATTTCTTTTTTTATTTGGGATGATATGCATTTAGGTTATTCACATGGAAAATCTCATTCAAGACAGTTACTGAAACAGTCAAATTTATTTATGTTTGTTATTTTTAACTATAAATGTACCTGTTAGTTTCAATGATGTTTGGAAACAATGTGATTGGTTCAACCCTTCTAGCCTCCCTCAAAAATCAAGTATTGTGTGTTATATTTTACATATATTAGTTTTCTGAAAGATTGTGAAGATTATCAGAAATCTGTACTTATACATGAATTAATCCCAAACAGATTTAAAATCAGGTCATATATGAAAGCTGTGAGCAAACATGGTATATATATTTTCAGCTCCTTACCTACAAAAATTAATGTAAAAAAGAGATAATACAAATGACATGATATTTCTTCCAAACTGACATACATAAGGGCATTTTCTACTTTGGAGGATGGCTACAATAATTTTAAAAATAGCATACCTTTATTAATTCTTGCTTATCAAGGGATGGTGGTTTCTCAGGCATGCTTTTGAAACACACCACTCTGTAGGAAAGTTTCCTGGAGTTAACTTTATAGGTGTGATTTAAGTTATCCCTGCCATTTTTTTCCTTACATATTTTCATCTGCTAAGTAGTGAATTGTATATCCCTGTCAAACAAATAAATGTTTACCTTGTTCCTAGAAAACCATTCTTTATCCAGAGAAAAGCAATTGGCTTCCTAATGATACTGTTTCTTGGGTTTTTTTGTATCTTGCAAGTTTTTAAACAGAACTTAGAAACTGTGGGTGAAATCCTGGCTGTAGTGAAATAATTAGAGGTTTAAGTAATAATTTCAAAAGTTTATCCTTTAAGTAATGAAACAAGAAAACCATTCAGTAAATGTGTTTTCTCACTTACAGCCCTTGCTCTAGTCTTGCCATATGTGCCTGCCTTGCAGGTGTAGTAGTAAAATCTGTTTTCCATGCAAAACTTGTGTTATTTAACTTTATTTACATGTCTGGTATATGTAAGCAGGCATGGACTTTAAAGCACTTACTAAACAATCTGTAATATACTATATTCTCAAGCAATTAAACTTTCCTGTATCTACCAACTATAGAAAATTTTCAGTTATTTTTGGCAGATTTTATCTTTTTTTAAGGTAAAATAGTTTGTGCTTCAACTTCAGGCTTGGCTAAATGTAGCTAAAACAAATAATTTTAAATCTTTCTTTTAAGTTATTACATTGTTTAACTTGAAAGAAGTTCCTGACTTTCATTACTGTGGCCTCTGCTTAAAGGAAAAAAAGTAACAAGAAGAAATCTGTATCACAGCACTCTGAGATAACCAAGCAATTGTTTTATTCATGCATCAAGTGAGGGAAGCAGTAGGAGACAAAGTTTTATGCTGCTGTTTTAAAGAAATGTAGATCCTTTTGGATTAATATTGACTGAAAATGTTATAAAAGTACAATTTCTGCTGTCCTATAGGGTGATGTAGGACAGCTGTGACAGAGAATAGATCACATTCCATGATAGTACAAAGAAGATGCTCTATTTATGATTATGAGTCTGTAAAAAACAAAGCCAGAATGTCTGTTGAAACTTTGCTATTAGAAATCCTTGAGCAAAGGGACCTTTTGTCCTCTACCTTTACTTTATGCAAAACAATGAATTCAAATTTCAGACTGTTTCTGAGTAGCTTTAATCTTTATTATCTTTATTTTTTAAACATTATTGATTTAAATTTCAGCCCTGAGATTTAACTTTGAATTACCTTGTGTGCATTTGTTAGGTTTTGTATTTTTTTTTAATGGTCTAGGGAGCACATTGGTGATGAGTCAGAAAGGATAATTCTGAACATTCTCAATGATGATTTTGAGATACTTTATAGAATTTATTTAAAGCTCTTTTGCACACAGCTGGACAGACTGTCCCAAGAGTTTGTGCTGATTTTGGCTGGTATATAGTTAATTTTCTTCGTGGTATCTAGTATGGGCTATGTTTTGTATTTGTTTTTGAAACAGCGTTGATAACAGGGGGATGTTTGTGTTCCTGCTGAGCAGGACTCACACAGAGCCAAGGCTTTTTTGGCTTCTCACATCATCCTACCAGTGAGTGGGCTGGGGGAAGATGAAACTGTGAGGTGACACAGCTGGGACAGTTGGCCCCAACTGACCCAAGTGATATTCCAGACCATATGACATCATCCTCACATTATAAATCCGGGGGAAGAAGGAGGAAGAAGAGGAAAGCTCAGAGTTAAAGCATGTGTCTTCCCAAGCCACCATTACCATGATGGAGCCTGGCTTTCCTGGAGGAGGCTGAACACCTGCCTGTTCTTGAGAAGTGGTGAATGAATTCCTTGTTTATCTTTGCTTGCCCCCGTGGCTTTTGCTTTCCCTATTAAACTCTCTATCTCAATCCATGAGTTTTATTTTACCCTTCTGATTTTGCCTCTTCTGTCCTACTGATTGGGACTACTACCAGCTTCTTGAAGTGCCTCTCATTTGGCAGCACTAAGTTTGGAGACAGACTTACTGGAAATTGTTCAGGCAACAAGCATAGTCCTTCGAATCTAGTGATAGAGCAGGTACAGGGGGAAACCTTTGCTGAGCTGCTGCCACAAAACTTGAATCTCTCACGCTGTTTTGCGATAACAGGATAGATGATGGAAACAGCTGTTGGAAGAGAACTGTGCACATCTTTAAAATCATAGGATCTCTTAGTTTGAAAGGGACTTTCTGAACTAATCTCATTCAATATCTTGCTCAGGTTTGATAAAACCAGATTGCTTGGAGATTTCTTACAATTTAGCATGTAGTTCTGGGGCAGCATGAGCTTCTAGACACCATGGTCCTTATAAAGCTGTGTGGAGTTTGGGTTTCTTTTTCTCCTACCTTTAAGGTGATGTTAGTGTACAGCATGCAGCTCTTTGTCAAGGAGTTTGTGTGCTGAAAACACCTCTTTTCTCTTAGCTAATTTTTTTGGGGAAAGAGGAGGAGTCTACTTTTGTCTGCATCAGTTTGTTTTTCGCACCACTTGATCTATGCATATGAGGAGGAATGGTGGAGAGGAGTGAAGAGGAAGAGTACAGACAAGGTGGTGGCATCCACAGAACTTCACCCCAGTTTCCTAGTACCTAAGTGGAATACAGTCCTGGAGATGTTTGTGGAGGCAGAATTGGCTGCCAAAATTTCCAAACAAAATCGCTGTTAACTTGGCTTAATTATAATCTGTGTTCTTTCAAATACAGCAAGTAGACTTTCAAGAAGGTCTAAATACAAGACAAATTACAAAGCAGTGTAATTGATACCAGAAAAGAAACAAGAAAGTCTTTCAGCTTACAGAAATTCTTCAGGGCTTTGAAAGTAGTTTAGTATCTTGCTTTTAGAATAAGCTCTGCAACTTCTAAGATAAATCAGCTCTCCAAACTAGAGTTCAGAAAATAAAAGTGTTGTTTAAAAGTTTTCTAGTATGTATCTAAGTGTAGGCATACATTTTGTAACTCTTACAATTCTGTTCCCTAGATTTATGTTTACTCTTTACTCACCCTGCTGTGCATGTTAGAAGTGAGTTTGATTTCTTCCAACAATGACTTTGACTGTGTAGTTTTAATTTTAGAACAGGTTAAGCTTTATAAGGTATAGGTAGATTTTCTGTCTGGGGGAATGTTGTATTCTGTCAGTTTTGAATGCTTTAGCATTCATCCTTCTGGCAATACTCTGCCCTTTCAAGATTGTTTTGGGATGTCATTTTGTGACACCCCAAGGATGTGGGTTACACAAAAAACCCAGTGTTAAAGATGTCCTTGTCATGGTTTACACCTTGCATATTGCTGTCAGGTGTCAAAAGTATTGTCATAAGCTGCAAGTAGTCTGCCTCTCTTTTTTTTTTTCTTTAAAAGCAAAACAAAACAAAATAATCCTAAACCAAACACACCAACAAAAACCAACAAAACAAAAAAAACAACCAAACAAAAAAAACCACAAAAACAAAAAAGAGGAAAAAAAGAGCCAAACAAACAAACAAAAATAAACCTGCAAACCAGCTTTGAGTTAGGAAAGAATTTAAAAATGGGGACGTGTAGATGTATTATTATCCTCCTATACTCTCAAAGACTTGCTTGTGGCCTCAGCAGATGTTCATTGGTCTAAAAGATGTCTAAATGGATGGGTTTCAAATATGTGTCCTTGGTAGAAAGGTAGTAACTCCTGGTAGGTTAATGTGATTTCAGGGTAAGGGCCATGAGGTGCTTAAATTTGTTGTGTTAAAACTTGCTGTTGTAAAATAAACACAGACATGGGTGTACATATCAAGAAGTACATGGTTGAGGGATATATATATATATATACACATATATATAGGGGAGGACCTGGAAATTTGCTGTAGGAGAATGCTCTTAATGTCATGTGTTGAGCTCAAGTAATTTAAGCACTTGCAAAATTACCCACTCCAAAAGACATGAAATGTCTTGAACTTCCTCACTACCCTCTACTATTTTTTATACCAGAGGTCTTTTGAAGCTTATTGAAAGCACTGTATGAGTGTTCTTTGGGTGGAAAGCCCTGATAATTTATGGTCCTCCTTGTCAAAATACAGAAAAGTCATTTCCAAAATATGTCTTTTTTGGTTTTTCTGGTTTTTAAGTTGACAAAGTAGCTGCAAACCCCCTTAAACTGTGTACGTGTCCTCTTCTTTTCAGGTGAGAGCTATGTGTGTGCATCCAATGAACCGTATCGCAAAGTTGATTACACCAAGAATGTCAACCCCAACTGGTGTGTGAACATAAGGACTGGGTCCAGTCGGTCCTTGACGTCCTTGACATCCCCAAGGAGCGAAGTGAAGGAGAGTAAAGATTTCATTAAACCCAAATTGGTGACTGTTATTAGAAGTGGGGTGAAGCCACGGAAAGCTGTGAGAATTCTGCTGAACAAGAAGACTGCTCACTCCTTTGAACAGGTCTTGAATGACATCACTGAAGCCATTAAGTTAGACTCGGGTGTAGTCAAGAGACTTTGTACACTGGATGGGAAGCAGGTAGGAGAATAAACTGCTGTGGCCACCTAATAATCTGAGATGCTCAGTTTTCATAAGTTCAATTCTTATTACTGTGTATGCTTTAATCTCTTTCTGAATGACAGTTAAAAAAATCAACTTCTAAAAGTTTTATTAAAACATTAATACACACAACAAAATTGAAATTATATATAGTGTAAAATAAATGGATCTTTACATTCAAGTAAAGCAAGTTATTTTTTATGCTAGACTTTTTGCATTGCTAAAAAATGACTATTGATTAAGTAATACAGTTTATTTGAAACATTTGAACTTGTTAAGATATCTCTGTGTTTTCAGACTACCATATAGTGGCTGAATGGTATAAGAAAAATATCAATGTCTCCTTCCATTGCACTTCCATAGATTGCTGTTTCCAGAGGTAGAAACTGACATGAGCTGAGGTCAAGAATTGTATCTGAAATTAATAATTCTGGGACAGTGGTCACATCTTTGCAACTTGCTTTTTTTTCCTTTTAGTTTTATCTCTGCGAAAACAAAGCTAGGGTTAATGATGTGGTAAGTGTGTGCTGTTGCACAGAAATACAAAGGAGTGGCCCACAGGATGCTCTGCTGCACCAGTTTAAAGTGTTGGGAACACACTTGGTGTTGATCAGTCACATTAATGACTCAACCCTTCATAGAACAGGACTCTGATACCTGATACTTTTATTTGACACTGCTGTGGAGCTCTGACAGAATTGTGACTTTAGTAGTAGAGCAACACAGGGGCAGAGTAGATCACATTGGTATCAGGTACCTGGACTCTTGTACTGTTGACTAAGATTTGATATCCTTGCTCATTCAACAGGTATTTATATACACCTGTATACCTATACATCTGCATGAAGTGCTTGTAAAAGTTCCAGTTGTGTTCTGAGATGTGGGTAGTTTTATTTTCAATGTTTTTATAATGTTTAATGCAAAAAAACCACTTTTTTTTTGTGGTGCAAGCTTCTATCAAGTGTATCCCAGAACAAGTGCACTTAGATTGCCTCAGTATGAGTTCTGTCTCTGCTTATGTTCTGTGTGCCTGGATGTTCTGTGTCCCTACACTTCTTGTAGGGAAATACGTGAAAAGAACACCTTCTGTGTTTTGATGAAAATGTAGTAAGGCAAAGGCATCACTGAAAATCTTGATTTTCAGCATTTGGTGGCATAATGACATGCTCTTTAGTTCTCCTAATAGGTTTGATTTTAAATGAGATTTGTTAATGGTACTTCTTAAAAGAGAATCCTTCCTAGGAACATCCAAACAGTGTTTATGATTAACTTAATTAATAAAAAAATAGCCTTGAGGATATTTATTGTGCAGTAATGAGTCTCTTCTTCCCATGTAGTGTTCTGACACTGTCTCAAGATTTTTGTCTTCTCAAGCAAGTAGGGAGTCAGTAAGGGAAACTGCAAAAGCTAGGATTGTCAGTTCACATTCATCTATTCTTGCATTGTTAAAGCAGCAGAAGCCCACTGATCTGCACTGATACGGAAGATGCAGTAGTGCATCAGGGATCAATAAAAGTAGTTAATATTAAATATCACATTCATTGCTTGCATGTTGCCATCACCCACGGTGGTTGATGACTGTGTTCAGTCCATAGTGAGGATGACCAAGCATTGGTCATGCTCCAAAATAGGATTTTTATTTGCTGCAGTGCTTCCTCCTCCCCTTCTGTGGTAAAGGCAGTGAGCGAACTTGGACTGAAGCTGTAGGAGTGTTCTCAGGCAGGATTGAGAAATCCCTAATTCTGACTGTGAGCAGTCTGCAGAGAGCTGCTGCATGCAGCTGCCTCTGTGTAAACTGTTCCAGCAGCAGCAGTGCATAAATGTGGAGACCTCCCTTCCACTGGGAGGACAGGCCTTGTGCTTTCCCACAGACTTTGGGAAGGAGCCTTTGTGGCACAACCACGGTGTAACTGTGTTTTAAGAGCTTGTGAGATGGAGTGCCCCAAAGAGAAGACCTATCACTTCAAACACCCTGACAAAAATAAAAGCCTTCTATTACTTACCTAGGAGGATGGAGAGCTCTTGTTTTGTTTTATTTTTTCTTTATTTCTCTTCCCCCACAGTGAAGGGCTGACCCAAGTTTGAGGTAGTAGGTTTCTTTTAATTTGTTTGTTCACTGCCGGTATATGTAGAGGTTGATGCCAAAGGGTTTTTTGGGGTTTGGCACATAAAGAGTTGCTTTCCTGCCAACTACCAATTGGTGGAAATTTCTGAGCCTATTTTCTCTAATGTAGTAATTGCTTATTCTTCTAAATCTGCTAGGGAGGCAGATCTTTTATGTTTGTTGTGGTGTTGGCACAGCTTGAAAGGCAACCATTAAAAAAAAGACATTTTGTAAATGGCTATGTTCCTATAAATGTAGCTCTTGTGTTTCTCATGGTTCTTTTTTGTTTTCCTTGCTCCTTCATATTTTTATCTCTGGGGAAATACTCTTTTTTTTTTTTTCCTGAGTGAATAGGCTTAGGTTGTATTTTCTGTTTAATATGAAAATGGGACTGAAATTCAGATTATTAAAACATATGTGTATAAAATTTGTATCCTTTGATTAGGGAATGCATTGTTCTGTTAACTTGTGGTGTGATTTTTTTTTTTTTATTCCAGTAGAACCATTTAATGTGTAGGAAGAAATGGTTTTAAAACCAGTGGTCTTTCTGACCAGTAAAAGAGAAAGGATGTTTTCAAAAGAGTTTTTATTTGCTCTAGACTTAATTAATCCCAACTGTTGCAAAATCTCGATGATAATAGTAGAACAGAAATGAACCTGAGCTAGATATTTTCCTTGTTATTCTGTGTGAAAACAGACAAGTATCTGGTTTTTAATTATAAGATTTTATAATGTTTGCAAGCTTTTATTTTATCTTCAGTTTCAAAATGAATGCTGTAACTTAACATATTAGTGCTTTGCAGCCTGAAGTGCATTTTATTTTTGAACTATTTTGATGCTGGGTTTAATTCTAACTTCTAAGCTGTTGAACAACAAACTTTTTTTTTTACCTCCCAAGATTGTTGAGATGATTTTTAAGTGAGAAAAATATTTCTGTAAAAGTAACTTGGCTTTAACTTTGCTGTGCAGTCTTCTGTTGTTCCAGTCTTTGTTTCTTCTGACATTGGGGTTTGCCTAATATATTTGCTTGACCAAAGTGTTTTCCTTACTTGGCTGCATTTTCCTGGAATCTGTCACTATCCTACTGTGAAGCAAGGACAGTCAGACTGAAACTTCTCCAGTTGGGAAGTTAACCCTTTGTTATCTCTGAAGAGAATGGAGGGTTTCTTTCTCACTAAACAAGCTTAAAGCTTCAGTCATTGCAAAGTGTGGGGTAGTGACTGCGTGGTAAGCTTGGGGGAGAGATTTACTGTGAGAAGCTCACAAAAAACCTACACAACTCTGAAGCTTGTGTTATTTGACACACAAAAGAAAACTAAATCTTCACGCTTTTTAAACCTGCGGTGTGTTGCAGTTTCATGGATTAACGTCCATAACACTTTTAAAAAGGTGGATGAGATACCTTTTCTATATTCTGTTGTCAAAACAGTGAGAATGCACCAAAAATTGGCCTTATTTTGAAAGTCTTTTTTGATAGGCCACAGGTATATTGGGGGCTATCTCTGGAACCAAAAGTTCTTCAATTTTCTGTTAATGAAGTTTTTTTTTATAAAGTGCTCATTAAAAGTAAATTGATAACTGAAGAAAACATGTGGATGTATTTATCACTCATTGTGCTCTCCTCTCAGTGATTTTTTTATTCTTTAGTGACAGATTTGAAAACTCTTAGTAGAAAACATGGCTTTTGAAAACTGAATTTTGTATTTGCTTTGCTGTTAACATACACATCACGGAGGGCAGAAACAAAAATAAGGGATGAGTAGGAGAGATTTTTTCATGTAACAGATTTTCCCAATATTCTTAGTAGGCTTTTGTCATTCAGATCTCAAAAATTTCCATTTATACAGTATTTTTTACAATATTAATCTCAATAGAGGTCTTACTGTTTAGTACAGAGAAAAGTTTTAGAACATATGAATTTCATTTTCTTAGTTTTTCCATTTTGTTGGCAAAGTCCTACTTGTATGAGATGATTTTTTTAAAAATAATTTTTTTGCAGTTAAGTACTTTTTGGCAAACATTTCCCTTTAGTTCAATTCTCTCTTACTAAAGGAGGATGATCCTCAAGCAATCAGGCTCTAGATGTGTACTTTTTGTGTGTGTGTGTCATTTAATTGTGCTGTTACATCACTGATATCTCATTGCAGACTAAGAAACAACTGTAATAGAAACTTGCTTCAGTGTTCATAGGCATGATTTCTAGTTGAAAGCTGCCAAAGTAAATCAAATTTCTATCTTGCATCTCAGACTCTAACCTAATACAGGCACTGTAAAAATGTATTGGAAATGGCACAGGTTTGAATTTTTGCTACAAGCAATTTTGCAAGAAAAGAAATCTCCAGCTTTTTTTCCCTAGTTCTGCTGAAATTTAAAATACCATTTTAAGCTGAAATGTTGCATTAGTCTGCAAGTATGAGGGTAAGAAATCCTTAAGCCTTCACATAGCTCACAACTCTTCAAAAGGCTTATATATTGTTACTATAGAATGTCAGTGGCAGCTGCAGAGAGTGATTCGCTGCATTGCAGATCCCACAGAAGGAATCTGTGGGCAAGGAGTCTTTCCTCAGTGAACTTCAAGATTTTGAATAGTAATGATAGTCCCTGAATTCATCCTAAAGGCTGAGGGTCACAACTGGTAGAGTCAACTTATAGAAAGGGATTTACAATTTGCCAAGCTGCAGCAGAGTGATTGGGGATTTGACACTGTGGATATGATTGCCAATAGAACTATGGAAAGAGTAGATATGTTGGACAGAAAGGCTTTTCAGAATTCATGGTTCATATCTACATGAAAAAGCATATGAATCTGCCTATTTTGTGGGAAATTGCACAAGTGGTAGTTACAAATAGTGTGGGACATAGGGGGACATACAGTTTTTACATCATGAAAGTTCAATAGGGTGTGTGCAAATCATATGAGAGAATGGGAACAGGACCTCTTGATGCAGGAGTGGGATAGCACTGCAATATAAAAGTGAAGTATCAGCTGGAAAGAGGCATTTAAATTGCTGTTTCGGACCTTGTTTGGAGTTTTTGTAGCTGACACGAGTCCGCAAATTATTAATATGTGAGAAATAGTAAAATGTTTTGTGGAGATGAACCCAGATAGTATATTTAGATTGTCTTTAAAGAAAAAGAATGGAACTTCTAAAAGAGAGATCTTCCTAGAGAGTAGGAACTAAGTGGCCTGTGAAGTTAAATTAGAAACTATATGCACAGTAGAGAGGAGGAAAAACTCATACGAGATGTCAAGAGTCATTCTTCTCATTCACTGGATTGACTTGAGACAAAACCAACATGGAAGAGCCAAAGATTACTTTCCAGGGCATAGGGAAATCCTGAAAAGCAGTATAGAGGAGTTCTGCATGAGTCTAATGATTCTAGAGCTGATATTCCTTAGATGAGATGCTGGTCCCTAAAGTTGAGTTAAATAAACTAAATTCTCAGACAGGGCAAAAAAAATGATGGAGCAGTACTGTGAATCACTTTTTCGCGGTTGGCTGGATTATTTCCCTTTGTTTAAGTAAATAACTAGCAGTGGAATAGCTGTACCACCCAGAAGTTGAAAAATTATAGTTTGGCAAAACGTCACTTTTGGTACAGTCACTTTTATGTGTGTTACAGACCAGAAGGGCACTGACACAGCACCTGTCTATTCAGGGAGCCTGCCAGTTCCAGTTGAGCTCTGAACACAGGATGCTTCAATTGAGAGCATGAGGTGGGATTGTGGGAAGGTTTGGGGGCTTTTTTGTTGTTTGTTGGGTTTTTTTTTTTAGTAATACATAGTTAAGAATCAATGACTTGAATGGGGAGAGAAACAAGGGGAAGAAAACAATAGTGGCTACTTCTTTGTATCTGAAATAAGTTTTTTTTTCATGCTGTCTTTTCTCATCAGTCAGCTAGGGAAGCATGGTCCAGAAACAGTGCAATGCTTACCGAATGCACAGTTGGAATATTGCTGTTCTGAGTGGTTGTTGATGACTCACTGCCAAACTGGAATTTCATACTGAGTAGGGGTCAATGAATGTGTGTCTCTGTGGGTCTCTGGAAATGACCTGGAAGATGGAATGGAGGCTATGCTTAATAAATACAGATGAGCTACAGGAAACCTGGACAACACATGATTAGAATCTTGGCAAACTGCAGAAAGATCTTAGGACAAAGCAGGTTGAATAATCTTACACTCACTGGTTATTAACACAGCAGATAGGAAATGACAAGTGTTTTGGCTGAAGTGGCAAAGGATCACAGCTGAAGATGTGAAGATGAATTCATGGTGTCACTTGTTGTGGGAGGGGAATACCAACATCCATGTGGAAGTTACAGTCAATCATCTTGTTTCTGATGTATGTGTCAGGTGCCCACTTTGCTCTGTCTTACTCAATGCAATGAGACCAGCTAGAGACAGCTTTATTATGGAAACCCAGAAAGGAGTAAAAAGATGTAAGGAAGCATGTTCTATGTGGAAAGAAAAAAGGAAATGGGATAGCTGAGATTATAGAAAGAAAATCAACAAGTTTTTTTGGGGGATGAACAAAAAAAAAAAAAACCTAGCAGCAAAAGAAAATTACTTCCGTGTCTTCCCTATGTATAGAAAAAGAAATAATAGGCTTACAGTCAAGATCAGGTCCTGTGGAACTCGATCGTAGATAATCACTGTGAAAATAAGAATAATGAAGAGGTGATTTTTTTTATTAGTATTTTCAGCAGATAATTGTAGTCCAGCAGTCTCTAAGGTTTCTGAAAACTGATTGGGTTTGAGTGTTTTCAGTGACTAAAGGTGATCTACCACTTTGGAACAGCTGTTAAGCTGGAGATAAAGTAAAAATTAGAATGTCTGTTAGTATTAAAGTGTGCATGTGTACACACCTGCAACCCACAGAATTCAAACAGCAGGGGTTACAGCTAAAGTAAATTTTATCCTAATGCTAGCAAACCTCTTCTAATGTTCGATGTGAAATGTGATTTAAGGGTAGTTGGGCTTGTGCTGGAGGCTGGAATTGTTTCAGAGGGCATCTCTGGACAGATGTCTAGTCAGTGTGGGATACAAACCTTGCAAGTCTTACTGAAAACAAAAGAATTAAAGTGGCTGTAATCTTCAGGAGGTCTGTATGGCAGGAAATTAATTCATCCATGGACACCGCTACGTGGTATTTTTGGTCACACTTCCAGTCAGTGTGCTCAGAGCTGGGAGCCAGTGTTATTTATTGCTAGAAGGAAGGAGGAAGTAGCATACTTGAACAGAGGAGAATATTTTGGCCTCTGTTCATGGACGTAGAAATATTCCCATCTCCAGTCATATGTGGAAGGAAGTGTTTGTCTGAATCCAACCTGAAATTAACCCTACCCTGTCATAGTTGCAGTAATCTGAAAAAATACTCTAAGTATGAAAATACAGAAGTCTTTTCTGTACATATTCATCATGGAACACTCTCCAAAGCATTTTCATTACATGCAGTGGTGCTAAGTACACAGGCAGGTAATGTGGGGTTTTTGACTTAGCCTGGAGAGTATTTACAATTTTATCACAGTATCCAGAGGATCACATTACAAGTGCAATTATAATTTTAAGGGAAAAAAAAAAGGAAAATGGTAAGGATTTTGTTCAAAGCAGCAAAATTGTGAAGCTGAAGGTGCTGCAGAAAAAGGATTAAAAAAGAAACAGACCCTTGAATGTCTAGGGAGTCATCTCAGAAGAGTGTGTTAAACTTGAAGTGAACAATAGTGCTGAGGAAGCTCTTCAGCTTTGTTGCATATGCCATTCAGCTTTGTTGCAAAAAATAAAGGTCGTGCCATGTGAAACAGCCACAGTCTAGCACTGTAAAACTTGGCTCTCTGGAACAAAGGTCTTTAGAATTTGTCACAGTGGGGGAGCCCCTGTGTCCCATTCTTGCTTTCTGGAGATCAATAACCCAGAATACAGTACAGATAGAATAGACAACATATCTCTTTCCTTCCCACAGGGATGCACAATTCTGGCTGTGGGGCTGTGGTGTAACATTACTGGGAATGTGATGGCTGGTGTCCACTGGGTGTGAATTTAATCTATTTCAGCGAGGTGCAGTTTAAAGATGTGATCGGTAATACCCATTGCCATCAGAGTAGCAGCTTGGTAAAGTGTGATGTTAAAAATAATACATTATTTCTAAAAATGAACATAAAATCAGAACCTGGTGTGAAGTCAGCGCTTTTAAATTACAGCGTGGAAACTGAAAAATTTGCTGGTATTTTAGCTAACAGCAAGCATGTGTGTCCTGCTAAAAGTGACATCCAACTTGCTGAAGTCTTTGTGGATCTATAGAGAAGATAAATCCTATTGGGATTTCAATTTTTGTCTGCACACACCAAGAGCTGACAGCACATAATAAAAATGACATGCTGCACAGTGTGGGAAACAATCACTGCAGAAGTAGTGGTGTCATCAGTGGTAGCGTTGTATCTTTGTTGATGTATGATTACAATAATTTTAGTGATGGGTTACAGAAGTGGTGTGTGGAGCTCTTGGAATAAAAGAGCGGTATGCAATCATTGTCTGCCATCTGCCAGGCTAAAGATTGGGTCACATGACTTGGAAACTAAACCTTGGGTATTCGTTATGTCCCGCTGAGCCTGCCCATTAACAGATAATTAGTCTGGTAAAAATCTTTTTAATTTATTCTGCAGCTGTCATATGCCAGATTAGGATTTGTGTCACAGGTTCCTCATTACTTTGAGATCTTGGAATTTTTTTTCCTGTAATTAAATTACTCTGTGTTCCTTCAGCAAACAGTTCTTACATTATAACATTTTAACATGCAAATTTTCTTTAAGAATCTTGCTACATTTTACAGTGTAAAGCTATTTACCAACCATGTATTAAAGGGTTTTGAGGTTGAATTTTCTCCATTCCTGTTCATAATGGAGACTGTAAGCAAAATTTCTAGTTTTAGGATTTGGCCTTCAGGTTGTCAGGTTGATGGATCTGTAGCTGCTTCTTGGTTGGCTGTAATCAGCTACTGTTTCTTAAGTTTACTGAAGCACAACTGAAATCTTAAAATATGAACTTTTATATTTGTACCAGTTGCTAATAAAAATGACGTTCTGTTCCACACTAAATTAATGGCAGGAAACAGCAGTTTGTTGGAGAGAGGAAAGGAATATTTGTCTTTAAAGTTTAAAATATTGTTAGCTGATTAATTTGCAGTGACCCTTTAAACAGAGAAACCTGACGACTCAAATGGAAAAGCAATATTAAAGTAATAGCAACAAAAGCCAGCTCCTAAAAGCCAAAGTTCCCAGCACTTAAAAGGAACAGTGACCCTGTTTATGGCTTGCAGATTGAAATCTTCGCATAGGAGGGAGTGATAACTCAGTGTTTGCAGTGTAGGCTGTAAAATCAGTGTTCTTGTAGCACTTGTTCACTGAGCCAACAATCTTTTCTTTTTTTTTCTGTTGTGCAAATATGCAATCTATGCCACGTTCTTAAATATTTATTTGGTGTTTTATTTACTCATACATGGTGCAGGATATCTTTGTATTTATTAAAGGCTTCTTGAAGAAACTAAAATATTTCAGAAGAAAGCAAGAAAGAATAGAATATAAGTTGTAAGCTAAATGGGGAGTTGGATTTTTGGCTAGTAGATTTGGTTTTTCTTGACTTTCCCCATCTTATCTCTCAAGGGAAAAAAAAAAAAGGATGATTACACCACAAAGAGTATCAGAAGAGCCAGAATCCCCTTTGTAAATGATTTATGAAGGTAACATTTCCTTGCATGTAGAAATTTGCTGTTCCTCTTTTAAAGAAATCAAGGGTCTGGTTGATTTAACCAAGATAAAATTGATGAAGAGAAGAGAAGAGCAACCATAAGCATTCTCTCTGTATTTTGCAAGGGACTCAATAATGCAGACACTTAGAATATGCCCATGTGGCTGTACAGGCAGACATCTGGAGAAGTCTTGGAGGTCGGAAAGTGTTCTGGTTTAATTTGCAAAGAGAACACGCTGGTGTCCTGAACATCTGACTCAAAAAAACCCCATCTCTGCAAACAACTATTCTGGCCAGTTCTTTGTGGCTGATATTTTTGCCTTGAAGGGAAAAGTATTCTTTCCACTTCCCTGGACCTGGGGGGTTAAGTAGGGAAATCTCTCTATAGATACCCATGCAAGGTCTGTTCCATAATTTTTTTACACTAATCTGTTATATTAGGGCATGTTTTTAATATTTTTATAGACTTGCAAAACTTAGAATATATTACATTATATTTTTACTTAAAGAAAAATGCAGTAAAATGGATATCTTAAGCATGTAAAATCTAGGGGAGCAATGAACAAATGATGAAATCGCATTCGCAAAGCTCTGTATTTTTTCCTCCTTCACTTTCATATGCAAACAATACAATTTCCTGGAGTTTCAGTATCAGAGTGATGTTATTACCTGCAGTCCTTGAAGTCTGTCACCTCCTTAAGAGCACACTCCTAGTTCAAGCACTAATCTTCCTTTACCTGGCAGGGATTTGCTCCTGCTTTTGGACTGACGTAGGTAATTGGATGTGTGAAAGCCTCGTCATTGTCTTCTGTCACTAATTATCAAGAAGCCCAGAGGAGAAGTTTCAGTGCAAGGTGGAAAGGTGTTTTCTGAGAACTTTTAGGGACTGAGAGATCTTTGAATACTGGAACTAGTAATTATGTTACATATTTTCTTGGGTTTGGCACATTAATACATTTTGATTTCTTACAGCACACTTTACCCTTTACACATTATTTTTTCTGTTCTTCTACTTCTCAAACATTTGACTTAAAAAAATATTTGTGATACTTAATAACTTCTTTTTTCTATCTGTTTGTCACTGAATATTCAAATTTTAGAACAGTATAAAGTTAGGGGGGGAATGAAGATGTTTGATATTACTTCTTATGGATAGGTATTTGCGATTTCCAAAGTAATTCTCACGGTTTGCTTATGTATTTTGGCAATAACTAATTGAAGATGAAAGCTTCTATTCCTTGAGCTTCTATTCTGGAACTTTTTTTTTTCATCTTCATTTAAGGCCTACATAACAAAGTATGAATGACACCACAGCTCTGTAATGGAAATGGACTTGCCAGATATTTTGTTTCAGTACAAATTAAAAGCACATGAACAGGAAATTATCAGAAGTAGTGAGTGACTGTACCTCTGAAAATGGCTGGTAGTTTAGCACCTTTTATTATTTTTATCTGAGGCTTTCTGAAGCCTCTCTCACTGTCCTTTGTGAGGACGGTAAATAAGATTTACATTGAGCTTTTTGGATATAAATTATTAAGTATGGGGGAAGGGCATGCCTGAAAACTCAGCCTGATTGATGCTTAAGCAAAAAGCACATCTAGTTTTAAAGCTATTAAGATTAAAACATGATTAGTCACATGGAGTTTATAAGGCCAGGTCACAACACTTAAACCTCCTTTCTTCATCTCTTGGGAGGCGGATGCAAGCCCAGAAGTTTCGGAACACCTATCTGAAATGAAAACTTCAGTTTATCCATATTACTTGAATAAGGATTCTTAGCTAAGCAATAAAAGCAGCTTTCCTTGTATTAGCTCTGTCAGCAAGGTGTTCACTTGGTGGCTGGCAGTGGAGGGCATTGTTTCTTTACCAAGAGTTTCCCTGAGGAGAGGAAATAGAATAGCTCTTGGCACTATTGTATGGAGAATGCTGCTGTCGTGTAGAAAATAGTTTGTACATCCTCTTCTGGTTACACAAGATAAGTTATAAAAAGTCAAGTGGTAAACAAAGAAAAATGAGATGTATACTTGCTGTGGCTGTTTTCCAGTGGTTGAACACAAATGCACCATGCACCCTGAGGTATGTTCTTCTTGACAATGGAAAACCTGTGAGAATAGGTCTCTGGGTATTTCTTCTGAATGTGAATCCTCAAGTTTCACCCTTCGCAAGTTTTCAACTTGTATCTGAAAGTACTTCCACACCTTTTCGTGTGCTTTTTGTTTTGGTTTTTTTTCTTCATCTGTACCTGAGTTTCTTGGTGAAATTCTCTTGGACTCACATCTGTGTTAGAGGCAAAATACACCTGTCTTCTGGTTTGTTTGGTTGACAGTTGGAAATGGAGCTATATTGTACATGGAATATTCTTTTTTTACAAAGTTTTTCCAAAATTTTAGTGCCTGTGTATATTCCTTCTCTTTAAAGCCAATGAAAATTTATACAGACTCCTGGCAATGTATTGTGAAAATTAACAATGCTCTGAACAAAAATTATTTGCTGCTGTAAATGTTGGCAAAGGATTGAGGGAAAAAATGGGATTTTCCATGCAGAGACCCCACTGTGAATCTATGTTAATAGATTGATAAGAATTACAACACTTTCTCATTTGTATGATAGAAAAAAAGGATTAAATTAAATTCAAAACTGACTGGGGAGTGAACTAGAGACTTTTCAGGTGTGACATGAGGAATTAATATTAATACCTCTTTTGTAAATTGACTTTGTTCAGGACGATTCTAAAGTTAGAGGGTTTTTTTGAAGTCATGTATTTCCCCGTTCTTTATATATTCATATACAAATAGTCTCAAAATGTCTTAGAGGATTCATGTTCCTTCATACCATGACTCATTTTCAGTCTGACTAGCACACTTAAAAAAATTATTTTTAGCTAAGGGTTAGATATTTTGTGAAACTTTGTAATTTTGTGTAGAATGTTTTGTAAACTGTCCCAAGATGACAGGGAACAAGTTAGAACTTTGTCTTATTCTATAGATTTACTTTTTGAAAATTGTCATTTGCTATAATAGAAAGTGCAGGATTTCTGTGAAATGGAATATTAGCAAAGGAACTCTTATTCTAATAGTGTATCACCAGGTTTCAGTGAGAAAAGTAGCACTTTACCATATATACATATATATACATACATATATATATGCTTGAGGGTTTGCATTTTGTTTAATACGTAAATAAAATTGTTTTCAGAATTTATATCCTCAAACAACAAATTGTTTTTAAAATAAAAAGTATATTTGAAACAGATTGTTCACTTCTAATATTCTGTTAGACTAGATTCTTTGGTTAAATCTGGCTTACAGTTGTTAGAATTTGATGTATTAGGTAATTAATCAGATTTGTGAACTTATGAACATTTACAATTATTTTAAAAATTAAATTCTCAGATCAGCATTAGGGTTCTGAGAAATGAATTTTCAAAAAATACCTGCATGCTTTCACTAGCACATGGATATATACATATGTATACATAGAGCACTTGACAAGCTCTTCATTTGCAAAACAGTGAGAATAAAATTGCTGGTTGCAAATTACTTACTGTGCATCACCTCTTTAGCAGAATCGTGATATCTGCTTTCCTCTAATTTAGTGACCCTTTTCCATCACCTCTCTGATGGGATTTGATTTGCATTTGTCTTGCTTGCTTTGCTTCTACTATTGCAGCATTATTATTTCATTATTATAGTACTAAGATAGCATTGGAAATCCCCCATGTGATTTCAGTCTGAATATGACAGGCTTTTCTATACCTCCTTTCCCCCTTTTTGCCCTGCTATCTGTGCTGATGGTGTGTGCTAGGCAAGGTATTTAAATGGATGTATCTTTGGGCAAGGTGTTAGTTGTGCATGAATTGAGGGATAAATTTACCTGCTTCAACACTCTTTGCCATCTTTCCAACTTGAAAGGATTGAGTGTCCACAGCTTTTTTCTTTTGCTTTTTTTTCTTTTCTTTTTCTTTTTTAATTTGGTGTAGATGCTTTTTTGTTTTCCTGCTGGTAATATGCAGTTTCTACTGAAAGGCAAGTGTAAAATGTAACAGATTCTAAAATTGCATCAATGTACCCTTAACTGCATGTGCTCTATAGTATAAGGATGGCATGACTTTATTCAGAGTGATACTGTGAGTTTTTTATAAATAATTTTTCACTGAGAATTTTCACTTATTTTTTAACTCCCTCTCTAGCAATCTTTCTTCCAATGTGGAATGAATTGTAGTAAAAAGTGGATTTTGTAAGCTAGTGGTATCAATATATTGTTTGGGGTATCAATATGTTGCTTCCTTTGTTGTTGGAGCAAAGTATAGAGTCATTTTAAAATCTTTTAATGGCAAATCTGTTGGAAAGCTACTGGGAGCTTTTAGCTGTGGCTGTAGTAAATGTTATTTAAAGCATTATTTTGGAAGAATAAGTAATCTTGCAAATTGATGAAAAATATTTCTTGTGTTTCAGTAGATGGAATATTGATGCTTCAGACTACTCAAGTTAGGTAATTATAGTCTCACACAGAAAGGTAATTCTGTCAAATGAATGTTTTTTCTAACTGAACTCAGTTCAGTGGATTAAAAAATAAGTTTTATTTTCCTTTGGGTCAATTTGTCCCAAGCTTGATGGTAGCAAGGGGTGAGAAATTGTGCTTCCCTGGAATGGTGGAGACTGGAGGGACCATCAAGGGGTGAATGAAATGCATTTTTGCAGTGTTTCTTTAAAAGAATGTCACCAGACAGTTTTAGAAAAAGCTGATGCAGCATCTGCCGCTTCATGTGGCAGACAATAAATAAACCCCATGAAGGATTTCTGCACTCATTTGGATATAAGGAGTTTACAATGACACACAATAAATATTTATAATCTACTTAACTGAAGTAAAAGTCTTAATTGTAAAATATTTTTTTCTTAAAATATCCATAAAATTTGCCTGTTTTGAGAAAACAAGTCACTATTTACTGGGAAATCTGAGTTGGCAGAGGATGGCAATAACTTCTAAACTGCATGAGAAAGAGGGTGGCGCAGACAGACTGAGGGTAGATACATCTAGCCTATGAGGCATATAAAAATTAATATTGTTTACTTTTTAACTTCTATACTTGTTAAAAAGCATAGAATACCTTCTCATTATAAAAATATTTTAAACTTGCGCTCCTTCCATCTTTAATATGAGTTTAAAGGGAGATGAAACATGTATGTTTGAAACAGTGCTCTTTTCATAAGTGTTGTTAATACTCGTACAGTTTTCTGCTTTTCTATTCTTGTTGAGTCTTACTGTTTTTTCCTTCCCTGCCTGGACTTATCACAGTAGTAACTTGCTGAGGCACAGGGCAATACTTGAACATTCCTGGGGGCTGTGTGTAAACTTAAATTTGAGTTGACAGCACTTAATTAAACATGAAGCATATGATGAGTAACAGTGTGTAGGGGGAGATTGCACTTCTATTGTGGGTTGTTTTGGAAGTGGTTTTCATTTTTTAGGTCTGCTGGTTTTAGACTTATCCTAAGTAATACAAATAAGTCAACCAAATCAAAGAAAAGAATCTTCCCAGGAGGACTAGGAACTTTGAATGAACTTGATTTTTGTACTACAGGCACTTCATGCTGTATCTTTTACAACATTCTGCAGATGCTCTCAGGAATATCCATACAGATAAATACTATGTTGAGAAAACTCAGTGCGAGTCCAGAGAATCTATTGCTCACTTTCAGCCTTGAGCTGCTGCGTTTTGTTTGATCTAGATCTTAGATGCAATAAAGGAGTTATAAAAAGGAGTTTTAGACTTCAATGCAGTTCTGCAGAAACCTGCATTCAGTCCTTCCATGATGCTCGAGTTCCTCTGTGTTTATTAATAGTCCTTCCTCTTTTTAAAGCAGCATTAACTAATTGTCATCTACTGAATGTAAACATTTGTTTAAAATTTTCAAAAGTTTTTTGTTTGGTTGGTTTTTTGAGTAGTAAACAAAGAGTTTTGTAACAAAAAATACTGTTACAGCCTTATTTCCACAAAAGACAAAAGAAAATCCTGTCAGGGAAACATCAATGGAATACTTAGAAGTAGGATGAACTATAGATTCCTGGAGCTGCAGATAACTTTTCCATATGGTGTTCTATGCAGCAGTTTCAACATGGTGTTCACAGAAAACAGATGGTTTTCAAAAACTAATTAGGAATAGAAAAGTAGTCGCTGATAATTTCAAATTCCCTTCTTGGGGGTCTGTATCTCCACTAGAAGTATTTTTTTAGGGAGACTGAGGAAAAGGAGGAAAAATATTCCATTGATTCAGTATATGCTTTCTAGAAAACCTTTTAGTGTTATGCCTGTATTTTGGGAATAAATGAGCCACCTTGCTTATTATGCCTCAGACTTTCCACTTGCAACTGGACTGAAAAAGACTATTTTTAATATCAAATAGAAGATTTGTAGTAATAGAAATTATTTATCTAATAATTTTTTTAAGGCAGCTGCTAAGACAGGTTGTTGTTTGGAGGAGGTTTTGCAAGTCAGGCAGGTGTCTGCCAGCACACCTCAATGAACTGCAGAGTGCTCTGTAATGCCAGTCCTTTTTAATAAAGCCCTGGAGAAAATGTCACAGTAAAATAAATCAAATAACTATGGTTGGATGTGCTGAACACAGACCAAAAATCAAGACTCTCCCACTGAGTGAATCTGCCAAAAGTAGCTGGGCTTGGGTTCTAATTTCCTAACAGTGAATCAGTTGATCACTGACAGGGCCCCAAGGAGCTCTGCTTGGCACACACGCTGAAACTCTACCCAGAGCTAGTAAAAACAACATATGTTCCCAGAAGCTGCTTAGGAAGCTCTTTAAGCACTGGGGAATATCTGCAAAAACCTTAGACCTTGAGAGCAGAAATAAGGACACCAATAACCTCCATAAGGAAGGGACACCAATAACCTCCATAAGGAAGGACTAGTCACCACAACTATTACTCCTGCTTTAGCAGTAGTGGCTAAATGGATTAAGGCTAATACTGATGTAAACAAGTGTAAGAATGGTTAAATTCTAAGTGGGATTCCCATGTGGACAGAAATTCTCCTGATTTTTAAGAAGAATTTGTAAGAGCAGGCAGTGCAAAGGGAATCCTTTAGTATCACTCGTTCAAAGGTGATATTCTGACACCTTTAACAACCTACTTTAGCCTTTTATGGTCTATATTATCTCAAGGCTAGTGATATTCCAAAATTTGAAGAGAATGTCAGAAATCACACCTAAGGAAGCATTTTCTGATCTTAGAGAGTACAATTCTTGTGGTCTAAGGAGAAATAGAGTGACAAGAATTCAGGTGTTTCTGACACAAGGTAACTACAAAATCTTAGTAAAATGGGTTTGTGTTTTTGTTAAATCAGCTTCTTTGGGATCAGACAACTAACTTTGTACTAATCCGTATGTGTAATGGAAGTTAGCAGGAAGAAAAAGAAAAGAGACAAATCCCTATATGTGTTTAAATTATGATGCTTCTCCAGACACTGTGTACTTTATGCAGATGAAACCGATGAAATCTAGACCTGAGTGCAGAAAACAGGAGTTTAGTTTTGTGCCATGGTACCATGTTATTATATTTGTGGTCAGAAGTGTGTGACAAGGAAAACCCGTGCAGTGTTTCCTTCAAAGCCTGTGTAGTGAGCAGATTCAGTACCTGCTGCTGATGTGCTACTGAACAGAAGCTGGTGCTGCTGCTGGCTGCATGGAGTTGTGTTCTTGAACTATCAAGAGGCTGCCCATATTCTTTTTATTGTATTGTTGCAAGCAGACTCTAGTGCACAATGTGCCTTTCTCTGCCTTTGCAAGCCCAAGTGCAGGCTGTGGAAGGGGCTGTGCTACAGACCTCCCTTCTGCATACAGTATTCTTATTACAGAATAAATTTTAAAAATATTTAAATACTCCTTTAGGCTCTTTATGTCATGATCTTACGTGTGCTTAGTCTTGGTGAGGACACTGCTTTTTTGGAAAATGAGGAGGGACTTTGGAATTTTTTTTGTGTGTTTTGCAAATTAATCCTGATGATGATAATGAAAAAAACTGTGTAATCCAAACATTCTCAAGTTACTTGCATGGGTATTTTCATCAGCTGCAACCATAGGTGTATTTTGATCCAGACTGAACACCCTGATACCATTCTCTTTAAATTGCAGTATGCAGCAAAAGCATCAGTGCTGCAGCTTGGATTTGGGCATACTGAGCTGGACCTTGATTAGTTCCATTTGTAGAGCTGTGATGGAAACATAATTAAAGCTACCAGAGAACCTACAGTAGCTTCTAATTCTGTGCAAAATAACAATGCAGTTCACTTGCTGAGGCCGCATTTGCTGTTCTTAAGTGCCACAGAGCAGTTTAGGATTGGGAACACAAGGAGCAGCCTCTGTATCATTGAAGATGATCTCCCGTCACTAGCTGTGTAGCACTGCAGCCCTCATCTGTTCTCGGTTTTGCTGTAAACTGAAACATAGTTTGCATTTTTATCTACATGTGTGGTTTAAGTAATGTTTCTGAAAATCCTTCCTCTTTCATCAAAATTGGAAACAGATTTGATAGATACATAAAGATGTTAAAGCAAACAAGTTAAACAAAAAAACCAAAACACAGAATGGTGAAGCAGTGGCACAAAACTATTTCGTGACTACTCTTGCTGATACGGCAATATAACTTTTTTTTTTCATTAATCACATTAATAACTTTTGCTTCCACTTCCATAGCCTGATCTTAGTTTTTAGCTTGAAGCAGATGAGGTTTTCCTTGTTGTTTGTGTTTGTTTATTTAGCCAGAAATAGGTGATCACTGATCTCTAGACTAGCTAGTTTTTCACATATGACTTGGAGTGTGAAGAGATCCTACTGCTGCATTTGCTGCATTTCTGTCTGTGAGAAAAATGTAATCAATGCAGTGAAAATAATGAGGTCTGATATATGGTGTGTTTAGCACCCTGCAGACAAAGTATGATGAAATGCTTCATGAACTGGTGATTTAACAAGGAAAAAAACCCCTGAAATTAACAGAAGTACCCTAATTCACATTTATTACTGTATTTAAATGCCTTTCAGTAATGTATTAATACTTCTAAAGTGCTTTTTAGATAGAGGAAAAAAGGGTTAATTGAAAAAGCAGCCCTCTAACAAAAAATACATTTAGTGAACTCTGGCTTTATTATTGGAAAAGCAGAAACTTGGGAGACTGTCAGTTTAGTAGTAGTTATCTTGAATAGAATTTTGGAAAAAATAGCTTTTGCCAAACCATTGAAAAGGTTTGGTCAGACAGAATCTCAATATGGTATAAATCCAAATTTTGCACTGGGCCTTCTATTATGTAAATTGGCTTTAAGAGTCAAAAGAGGTTTGTATTACAAGGAATAAATGTATAATTCTGTGTAAATACAAGGAATATTTTCTCTTCAATGATCCTAGGAGTTTGGAAGGCAGTATGGATTCAAGTACTGCCAGATATGGGTGGAAGAAAGTGAAAAATTCTTTAAGGGTGCCAGCATTGCTTTCTGAGCAGGGCCTTCAGTGTTGAGTTTCACTGTTACTGATGATATGGTTTTATGATTGTATTTGCTGCAATCTACACTTAATAGTTCAGTGTCTTACAGAAGGAGGAAGCCTGGAATATATTTTTAAAGTTTCTTATTTAAAAAAAATAATAAAGGTTTTGAAATGGATCTTCAGTAACAATCTATGGAGTCTTGTTTCTGGTCTCTGAAAATTTATTTACAGAAAGAATTAATTATTTCTGAGCTTATAATTTCAAAATGAAATGGACTTCCCCGTGCCTTTGAAAAGCATCTCTGATATGATTGATACAGAGGTCCGTAAAACATGGTGATCCTGCTCAGGTGCTTCCAGTGTTCAGCAGCATTTCTCATGTTCTGACTCAGCAGAAACAGTAATCCAGACTGCTTTAGAGGCTTTTAATATTTAGCAGTCTATTGCTGAATTATGGCCCTCTAAGCATCTTTACCTTCTGATCTACTCACTCTTCGACTAAAGAAAACCCACGCTGAGTCAGCATTTAACTCAGAAAATAAAAAGTACTGAGTCACCTAAATCCTCTTGTTGCATTGTGTTTTATTCCCCCTCCTCCCCTTCCTATCTGCCAATCACCCTGGTTATGTAACCCTCAATGGTCACCCCTAGCCTCAGGCTTTACCCCTCCACCCAGAAGCTTCCACCAGAAGCCTCGGGTGATATGCTGGTCCCTGGGGACCTCCCCCCCTCTCTCCCTACTGGAAGTCACCTGAATGACACCCCAGTTCCCACTACCTCATTGGTTAATAGTTTGTTCTTTCCCCTGGTTACTGCCCCAAGTTAAAAAGAGGAGCACACAAGTGCCCTGTGCTTTTTGTGGCAGACTTCCCTTCGGTGCTATTGTTCCCCGCGCAGATCTACAATAAACTGGACTGTAGTCTACTTCAAGAAGACGGCTCCTTTCATCTGTTACCGCCGTGTTGTACTTCCCCCTTATTGGATCAGGCGGGATTTCGACCCACGGACCGCGACTCTCGCCGATGCACAGACACGCGGCTATAGAGCGTGGTTCCGACTGCCAGCCAGTGCCCAGGAGCTGGGCTAGCGGCTTCACCAAGGGGCACCGTGGCATCCTCTAACTCACCAAAGTTGAGTTCCAATCTGCTAATAGCAGTATAGCAATGAAATATTGTGGTGTGATCTTAAAATGAGCCTCAGCAGATGCCACAGAAGTCAACTGATTGATAAATGGGGCTTAGCACCTCTGTTCTGTGCTCTTAAATGATCTAAAGCATTGGGCAGGGGTTTAGTTCTGTGTTCCATTTTGCTTTTCTTCCTGAAATTGTGGAAGTTTGTTAAAAGGAAGAACTGAGATTTCCAGATATTAAGAAAAAGTGTGTGTGACATTTTGTTGGGTTTTGTTTAAAGGAGAAACTCATGGAGACACCTTTTCTTCTGGTCTAACAGTGTTGATGCGTCCTGTTCTTTTGTCACTACCTAAAATGTACTTGTAATACATTTGCTGTCTGAACGTGAAATCAAACATGCTTCCATGTTTTCAAATGTGTTTTACATCTGTTTATCAGCTTATTAAAGCAATTCAGAAGCAGCAGCAGCAGACTTAGAAGTAATATTGGTTGAAGTTGGGAGCTAATGAGATTCAACTGGATCTTTGAAAGCCAAATAAAAAAGTAGTTTCTATTTCCTGTGGTACATGAATTTTTTTTTTCACAGTTTTGAGCCTCTTATGCTTTTATTAATCAGTTATATCCTCATTTTTCTTACTTGATGCTCCTAGCCCAGCATAGCTGTTCCAGTTTTTGTGTACAAGGTGCAAGTACAACAGACCTCAGTAACTCATGACAGGCAAAGCAGAGTAAGCATGGAAGTTAATTTGCTGAGCACAAAATACCTCCACACTTTATATGGATGTATTTTTACACAGAATTTCAGTCCTTTCATCTGTGAAATGTCATTGTTTGAAATGGTGCATAGAGAGAACATCCATAAGCTGAATTTGCTTCCTGTGTTTGCGATTAACTGAGGAGGATACTTCAAGAACCAAGTATCATTAAAAGCTGTGTATGCTGTTTAGCAAGCTGTTAGCACTGCAAGGTAATATTACAAAAATAGAACTGTAAATTTAGTTAGCAGTACAGTTGTTGTTATGCTGAAACAAATAGAACACTAAACAAATAAAGTGTTTTAAGGGCTAAAATAATGTTAAATGGCCAAAACTTAAAATACATGTGAAAAGCATCCTTCAATCTGTGAGGAGCTCTGTGGATTTTATCAAGGCTTGTTGTTATGTGAAATAGTATCTATAAAGGGAACAGGACTGAGAGAAAGACCTGAATTTATAGGGTACGAAAAGTTTTTTCCTCTCCTATTGCAGTGCTATGAGAAACAGCTTTGAATGACTGCAAGATGAAACCCTTGACACAGGAACTCAGAGAACAATAGATTTTTTATATCTCTACATAACTATTAAATTTCAGTGAAGCATGCATTTCAACTAATATTTTGTGCCTTATAATTACTTAATTTTATTATTTTTAATAGAATTTAAGTAGAAAACTAAATTTAGCAGCTCCTGCATGAATAATTCAAGCCATAGGAAAAACATAGAATCACAGAATTATCAATTGAATGGCCCTTTAAAAGGTCATCTAATCCAACCCCTCTGTGATAAGCAGGGATATCTTCAACTAGATCAGGTTGCTCAAAGCCACATTCAACTTGACCTTGAATTTTCTCCAGGGATAGGACACCCACAGTCTTGCTGGATAACCTGATCCAGTGTAAAATTATAAATCTCTCATTTAAACCTTAATGATTCATGAAAAATTATTTGTACCTGTCATCAAAGGACATTTCCAGATTTATGCCTTTTCTTTTATTCTTTCTGCACTGGCCAAAAACTGAATTTCTTATTTGTCTCTGGAAAAATAGTTCTCATCTAAAGAGCTGCAGCTTTTGTAATGTCTCCAGGAAATTGTCTGCCCATAAACACTGGCAACTTAGGATTGCAATAGGTTATTGATTAATGCTACAGAAACTCTTCTGATCTAAGGAACCAAAAAAACCTGAAAGAACATAGCATATTTGCCCATATAATTTTGGGAGGTTTTAAGTTTTCCGTAGTATGTGGATGCCATGTTTTTCAAGTAAGGTGATTTGCCAAAGGCATGATTTCTATAATAGTGCAGAATAGGTTATTTTATGGGGAAAAAAAAGTAAAACTAAAATTCTAACTGCTTTATATTGTGGAACAGGGTGTCATTAAATCAGTACGATTTGATTAAATTGGTTGAACCAGATGTCTGTCCTTATATGTGCCCTTTTCCTTTTAATGTTCTTTCATTATACAAGTAGCTTTTATTTTTAGCCTAGCTGCTTGGTGGTGAGATGGAAGGTTGGCCGTGTGAAGTCAGGTGCTATTTTTGGCTCTGTATTAGGCTTCCCAGTTATGCCACTTAAGGAGGGAATCTGTTATGCTGACTGGTGAGCTGATGTGATTAATGCACCTATGGGCAAAGATATTCCTCATGTTGTAACTGGAAATCCTCTTGTTTGTTTTTCTCTTCATGCAAACTGGATTATGTTCACAATCACAAGCTGCACTTGCTAATTTTCTGGTTCAAATTTCCACTTACTGCATGTTTAGTAAGGCTGTTACTTCTTTGTGTAATTCATGAAATTGAGAAGCATAGCATTAAGTTTCACTGTTTAGTATACTGAAACTATCAACTCTTGTTGAAGTAGTGGATAAGGCTGAGGTAAGGGTTGTTCAGGGATGTTTTGTGTTATAGAGACAGATGAGTTGTACAGAGTGATTCAAAATTATTCAAGATTTCCAGAATTTTTATCCTTTTCAACTGTTCTTTTCTGATATTTAAATAGCTGCACATAATCAGTGCAAAGGCCATTTTGCAGACAGATTGGTTTTGCCCTTTGGAAAAACTCGTGAAGAGATCTTGCCAGGAAGTCCTACTGCACTGGAAGTCCTTAAGAAATAGATACATGTAGGAACTCACTTTAACTTATGCATATTCCTACAGCTTATATTTCTTCCTGTCATTCTCATTGCAGTGAGATTGATGTGTTTGAATCACACCCAAATGCAATCTTCCATTTCTACGTGTGTTAATTTTCAGAATTAAGTTTTTGAGATGTTAAAAAAAAATATTCAAAAATCTTTTTGAAATTGAGATTAAAAACTAAAATGTGAGATGTGCTCTTTTCTGTCATCTGTTCCTAACAGCTGTGGGGCTGTGTGAGTTGTGGTGACCTGACTAGTCTGTTTATTCAGTATTTCTGCATTGTCATACTGTAATAGGCGTTTCCTGGGCTTTCTGCCAGACTTTTTCTGTTTACCAGGCAGCAAGCAAAGATTTAACATTTCTGTTTCCTTTCATACTCCTTAGATTCCCTGTGGGAAGGAAGGGCTTTTCTTCTCCTTTTTTCACTGCTGTTCCTTGTCATGGACTATCAGTGGAAAGAGGTTCATTTTCTAATGGTGGCTGTAATTATGTGACACAGCCACTGATTAAATAGTCATTTAAGAAGCTGACCTGGAAGAATTGCTCTCATTAAGGTCTTTGTTTCAATTTTTTTCCTCTTTTTTCTGTTTTCCTAAATAGGTTAATGAGCTCCCTTTATCCAAGGCAGACAAATTCAACATTTATTATTAGAAACAGAAAATTTCATTTTTCTGTCATTGCTGAATTTGTTAAATTTGAAGGACAAAACAAAAGGATGCATGATGCCAAACCTCAAATGTCTTGTGGAAGCTCTGACCTAGAAATCAGATTCATTTCATAGTTTATTGCAGTGTCCAGCAGAGCTGAGGAAGCCCTCAGACCTTTTCCAAGCTGTGGTTGTGCATAGCTTCATGAATGTGAATAATTTCATTGACTGCAGTGAAGTTTAAAATTAACCAACAGCATGGGTTTAAAAGGGAATTTTAGAGTAAGAGTAGACCAAAAAACACAAATGAATTACTTAAAGTAACTACAGAGAAAAAGGACCTTCAATATGCTCTTTAATATATGAGGTAATTTTGCTGGTCAAGATGCACATTCATATAACAGGAGATCAAGTAATGAATTTTAAATTTTGCAACAGAGTTGATACTTTTGTAGTCTTTCAGCACGATCCAATCTGTTACTGTATTTCATGTTTCCTTTGCAGACAAAATAGTTGTGCATTTGAGCCTCCAAAATTAAGAGGCATTTGACCTAATTCCAATTATTTTCAGAGAACAAAGGAGGGATTTTTGTCCCTTCTTGTCTGCTAATGACCTCATGGAAGTTGACTGTTGGGAAGTTATTGTGGTGCCTTGCATAGTCCTCATAGCTATAGCCAGTAGGAAAGGTATGGGTGTCTAAAGTCTTACCAAGCTCATAGTTTTATGTCCTCAGACTTCAGGGCTCTCCAACCTACTCTAAAGCTGTTTTAGTCAGATCTGCCCAGTCTCTGTAGCATTTGAGCTCTGCCAAGCCTTAAGTCAGAGGTTAGCAGCTTGCTTACCCTTCTCTTGGTGTTGTGTAGTTTCGTGCACATTGGGAATTCCCAGAGGGATTCTGTAGTAGAGCTGTCACAGAGGACACACATGAACTGGTGAGGAACAGAAGCTTTTGCAAGTGTCAAGTGCTTCTTCATTACACCAGCAGGAATCTTACCAGTTTAACCTGATTTTCTGGGTTTACTACAGATCTGATGTAGCAGTGGGTTTTGTTGCTGTTCTTGTGCACAGTGTGGGCTTCTGGCCCTTAAACAGTTTCTTTTTTTTGCCTGCTCCCAAATTACATGGCATACTTGCCTTTGACACTTTGTTATTTTTGTGAAGAGGTTGTTAATTTAAAAAAGAATACTGACATATACGGTGTTTTTGAAAGGGCATGGTCTCATTGGTCTGACTTTTCTCAGTATTTCTCCTTCCTGGGTGTATTCTAGCTACCCATCTGAGTATTCCCTCACGGAAGGCATGTCACAAAACATGACTCAGGATAACCAGGCAAATAGCTGCCATAATTTACTACTGAACTTCTTGTGTGCCTCATGGTTAGTTATGAAGGTCATTGATGGCTTAGTAAGTAGTTGAGAGTATTGGTCAAACATGGCCCCCTTTCCCTTGGTCAAGTTATTCTGAGAAAGAGCAGAACCAAGGGGAATTTCCAAGGTAAGTCATGTGTGAAAATCACAGTACTCAGTTGGGAAAGGTAGGAATGCCCTTTTCACCTTCCTTTTTGAGTCCCTGAGGCTGCCCAGAGGAAACTTCATATTGAAAGTTAAGCCTGCGCCTGTTGGTGATGGAGCTGAAATGGCAGGCAGATAACTGACTTGTTTGTGCAGGAATGCTTTCCTTCCTTGCATTTTGCACCATAAACCCTGGAAATGTAAGGCTGGCAGCTTCAGAAAACACTGCAAGAATTGTAATAAGTCTGAATGGCAGTGAAGAGGAAGTGATAGTGCTAAAAGTATTTCAAAAGAGGAAACAAAAATGGTGATTGCAATTATGATCTGACTGGTAAAATAGACAAATATTTTACTTTTGCTTACTCAGAAAAAAAGTTGATGCAAGGAGGTAAGGGCAGAACTGCCAGAGCAGCACAGCTATAATCGGTCCCAGTCAGAGGAACAGTATTTTCTACAAGAAATGTGGAGACCCCTCACTTAAGGCAGTAGCAGGGAGGTTGTATCTAGATTTGTCATGCTGACATTTAAAAAATGGTTCACATTTATTTTCAGCAATTCATGGAGAAAAAAACCCCACTGTAGTCCTTGAGGAATTTCAGCCTCAAATGCCTGTCTCAGCTGCTGAACTGAAAATGCATTCAGAAATCCAGCTGTTGCTGTGCATGCCTGTTTTCCTAGTTTTCCTTTTGCCTTGTATATTCTGTGCTTCCTTTTTAAAATATTTACACCATATCCCGTTTTCTTGAGGTCAGTAGATACAAATATTTTTTCCATTGTTAAAACAAGTGCAAATAATTTTTTGTATCTTTTCCAATTTTGATGTTTTAGATCCATTTTCAGCTGCTGCTGAGAATTTGTCGTCCAGAGAAGCTTTCCCCTGACAGAGGGTGTGGCTCTTCAGGCTTAAACTGTGCAGTCCTATAGCTGATTACTTAAATGGAATCAGCTGTACTAAATTAAGACAAACTATTTGTCTTTATAGCCCTTCCTTCTGTGTTTAGAATTAAGCACATTTGTAGAGCTGGAATAAAGACGGTTTACCCAGCAAGCTGCTGGCTGGGGCTGTTGATATATAATCACAGAACTCTCTATAGTGCTACAGATTTCAGGGAATTTGAATTTCCAGGAATTTTTCAAATGTTTATAAAACCTTCTTGGCTCCAGTCTCTCTAAGTATTTTTCTTAAGCAGATTGGAAGAAAAATATTTTCTTGATAAATGTTCATTTTTTGTCCATTGTATCTTCATCATAAAGGGCAATCAATAAATACATGATGAATTCTATTTATAAATGGTTGATCATCATTCATGTTTCTTCTGAAAGGGAATGTATCTTCTTTTTGTGGCAGTAAGGATTGATGTAAGTCACATTTCAAGGCATGTGTGGTGGTAAGGGGAAAGGGATTTCCATATAGATGACAATTTGTATGTTCTAATTCAGTGCTTGATCTGACTGAAGAAGTATTTCTTTGAAAAGAGCAAACTTCTTTGGTTTTAAATATTTGTCAGAAACATAAGCCTATTTTGGAAGGTAGATATAGGTGTATGTGACATGAAAGCACTGCACTAGTAGACAGCAGTGGATCAGGAGTTTGACTTTTCAGAGATGTGTTTTTCTCCCTTCTTTTTCAAACACCTCATATTTGTGGGGTTTTTTCTGCATTTAAAGCACATTTTTTGTGCTTTTAGCTGTGTGATTTTGCAGTGCTTTGACCAGTAATTGTGTTACAAACTGTTGTTAGTCATGACACTCCTGTAACATAGTGCATATTTAGTTAGATGTACCTAAGAGATCTCTGTGTTTGTCAAAAACTTCATCCAATGTCTCAAGATTTCATTCCTTCAGTTGGGGTCTTTTTTGAGCCCATCAGGAAGCAGGGATGCTCTGGGTGGTTTGCATATGGTCTCAGAAAGCTGTGGAGAGAATACAAGGGAGAGGATTCTGAGGAAAGGACTGAGTACGAAACCAATCCAGGCTTATGCACACATTCTCCACTGTGCTGTGTGTAGAGGCATATTTTGAAGAAAAGCACTGCAGCAAGGCAACCTGAGCAGCCTTGAGTTGTCAGAGGAGCAGCAGTGAGTCATTTCTTGTTTTAATGAAAGGGATAGCAGTGGAGTTACCAGGTCACAGGCAATATTTGTCTGGGAAAGGGTGATGTATTTAGAAATAAATAGGGTTTAACACATTTTAAGCGTGTTAATTTAAACATGCAAAATCAACAGAAAAGTGCTGTTAGCACTAAATGTGATAAAGAGTAGATAATACTATGGATGGATAGTGGAAAGAGAAGCAGCATTATCATACACTAGTTTGAAAAACTAAATTTTGGTCCCTAACTTTCTGGAATACCTGATATCCTATTCATGTATATAGAGTCTACTGCTAATGGAACTTTAAAAAAAAAAGTTTTCAGAATTTTTTGTTTATAAATTTCTAAACTGATTATGTCATGATTAAAGTAATAAACCCCCTCTCCTATGACCTAAGTTCAGATATTCTATGGAGTGGAATTACGTGATTTGTGGGTTAGATCATGGTGGATTTGCAGCATTTGAAATCACATGCAAACAACTTAACAGTTTTTTGAACAATGAGTAAAAAGCTTACATCCTTAATTGCTGTGTGTACATTGATTTTAACTCTGTAGGAGATGAAGACTTCATTTTAACACAGGTTTGCACCTTAAGAAATCCTCCCTTGAGTTTATGATAATAAAAGCCTAGAAAAAATACTTATTAGGTTGTACTTTTAGAAAAATGCATTTCCATTAATTTAGTTTTGAAAATGCTTTCCTCACTTCATAATGTGGGGTGATTTGGGATTGGTAAATTCTAGCACGTCTTTATTCTTCATTGCATACACTTGTTCAATACTTTTTTCATTCTTGTGTATTTTAGGTGTAGCCAGTCTGGATTATTTGTGGGGAGAAGGGGGACTTTGAATATTCCCTGCTGGAATATAGTGAGCATCTGAGTAAAGCTTTCTCATAGCTGTGTTTATCTGGCTTTCAGTTATAATTGTATTTAACACATTGTAATTAATTGTATTAATACAATTAATTATAATTGTATTTAGCTTTTACAGTAAGGTGAATACTTTTTACAGTAATCTGTCTTGGTGTGTGACTGACAGGTGGGAGTCACACAGGTGAGGCACACTGTGTGGGAGCAGGTAGAGGCTGGCCTCAACCTGAACTCCAAGATAAAAGTGCTGTGTCTCCACCTTCAGCAGCTCATCCCATCACTGGCACTCAGGATTACTCCTGTGTATTTTTGCCTGGGGAAGCTCTATGTACATGAACATGTGAGGAAGGATATGTGGGAATTATGCATTTCTTAAACTTGGTTATTTGTTCCCATTCCTAGTAGCAGTTTACAGCAGATTTTCTGCAGCATTTCTAAGGGTGCTCCTGTCATCTTTTGTGCACAGATCTGAACCTTATTCTGTAGAATTGCTCTGCAGACAACAAAGGGATGCTGCTGCTTGCAGTTATACCCCTGTGTGTTTCCTTGACTCTGACATAAAAATCTGTCATTATTTCCTCCCTTACTCTCAGTTCAGTTAGACTGGATGGGTTAAGGGTGACGTGAGGAGAGGCTTTCAATCAGAACAGAAAGATTAATTTTAGGCACTGCTAAACCACAGCATTTAACTCCAACCTGCTCAAAACAGCACTACAAGGGCATCAGGAGAAGTGGTGGGCAGGCAGAGCTTGTGGAAATAATTCCCAGGTTTAGGGACTTTGAGTGTGAGCTTGCACCTCACAGAACATCTCTGCACATGTCCTGCCAGTGCTGCTGTGTTCTGGATGTGTGTGATGTGTTCTTGAAGGTTTCTGGCAGCTTTTCCTGTTGACTTGGTTGTTGGATTCTGGAAATCTGTGAAAACTATGATGAAGTCCTCTTGGTTATTAAGCAGAGGGGAATAAATTCCAAATTAGCAAAAATTTGTGCAGCCTTTTGAATCCAGTTTTTGGTGCTACATTGCTACTAGCAGCAGTTTCAGGCAGAGCTGAAAATCTCTCTCATCAATGAGAGCAAACTGTCCCTGCATCAGGAAGGTGACAATAAAAGGATTTTGGTGCTGGCTGTGGCCCTTTGGCTGCGTGACACAGTGACACAAATGCTGGATGCTGTGAGTGGGGCTGCTGAGGTTTTGGCTGCTCTCCTGGGGGAGCTGCCATGACAACCCCGCTGCTGGTGGGGAATGCCCTGCGCCGGAGCTCCTGCGGCGAGCTCGGGGTCGCTGACATTCCGAGTAGCTCTGGAATATTGCAGGCACCCGAGACCCCTTCCTGTACTTCTGCCAATGTTTACTGTTATCACAGTGGGTGAACTATGCAAATGGTCTTAACAGGTAGCTGGGAAAGAAAAACCTGATTTCTCTAAAAGCAGATTTTTTAATTCCTTCTTTGATTTCCTTCTTTACCAAATGATTTGAACTTTTACTTCTAAATTTCACGTGGGCATGCAATGTTAAAAAAAAGGGAAACAACTATACATTAAAATTTTAATTCGTTTGCATGTAAAAATATATCTTGCCACCTGCAAACACTTGTTTCCCTCACAAGGGAATTAAAATGAGTGGAATTGCTTGTTGTGGCTTTTTGGTTTTAACTGTTTTGAAAACAGACACTTGTTCCTTCACAAGATGATTTTTATTGACTTTTGAGGACAGAGATTTTTTTCAAGGTATTTGGTTTTGTATTTTTAGATTATGTCTAAACTATCTTTTCTTTCTGGTATTCTGATCCTTCTTGACATACATTGCTTGGATAACATCATCATCCAAGTAGCATTGTTACCCAGATAATTAAGAACAGATAACTGCAAAGAGCATGGCAGGAACTCTATTTCTCTATTTTCTTGAATATGAAATACCTTTTAATAAAAAGGGTAATTATTTAATGTTTTTTTTAGCAGAAAATTAAAACATGGAAATTAAATGCCTGAGAACATAAAAAAACCAATTTGCAGATGCAATCACTTTAATTCAACAGATCTTCCCACAAGCAATTAATGTATTCTTAATACACGAAACTTTGATATTTGAATAGTATTTTCAGATGTTCCTGTCAAAGCAATGTGTGTGTAGTTATAGGCAAAAGTCATCAGCATTCTTATGTAACTATAAGCAAAAATGCAGGTTCTAAATGTAAGAGTTTTTGGAGGTAAGGGGCAGTCATATTTTACATTCTTGGCCTTGATGTTTCCTACACTGCTAGAGAACCGATGTACTGTGGAACTGGAGTGCTTGTATTATTGCAAATGAACATTATGATATCACTGTGAGAAGGTAAAGACAAACTTATTATTTGTTGCTGTCTAACTCAAAATTTCGTTTTGAAAGTAGTGCATGTGTTTATTTTGCTGTGCAGGTAACGTGCTTGCAGGACTTCTTTGGAGATGACGATGTCTTCATTGCGTGCGGGCCGGAGAAGTACCGGTACGCTCAGGATGACTTTGTGTTGGATCACAGTGGTAAGACTGCACATCCTGAACCCACTAAAATAGAAAATTCTCCATCCCATTCCCCTGTTCAACCCTCAAGAATGGTGTGATTCAGGAAGATATACATGGGAGAATGTTTTCCTATGGATAAAAAAGTTTTTTCAAGCTGTCATCTGGATTCTGTAAGCCTGTTAAAATACACCAACAAACTTGATCCAAATTCCTGCAGAATAGACACTGTCCCTAAAGTTATATGGAAAGCAGAATTGAATTATAAAATGTTCAGTCATGGTTCGAATTAATCTAAAATCTGTTAATGATGTTCACTTTTGGCATCTGTGACTGTAAGGTAATTTCCATATTGCTTTTTATATGAGATTTTTGAAAAATCTCATATGTAGCCATGCTAATTTCAGTCCTGAATTACCCTGCCAGACAATTTACACACTCCAGTCTTATCTGCTAATAGACCAAGTGTTGGCCTTGTATATATTTTGAAGTTATAGGGGATGTTGGGTAGGGAAGGAGGTGGGACAAACTGGGACTTTGTGCCCTCTTGTCTGCCCTGGGCAGTTCATTAATTGAATTTCTTTATGAAAGTTGTTTTTCTGTAAAGAAAAAACTGTGTAATATAAGTTCAAGGAAAAGGCAGTCTTCTACCAGAGAATTTTGGACTTGTCTTGAAATATAAAATCATAAAGATGTTGGGACTTTTTCCTCTATGTTCAAGGAACTGTAGAATGGGTTGAGCTGGAAAGTACCTTTAAAGGGCTTATCTAGACAAACCCCTGGCAATACCAGGGAAAACCTTAAAAAAAAAGTGCAGGTTCCGCAGAGCTCCATTGAACCTGACCTTGATTGTTTCCTGGGGTGAGACATCTATCACCTCTCTGGGGATCCTATTCTCTAAGTGTTTCACCTCCTGCCCAATAAAAAATGGCTTCCTTATATTTAGCCTGAATCTACAGGTTTTTTACTTTAAAACCATTTTTCTTGTTCTATCACTACAGGTCCTACTAGACATGTTTTTTTTCTGTCTTTATTGTTCAAGCTATAGAAACACCCTGATTTTCTTTTATGAAAAAAATTAATTTCTTGTAAAGAAAACTTGCCCTGGAAAAAATAATCAGATTATTCCACAGGAGCTTCAGGTTGTGAATGAAGTTTTTGGGGTTTTTTGTTTGTTTGTTTGTTTTTTAATAAAAACAACAGCACCTTCAGTTCCTGTAATTTTTATTGACATCATTATTTCATTACAAAATGCTCAGCTGCAGCAGGAAGTACAGATGTATATCTACCCACTGGCCTGTACATTTGGATGGATGGAGGATTCAGCTGCCTCCCATTCTGCTGTTCCTGATGCTGCTTTTCCAGAACTGCTTGATTATGTTGAGTCAATTAGTGTGGGGGTGACCAAAAGGGTGTTTTCTGACATTGTTAACAGCTAAAGAATTACTTTATTCTTATGAAGGAATGGAAGAGCATGGTTGTATTTACTTACAATGCAAATCCCAGTCTGGGCACAATCCTAATTTCCCTAGCAGGTTTTAAGGCTGTAAATTTGCTTTTCCCATTACACAAGCCACAGTCTAGTTGAGCTCATTTTCTTGCCTTTTTCTCTTTCTTTCCTTTATCTCTTCAGCTTTGGTGCTCCCTGCTTCCTCTAATAGCTCTGGGGGTCTTTATGGATAAAAGCAGGTCATATACATCACTGGCAGGGCATTCACCTCAACTTAATTTTTTTATGGTGACATGGCATCCTGATGATGACATTGTTCATCAGGGACAAAATGAGGAGAGAAATTGATGATCCCATTTGCTAACAATGCTAACTGTAGGAATTAAATGTTACCAAAATGGCAATGCATGTGTACCCATTGATTCCTTTCCCATTGAGGTTGGTATTTAATTATATGAGCTGATGGTAAATGACAGTAGTCTGTTGTTTCAGCCTTCTGGAAACAATAGGCATTTTTCACCTGTTCAAAAATTGGTCACAGCATCAGTTTCTTGAAAAAGAAGGGAAGTGCAGTTGCCCAGTATGGAAATGCCATTACAGCAAGAACCTCGGCATCAGCATATGTACAAACTTGAATTGTAATGATCTCAAGACATGAAGAAATATTATCTGCAGAATGTCACATACAGTATTGTGTAGCTCAAATGGGTTCTTATGGTGAGTAGGTGAGAGCTGTGAGATGCTCTTACAGCTGTGTTTGACTCAGCTGGGCAAAGATGTTTAGAAAGTGCTGGTCATTTTCTGGATGACAAGCTGCCACAGTGCTGTGTGGAGGGAGTCTGTGCATTGAACTGTTGTCAAGACCCTTGACAGAGTTTGCTTGCTTTGTAGAATGTCGGGTTATGAAGTCTTACTCCCGCTCCTCTGCCATGAGGCACGCTGCATCCAAAAGTCCGGGACCTTCACGTCGGAGCAAATCCCCTGCCTCAGGTACTGCTGCTAGGAAAGAGCTGAACATGTCAAATACACAAAAATTAATTTTTTTCTAATGGGGTGAAGAAACCTGTTGGCTCTGTCTGTAATACACGTATTTCCAGAGGGGTAAAAACCCCTTTTTTCATTTTGTCTCAGAGATTTAATACTAATCTAAAATAAATTTGCAATTTTAAAATTTTAAATCCTAGGAAGAAACATTGTTCCTATTTTTTAATTCCAGGCACATGTAGTTTCAATTTATGAACATTGCAGTAATTTGTGCTAATTGTGCACTTGGGATATGTTTTCAGCATGGCACTTGATTTTCCTGAAAACTATTAACTGCAGGGTTATATATGTGGTTAAATTCATGTTATTGAACTAGAGTATACCTGTAAATTTTTAATTAGAAAAGTTTCCCTTATATTAGCCAAATACTGTCATATATACAGGCCTTTGCTGGTTTAAGTAATTTTAGGGGCTGTACTATAATGTGACCATTAAAAGAAATTTTCTTCCTATGCTTCTCGTAATTTCAAAGAGAAGTGTTCACACCTTCTGGTGATTTTACCACCAGTTTGGCTGAACACCATATGTTCCAATTATTTTATGTAAATAAAAGGAGAAACTTGTTTTTAAAAAAAAAAATTTAACCACTGTATTTAATTTCTAAATACTTCTTTTCCCCCCTGAAACCAAACTATTGAATATCTAAAAACATGATGTGCTCTTTTATATGTAAATATAATATATGCTCTTTTTTGAATGTAACTATTATTATAAGCTTCTGTGTGTATTCAAAACTGTGACATGTTCCATATTCTCATCTCCACATTTGTTTTGCTTAATTGGTGCTGGTTAAAGTCATTTTATCTTTGGGTTTTTTCAAAGTAGAATATTAATAATCTGTTTATAAAGGTTGAATGTTTAACTGCACATCTTCAAAGAAGGATTGCAGGAAAATGTATCATGAAGGGCAAATTTGGAACTGATTTACATTTCATGCAATTCTTTTACCTCCAGTGAGATGATGTAGAATATCTATCAGCAGTGAATTTTATGCAAAGTATCAGTGCTGTCATTCCCGTACTTATTTCTACTTAGACTCTCTTTGGTTTGGTAAATTTGAAAAATGTATGCAAAGTGTGTGGTATCTATCCTTCTATTTAGTTGGCTTTTTTTTTATGTCGTCTTTACTTATCTTTTATTTACCTTTCTTCCTTCAGTGCATGTTCAGAGTTGTTTAATAACTTCTTTCCTTAATGTCTTTTTCCTTTGTGTCAAATATATGAGTACAGTAAAGAGGGGTGGCCACTCCAGTGCTCATTCTTCAGCAAAATCCCCAGGTGAGCCATTACTATTATGGCTGTATATCACTAGTGTGTCTCCTCCCTCTCCATTTACCTGTATTTTTGGTGCTGTGTTTATGAATGTGTTCAAGTTTGAAACACATTTTGCATTGGATGAAACAAAGACGTAATGGGTGTTGGTGGTTTTTTTGTTGTTGTTGTTTTGTTTTGGTTTTTTTTTTAAGTAGATCATTTCAGTGAAATAATGCTTTTCAAATGCTTTTCAGTCGTTGGATATCTGCTAATGGTGTCAAAGTTAAATTTTAAAGGTATAATTTCACTACAATTAGAGAGCATTCTAAGGAGCAATACGTTTGTATGTTGTTTATTATTAAGCATATTAAAATAGAAAATTTCAGCCAGCAAAAAGACATTTCAGCCAGCAAAAAGGTATGAGAATTACTGAAAAAAGCAGTGCAAAACCATCTCATATGTTTCAATTTTATGTGTAATTTTTTTATTTTTCTTATTTTTCTTGTATTACTTCAGCCTGAATTCTACAAAATCTGAGGAATTGCTGAACTTTCAGTTCAAAGTCAAAGCATTTGTGAAACAAGTAACATACAAATTGATTAGCAAATAATTTGAGCCTTTGGGTCATACTCAAAGTAAACAATTTAGAAGTTATTGATAGATTTTTAAGTTTTAAACATTCCAGTGTGCCAAACATGTAGCCTAACATGTACTACTTCAGAATGGCAGAAAGGTTTTGGGCTTTTTTTCTGTGTATTCACTGGTATGCATGTGGAAGGAAACCTCAAAAGAATTTATGCTTAGAAAATAGATTACAAAGGTAAGTTTGGCATACATAGGGAATAACCAGCAAATCAATGGTAGCAGACAGATTTGTGCCAATACAGATTGCTGGGTTATTGAGTGAGGGAAGAAAAAGAAAAATGCTGCTTTCTGAAATAGCAGTATCATGGTTGAACCTCAGCCAGCAACTATAGGCACTTCCTGACTTCTCTGCTGCAGCAGGATGAAGGAAGTGAATTGGAAGGGTGAAAGTGAGAAAATTCACGGGTTGAGATATGAGTGGTTTAATAACTGAAGTAACAATAGTAATAGCAACAACAGTGCTGCAATGAAAATCACAAAGAGAGAGAAATAAATCCCAAGAATGACAGGTGATGTGAATGAGCCGCTGACTGATGCCATCCTGTCCCCTCTTATCACCATTCCCTCTCATTTTAGTGAGCAGGATACTGTATGGTCTGCAATATTCCTTGGATCAGCTGGGCTGTGAAGAAAATTAATTGCACCCCAGCCAGAGGCAGCACAAGCAGTTGAGTGACTCCCTGTAGATGCAAAATCTTTACATGCAGATAGGACCAGTTCCAGTTTTCCCTGTTGTAGCAGCTCACGTGCAGTGGCTCTCCGAAGGCACTGGCAAAGAGGAGTCTGCAGACAGCTCTTTCCTCATGAGAATGAGCTGTGTGCTCTATAGATGCACAAAAGTTGGAAGGCACCTCTGGATGGCATCTAGTCACACTCCTGGCTCAGAACACCACCCTTCCAGAATAACTGAGATCTTAGCAAAGAGCTACAGTACTGTCAGTGTAATCTGGGCTCTTCTTGGACAGTTTTGGGAGGGAAGAATGTTATGTTGACCAGCCAGTTTCACTGGAATAACTTAATGCTTCTGCCAATGCTTAAAGAGGATCAGTCACTAGCCCTTGCCATTGTCATACTTGCAAATTCTTTCTAAAACAAGGATGCATTAATTATCAATTACTTCCATAATTATTGAATTATTGAAGTCTACAGGAGGCTAGTGTACTCTTAGATGCTTTCAGCTTCTCAAAAGAACTGCTTAAAATCACCAATTTTTTTACAGGCAAACATCATTAAAATCAAGATGAAAATATCCTAAATACACTGAATACTTTTAAAAGAAAATACTAAGGTCTTGGTCCTGTAACAGAAGGGAACATAAATCCAAGTTATCAGACTTCAAGATAGACTTGTTAGACTTAGCTAAACACCAATTAGTTATATATTAAGATCATACATCAGACAAGGAGATTTTTGTGAAAACCAAGGATTTGTGGAAGTTGCAGTGCAGACAGCCTGGTGTAGTGGCAGATGGGCTGCCCAGGCTGTAAAATAGTCCTTGAAAGGCATCTCTTACTCAGATAATGTTAGTGTGCTGGGTCAGTGGACACTTGTAAAATAAATCCAGCTGTTTAAGAAGTGATGTATAATCATGACAAATGTGAATATGTAAAGGAATGGTGCAGCTGTATCTGTTATTTAATTTGAAGCTCAGTTTCTGTTTACTAGGGTTGTCTTTCTTTCTGGAAAAATAATTCATCACCATGCTATGAAGCATTTTTAGCTCTTAAAGTTCTGCCTAGTATTTTTCTCTCCCATGAAAAATGAGGGTGAGCTGAAAAGAAATGATGTCTCATCATATAACATTGCATCATATTTGTGTCTGATGGACAATGTACTATTCTCTCTGCATAATGAAATTTGTCAGTTTGACCTTTTCAGAAGAACACAAGAACGGACCTAAGTTACATTCAATACACCAGAGAGATAACAAATATTTTATGAGGCCTGTCTAAAAATCTGGACTTAAAATGAATGAACTCTTTAAGTCAAGAGGGAGGGTATTGTATATTTTCAAAGACACTTGTACTTATTGGAAGCTGAAAAACAACCTACTAGCTTTTCTCTTGTTGAGGTTTTTTTTCCCCTAAATCAACATTTCTGAGCTACTGCTAAAGTTTTCTGTCATGCAAACAGTTAATTCTTCGTGTTGGAACTCCTGTTCTGTGAAACATTCTACCTAGAAAGTAAGGCCTTGATCCAAACTGAAGAGGAGGAGGGTCAAATATCCTCAGAAACATTTTCTTTCTATAAATTTTATTGTGTGATTCCACAATTTATTGTGCAATCTTTAAAGGCTGTGGCTTTTTTTTTCCTTTGTTTCTGTGCTCAAAACTCTTGTCCTGGCAAAGGAGAGAAAGGGCCTTTTTAATCTCTGGAATGATAATGCAATATTTGCTTGTCTCCTTGATCCCATATCCAGCCACATGAATTTTCAGGGTGCAATTTTGTGACATGCAAATATACATGGTATTCCTAAATACTGAGGAGTCTGTTTTGGTCTGTGTTGACAGACTTCAGTGAGAGCTTTTGATTTTTATTCATATTTTCTTTCATTTGTTCACTTTCATTGCTTTGGCCAGTTAATGGAACCCCAAGCAGTCAGTTATCCACGCCAAAATCTACAAAGTCCTCCAGTTCTTCACCAACAAGCCCAGGTAGCTTTCGTGGACTCAAGGTAAGTGCAAGAGCTATTAAGCACCCTGAATTTCATTATTTATTGACTGTATGACACTGGTGCTGAAGGAAAAATACAAAGCTATAATTTTGGAGGGTAGACTTGTAAGTATGATTTTTGTTAATATGGAGAACAGATCTGAAGTGCGATTTTTGTGTTTTGTCTGGGTTGAAGACTCAGCTTAGGAAAGGCAGAATGTGATGCTGGCTCAAATATGCCACTTTGTCCTCCAAATTTTCCATTGTTCTGTGGACTGCAGAAATCCTCCAAGCAATGTGTATCCCTTCAGCCTATAGAAATGTAGCATTGTCTTATAGCATTGCTCAAGTTTCAGCTAAAGCAGACTTATTTCTCCCTGGCACCAATTTCACCCCTCAATCCAGTCTCCTGCCAGAGAGTGTTTGAGGGCTTCCTTTGGGAGCAGCCTGATGTCTGGCAGCTTTTTCTGTATTGCACCCAGAGATTTCTCTTCCTCTTCCACTTCAGAATTGGCTGCATTTGTAGTTCTTGGAGGCTGCTCTGTACCTTTGGCTCAGTGAAATAAAAGGAACATTCTGGATTATAGCGGAGCATCTCTTCACTGCATTATTGCAGCTGCCCTTTAAAGGGGAATTTCCTTATGGAATCATCAATTGCAGCCTTTCTGGAAGCAGACTGGATGGTTTGCACTGATTATTCTGATCAAGTAATAGCTCCTATTGGTGAACACAGCATTTGTGAAGAGGCTGCATAATTCTGTGGAAAACTGTTCTCTGCATTAAGAGACTGGCTAAAGGACGTGATTTGAATAGTGCTCAGATTTGGGTTTTGACATGCTAATTGTTATCAAGTCTTGTTTTGCAAGGAGTATTGGCACTAGTTTTTGCCAGACTGCTTGTGATGATTCTGACAAAGGATTTTGATAGTTTTAATTTATTTGTTTAATTGTTCAATTTTTAAATTAATTTTTAATTATATTGGTAGCTGTTTGGTTAAATAATTTTCAAGAGCAATAATAGTTCTGACATGGCAAATTAGAACTGTGTATCTTAAAATCTGTCTGAACAGCTCCTCTATAGAGCTTACAGAAGAGGACACCAGAATCACTGGGCTTGAGGCTCTCAGCTAGTCTGCACTATATTTAACAAATGCTCTTTGGTCTTTCTTTAATGAAATTACAAGTTTAGAAATAAGATCATTTGCCTTGGTTTTTTCCACTCCTGCTCTGTCTGCTTTTAACTGATTAAAGCTCTATTAAGGCAGAGATAATTCTGATAGCAGCAAGCAATTCTCACCAAACTGGACATGTCCCCTTTCCCATTCATTTTCACTCATGTAGGCTCCTGTACTTTTTCAATTTGGAATTTTATTGGTGCTGTGTACTAATGGGTTTTCGTGTCAAATTATTCACCCCCATGTGACCAAAGAAAACAGCAAAACCAAATGAAGCACTTCAGGTCTGATGTGTTACTGAGGTAGTGAGTACCTCTTGTTTTATCCTTTAGGATGCATCTGTTTAGCAGGAGTGCCCCAGCTGTGCTCCTGAGACTAAAGATAGGGAGTTATCTGGTGAATCCAAGGGGAAGTGTGCTGTTTGTCATGCTTGTTTCTCGTTATGTTGTAGTAGAAAGGACTGTTTTTTGGAAGCATAAAACCAGTAACAGTGGGGCAAGTGTTATGAAAATCAGATTATTTTAATAAATTCATAGACCCTGTTGTGAAATTGGGTTTTTTCTGGTTACACTGATGAGAGAAAAGGGTAAAGGAGGGAATAATTTAATTATTTTGAGATTATTTCTTTTCCCTATTGTTTAATAGTTCCTTGTTGCTAAGACTGCATTGCTGCACAGACAAACTGTATGGCTTCCTGCACTTGTATAAGAAGGTGCCATGACTACAGCTGTATGAAAATTTAGATCTAAATACCATGCCAGTGACAGAATAAGGTGTATTTTAGAGCTTTTTGTCATTGGGAGTTCAATATTTTGAGTTATTTATTGTGCACAAATCATATATATTTGTTTTTGTAGAGGGTGAAACAGCAGGACTGAATAATGGTTTTGTATAAACTTGAGGCAGCATAAAAAAAGAAAAAAAAAACAGAGCTGATGTTTCTGTTTCCTGTAATGAGCAGAGCATGAGAGAAGCTGCACCTGAACTGCACTTTAAAAACTGTTTTATTTGAAAAGTCAGAGCAAAGTAAAATATTTTACTATAGATTAGAACCTTGCTGAGCTTTTTGTAGTTTGACAATCAATGTAGAGCATAAGTGATAGTGCCAGTCATCAAGGCAGCCAACTTGCAAAAATACTGACTGCAGCAGCAATTTCTTCTCAGTCTCAGACACTAAGTCTTATATTCTCTAAATGCCACTATTCTTTTAAAGAGAAGCCTCTTCAATCCCCAAGGATTCCTTCTGCTTCACAACTCTTTTGTTAGGAGTGGTATGTTCAGGCACAGAAAATTCCTCACAGGAGACTCCTTGTGAACAGTTTCTCTTTAAAGGGAAAGGTTGTCTTTCTGTCCTTTCCAGCTCTTCCAAGCAGAGTGCCCTTGTGCTATTAATTGTTCAGTATATACAGTAAGTCTGGCATCCCAGGCTTGCAGAAGTGTTTTAAATAGTGGACTCTGAGATTGTATTAAAGTCAGGAATTAAAGATATGTCTTAGTAATAGTAAACATGATGGAATTTCCCCACAAACCCAAATAAAAGCCATTATTCCAGTAAGTGACAAATGTGGATACTATGCATCCAATAATCTATAATCTTATTCCAGCTGTTTATTTTTAACAGCCCAGAAGCATTTCACTTAGCATTTCTCAGCATTTCACTCAGCATTTCACTTAGCAGCAGCTTTGTTTCAAGGTGGAAATTTAGATATAAAAGTTAACAAGTATGTGCATGAAGTAAATTACTACTCTGTGCAGTGTTCTCTTTTGATCAAATGTGCAGAGTTTCTTATTTTACTTTTGAATTCCAATGGAGATAAATTCTGGTGCTTGGGTTAATAATAATAGTAATGGTGCATTTGATGTCACAGGACAGCTGACCAAGAGAAGTCCTTTTGCTGTTCTGTAGGCAGTGGAAATGTTTAACAATTTGCTTTGGTTCTAAGTGTACATTTCCATGCAGAGCTGTTACAGATGATTTGACTCTTGGCTCTTCCAGTACATCTGTTATTCTTCACTCATTGTACCATAAAAATCATCCAGAGACTAAATTAAATTTGGAAACTGGTGTAACTTTGGAAAGTGGTGTCATAACTTCCTTATGCTTACTTGGATTGCTTTATTGTCCCCTCTTGAAATTAAGGACCACAAAGTCTTGCAATCTTTTTAAAAAGAAAATAAAATAATCCAAATAAGGGGCTTTACAGTTGAAGCCTTTCGCAGACTCAGAATTATGCTAAATAGCTTTGTATTTGAATTTGTTTGGGTGTCACTTTTGCAATTGATTGACCACATGACCAAAGTGAAAGGGCATTAGAACCTGATCCAGCAAATAACTTAAGTACTTATTTAACTTTCAGCAACTGAGTAGTTTCTTTTACTTCAATGAGGATGTTAATGTACTTAAAGTTAAACATGTGCTTAAGTGATTTGAAGGATTAGTGCCTAAGTCCATCAAGGTTTTTGATCTCTTCAGTGCTGTACACATGTGCTTTGTGTGTAGTTTTATGTAAAGATTATTTACATGTGATTATCCATCCTAGTGACACAGGGGCCACAGCAGTTCATAGAGGGATTCTTTAAGTGATGCATTTTGTGGATTTACAATTTCTGTTTAAGGATCACTTTAAAAATACTAAATTTATGTCTTAAACATTATGTTACTATTAAACATTATAATAATAAATGCAATATATCTATGAAACACTGATTATATAAATAGCATTTTATTTATGTTCAGAATGCCTTTTAATCCCTTCTTACTACAATTGTTCAGGATGAATTACAATGGCATAACCAAAGTGTCCCCAGATTTCAGAGAATACTTCTGCAAAATTAATCCACAGTTCCACTAAAATACTCATTTTCCACAGTTAGATTTGCCACCATCCCATGTGGCTGCCAAGGAGTTAGGTATTTCTTTCAATATGAAAATAATCCCCAAATGTTTCCACAAACATTTGTGTCATGGGCACTCTTAATCCTGAGTGCAGAGGTTTGCCAACCAAGGTACCATTCTACTGCCAGAGAATATGGGTTTGTATCTGTGGATCCTTAAAAAATACAATCCCATCAGCTGTGGAGTTGTGGCAGAGCTAGGGTTAAACCTGCCATTTCAGATTCTGATCTAACACCTCAGCCACAATGGCAGCATTATTTTTATTTTATTTTTGTATTCATTTTAGCTTTTTTTCCTGTTAATGTTTGCTTCCTGCTTGTGGTAAGAAGGAATGTGCCCAGTCATGCTCTGCCCTGAATACAAGACTGAAGGAAGTTGGAAATGTGGACTAGATGTTCCCATGTATTGTCACTCACTGAAAACCGAAAATAGATTACTAATAATTTAGGCTGATGACTAATACTTGGCCATGGTTTGTTCTTCTATCTCTGCTTCATGCTTCAAGAAAATGTGGCTGACTGGTTAAGAGACTGACTCATGATTTTGTACAAATGCTATTTAACCCAAATGCCCTTGTTCCTAATCCCTGTTAAACAGACAGATAACTCAGAAAGACAGCAGCCTTAACATAGCCTGGGTTTAAGTTATTAGTAAGGAGCAGAGTAGTAGCTGCCTGCTTGCTGCTTGATGCTACTTCTGTGCCAAAGGATGGTAAACTTGGTTGTTTCAGGGGCTCTGCAAAATTAAGTTGTACAGCTTCTAGTTACTGTACCTTTAGCTGATTTGGCAGCTCAGCTGCCACTAGAAACTTAAGCATTCATTAGCATTTCATGAGCCTTTAGACAATATCCCTATCTGTCAGTTCAGTTCTTTCCCTGACAATAGTGTTAATGATTTAAAATATTCAGCAGTGTAACCAGACAATGTCAGCTAAAAGGCAAAATGCTGCATTTGCATTCCCAGTGTCTCGAAAAGCCATTTCAACAGACACTGAGCTTAAGGCAGAGAAACATTTTAATCCTTCCTGTGGTACGTGCTAAAAACCATCATAATGGCCCATGAAGAAAACAAGATCTGGAACTTCACAGAACAGCAAGAAATGTTACATAGAGGAGGGGGAATGATCTAAACTTTATTTTCATTTCATGCAGCATCCCTATACATAACTGTAATAGGAGAGCTTATAAAAGTGGTGCACAGAATACATCCAGTATATTTTACTATTTATGGCATTCATTCCTATGCCTCCACCCCTGTTCAAAATAAAAACTTAGTTTCGTTTACATTCTGGGCAGTATGACAGGATGACTTAAAGTAGAATAATGAAGATTCAGATCCAATACTAATTAAGCTGTTAGTGCAGGAAAATCAATTTTCTCCAGCTGCTTGAAAATTATTTAGATATTTGTATATTTACAGTGTCACAGTTACTAAAATTGGATCTATGTCCGGATACATATCTGACATCTAACTTGAAATGTTTGTAGGTGGCATAATCTTCACAGAAATCTTCACATCTGTAATAACCTAAAATATAGCCCAATAGATGGCCAAACAAATCTGATTATCATAGATGTACCTGGCCACCTAGGCCAAAATCATAGGTGTAGCTGAAAGGATTTGCTGTTTACTGAAATCTGTTCAACGGCTTATCTGAATAGAAATATTGTGGCTGAATCCTAAAGTGGTACAGGTGACAGTGATGATGAACTTTGAGAAAGCAAGAATGAAAATAAGATGGGAGTAGAAAAGTAAACCGACTATAAGCGTTTTTAGTGGGGTTTTTCTTTGACTTTGCTGTTTATTTGTATGGCTCTCTCTTGTGATTAACATCAGAAATTGGAAGTTCTTGTGTATTCCACAGATCTCCCCACATGGTGGATCTTCTTCCAATGTGAATGGTGTACCTGAATCACTCCGTTGCCAGAGTCCCGAAGGTAGGACACCAATAACTGCTGGCAATCCTTGCCAGAATTTTGCTGTGGATAACACTTGCATTAGTACTATTGAATGGTTTCTGATGGCTCCAAATAATGTTTTGTTTGGAGATATTACAAACAAGTGCATGTTGTTGATTCACCTTGGAAAAAATTATAGCCAAATTCATACATCAAGGCAGTAAAGTTAGGAAATAAGTTTTGTTTATTTTCTTTGTCCATTGCTAGCATATTATTGGAGTTTGCTCTTCAATAGTCACTATCAGGAATTTGACTGATTTTGAAAATCAGCTGCATTATCACTAGAAATGTTTCTGTAACTGTTTGAAAGAGGAACCCTCCTCAAAAGAGTTCTTTGTGCTTCAGGCCAATCAACTGATCTTAGCTAAATTAAACCTTTCATTCCTTATCTCGGTACAGAAAAGTCAATTATTTTAAAATATTTTTAAATTTCATGTTGGAGAAATGTTATTTATTTTAAAAACACTGAAATAAGCATCTGTCAAAATTACTTGCATTTTGGATGTTTTAGAAGTGCCTATAAAAACTTGAAGGAATTCAGCAAATAAAATTTTTGGGTCTTTTGTATGCATTGTAACTGAATCTCATTTGCATCTTTCCTTTGAGTTTGCAAAAATATAAGTTAAAAACGTAATTTGAGGTCAGAAAATTTTAGATTAATGACTTCTAACTGCATTCATTACTTTTAGAATATGCCTATACAAAAACATAGCTAGAGGCTAATTTGTATGTTCAAAGGTCAAATATCTTTGGGTTCATCTTGTTCTTCTTTGCACTTGAGATAAAACCAAGGGAATTGCAATGGAGAAAACAGCTTACTTTTAAGTTTTGTTTTGCATTTGTGACTATTTTTTATCTGTGGAGCCCATTGGGGATATATTGCATCCTGCTGACACTTCTCTTCAGCTTGTATTATTGACTTCTTTATTTTTTTACAGGCTTGAATGGAAACAAGTTCTCAGGGTCATCTACCATTCTTGAGAAGTATAAAGTGGGGAAGGTGATTGGTGATGGCAATTTTGCTGTTGTAAAGGAGTGCGTGGAACGGTGAGCGAGGAAACTGTTCAGTCCTGCTGCTCATTGTACTGGATAAAGCCCTGTGCATTAACAGAAATTACCTAGACAAATGTAATGAGATGAAAGCAAAGAGCAGTTGCAAAAATATGCACACACTTCAGGAAAAACAGGCATAGCAAAACAGGCAGAGCTTTCTGTGTTTTCTTCTAGCAAAGGGATACAAGAACAGCAGAGAACCATGGCTTTTTATCCCAGAAACAAAAGGAGGCATCACTGTGCCTCCTCAGGAAACCCCACAGCTCTTCAAGAAGTCTCACACACTACAGATGGTTGTGGATGACAGGAAATCCTATGTGGCATCTAAACAGTTTGAGAGACACCCCCCCACCTCCTTCTACCTCACCAATTCTGCTGCTGTGGTGCCCCCACTGCCTGGTGCTGACGTGGTTTTTCACAGCTTTCAGCATTCTGTGGGTACAGGACTCTTAAAGACAAGCAGTTGTTGGCTGTCAGCCTGTGCTGGTGGCTCCTTTGGGCTTGCTGCTTGTGTTTGGTGGTGTGGAGGAGCCGGACAGTTCAAATGGACCTTCAATATGCCTGAAAGATCCTTGAGCCTGATTCCCTGTGTATTGATGTTACCAATATTGAGAACAGGACGTGCCTTCGCTTGTCTGGCCCCTGCTGCTGGACCAAATAGCAGCAAATGTTTCATCTGTCAGTTTCTCCACCTTCTGCTATTTTCATCAACCTGAGAGTTATTTCAGTTTCTTAAATATTATGAGGAATCTCCAATTTGTACACAAATTCTGGGAAAACTCAGCAAATGACTGTGAAAAACGTAAATGTTAGAGAAACATTCTATTATTTGATCCTCACCTGCTGGTTTTCGTTAAATTGAAAGAAAAAGAATTCGGAATGGAAACATCTCATTCCAGAACTGAGGTTAGACTTACAGGTCTGTAGTTCCCTGGGTCTTCCATCACACCCTTGGAAATTCAGTGTCAGCAAATGGAAAGTCACTGCTCCCACCCTTGTGGTCCTCTGGCTTAGGAGACTGGGCAGCCCAGCTTCTATCAGTGGCACAAGACTGAGGCAAACAAAAAAAGCATTTCATGCCTTTGCTTTATCTGACTGTCTGCTAGTCAAATGACAGTCTTCAGCAAGTTCCAATGTTTTCTTTTGGGCTCCCTTTGCTATTGACACACTTAAGAAAGACTTGTCTGACTCAACACTGGCCAGTTTCAGCCCTAATGGGCCTTTGGCCTTTCCTCTCCTCTCCCTGCGTGCACCAACCACAGCTCTGTAATCTTGCTGCAAAGACCAACCTTGCTTCCAAAGGTCCTCTTGAGCACCACAAACAGATCTGTGCTCAGCCAAGTTGGTTCTTTGCCACTTAATGTTTAGGAAAATTGAAATCTCCCACAAGAGCAAGGGCTACTGATCCAGTAATTTCTCACCATTATCCACAGAGTAACTCATCGGTGCTCACATCCCAACCAGATGATCCCAAATACCCCCTGCACCATATCCTTTGTTTTCCACTGCCCTTGTCCTCACCCAGAGGCTTAAATGAAAGATAGCAGGTTAAAGCACAAGATAACATATTTATTGTCTGAAATATAAGCTGTGCATTTTGAAAATCACTTAAATCCCACTGGAAATGGCACAAGGGCGGCTAAGTCACTGAACGTCATTTGTGCTTTTTAGAATGAGGAAAGTGGACTAGAAAAACAACCCTCCAATTATAAATATTTTAAAAAGGCACAATTCCACTTCAATGTCTAGTTATGGATGTGATCAACTTTAGTGCAACATTATTAAATTAATTTTATGTAAAATAAGTATACAACAACAGTTGCTAATAATAATGATGAAAGAGGAAATGCCAACCTTCTCTTTTAATTCCTATTAATTATACTTAATTTCTGATAGTGTTGTGCTAAGAAGCCTTAGGTGTGGAGCCAGGATCCTATTATGCAGCTACCAGCTGGGATGTTCTACAAAAAGAACAAGAAAATAATAAGGTGGTCTCTTTTGTGCCTGTGTGTCTGTATATAAAGACATGAGTCAACATATGGGCTCAAGAAGAATCCCAGAAACCTGTATGATGTGCAGGGATGTTAGCACACAAATTGTGTGGGTTATATCCACCTTTGTTCCATGGGTGCTGCAGTAGAGGACATTTGCAAGAGGGATTTGAAGTTGTTGAATGAATTGGCTTTGTGAATGTTAACTCCTCCTGCTCACAGCACGGGTGCAGAAGGTTCCCCAAGTGGATGTTGCTGATCGTTTGTTCCCAGGCTTTCTGATATAATGGCGTAAAGTACAAATTGTGATTGTGATTTCCACGCTGCAGATTTTGCATCGAGTCTGTAACATCAGAGGGTGGCATTTCACAGATACCATTTAGACAAGGGCTTCTATCTAAAGACCAGATCAGGTTGTAACTATGACAACCTCGCAGATACAGCTGCACTTCCAGGGCAGGGATTCTCGCCTGCAGTTTTTCAATAATGCATAAATAGAATGTTAGGTGTTAATTCAGTTCCTTGTTCTGTAAGGTTTTGATTTTGACTTGTTGTATCTAATGCCAAATGCCGTGAAAATCCCCTTGGAAGTTTGAAAATATGCCTTTTGCTTTTGTATCTAACTCCTGTTTTCTAGTGGTGTTCTGATGCACACTGGAGCCTGTAGGCAGTGGTACAGTACAAAATAGCAGCAACTTGGTTTTACAGCAATTTCATATAATTTTTAATTCATCAATAATATAAGTAATAATTTCATCTTAAAAAAATAATTAAATTGTGTTGCTTTTTTTTTCTACTCATTTTCCCCCATCCAGAGAAATGGAGATTTTCATTGCTTAAAGGGATGAAAGACAAACAAGAGCTCCTTTCTGTGAGAGTATTTGCTGAAAACAGTAATCCTTTTTTACTTTGTATATGACCCACCCTGTTAAATGTCATGGGACTTTGGATGACTGCTGCAGAATTCTACAAAATACTTAAAAAAAAATTGTATTACAAACACTCAAAATCAGCACCCAATAAATTCTACAGTATTATAGACTGTCCGTAATGGACTATGGCATTTTAGCTCTCTTAAATCCTATTGAATTTTTTTTCTAGGGTATCAATCTTCACACTTATATGTGTATGGTTTTATCTTCAAAACCTACCAGTTGAACAAAAGCTAAGCAGAAGGCTGAAGGCAACTTTTGCGTGTTGCCTTAAAGGAGTGTCAGCGCTGTGCCAGGTCACAAAGAAGAAATTGCAGCTGGATCCTGGGATTAATACACCAAGGGAGCTGGGTTGTGGTAGTCAGGGAAACAACAGGCACAAATGCTGCTGAGGAAACAAAAACCAAACCCAGGTCTGCTCTGCGAATTTTCTGTCAGCAACCTCCATGGGCCACAGCATGTTGTTATGATGGTGTATTTACAGAAAATGCCACAATTTTTCTAATTATTGGTTCTTGTGTTTTTTTGCTTAGATCCACAGGAAAGGAGTTTGCCCTGAAGATCATAGACAAGGCCAGGTGCTGTGGGAAGGTAGTGTACAGCCATTTGCATGTGTACAGAGGCAGCACTAGCAGCTGCTCATTAGTCAGAAATGATGGGTGTGTTTGGGTTTTCTGGCTATTTTCAGGGTATCTTTTTAACAAGAAGATAACCAAATAGTAAAAACAGTGAGTGTTAGTCTACTAAATAATAGAGAAAAATCAAACTAATTGTTGCCTATCTTATTGGGCTGACAAAAAATGCTAATATGCACACAAAATTTATTGGACAATTTTGATGTGTAAAATATGAGAGAGGAAACTTGCAGCTATATGTTTATTTATGTAATTCACATTCCACTCTGTCTCTTATTTTTCTCTCTTTATGGCTCAACATGCTCCTGTTATAAGCAGAACATGGATTTGAAAAGAAATTTTCACAACTCTTTCTGTTTATGTAGTGTCACCTTCCTGTATTACTAAGATCTCTTGTGTTCTGAAAAATTTGTTTCAATTCAAACTTTAAACAGAAAAATCCAAAATTGTCTCTTCAGGAGAACAGTATCTCCTATAGTCCAAGCAAATATCTGAGAATGTCAGATCTCTTCTTTCCCTCCATACTTCTTGAATATAGATATTTTTTAAAAGGAAGAAAAACTGAAAACTGCCTACCCTCTTTCTGTGATAAGGAGCTTGTGATTCTGTGATGGCTTCCTATTAGGAGAGGTCCTCAAACAGAAACATTTTGCCTGTGCAGATTTTAAACCATGTATTAAGTGCTAGGAGATGAGGATTTCATTTTAGCTCATGTTCTCTGGGTTTATTTAGAAAATTCAGAAAGGAATAATAAAAATGTGCAGCCACAAGAAAAAGTCCTAGAATTGCCTTTCTGAGATTAAAATATTGCAATTTCTTCAGCTGTGGAAAGGGTGACCCACTGTGTTCCACTGCAAACAAAATTTTTGGATTATGTGCACAGCTTGCAACTTTAGATGATTTTTATTACTTGTCTGAGTCAGCTGTTTAGGTATCATAAATTGGAATGGTCTGGAGATAGATAACCTATTTTACACAGTAGAATTTAGAGGAATTTTCTACTTATTCTCCTTGCTTTAAAACATATATATATAAAAATCAACCCCACAGGTGCATAGTTGCCTGTTTTGAAATAACCTATATCTCTTATAGCTAGAGGCTGATGGAAGATGTTTATACCTCTTAGGGCAGAATCATTCTGGAAGAATTCCAACAAAGAAAATAATTAAATTTTGCTACTACTTATAACTTCCTCACTCAGTTAGTTCCACACCCTGCCTTAAAAACACCCATCCAGCCCAAATTTGGATGAGTTAAGTGTTGCTTACTGCTCCTTGATCTTGGATGTTCAGAAATTTGAATCCAATTGTCTGTTTTCCACAAGTGGCTTAAATGCCCATTAAACAATAATGTCTCTGTAAATAAATCATATTAATGTAGATGGAAACATATATTGCGCTATCCAGGAGAACACTATTACAAGTTTTGGAATTATTATTTTTTTACATGGCAAAACATAGTAAGGCAGTGGGGTGGTTGGAAATAACTAGCTACATATTAGCAGTTTTTGAGGACAGATTTTTAAACAGTAGCTCAACAACATTATGGAGTCTTTTAAAAAAATCCTGTTTATTTTAAGTGTTAATTATGCCTGAGCAGTTTAGTCAAGAAAGCACAGATGAAGCCACTGTACATTAGTTGTAATTAATGGGTGTAATAAATTTAATATGTTCCCTGTTCTTTAGGTTGAGAAAGATGTAATAACATTCTAGTTTTTGCTGATCTCTTAGTTTTGAATTTCCAGGCTTCCATCCCTAAGGCTTAGTATGCTGTGGCTGTTCACGTCTGTCTGGTGATTAGATTCAGCATTGTGTTTAACAGAATTGCTTCCTGTTTGTCTGTTTTGTTCTCTCTCCAGAGCACTTTGCTTGGAGCAGGCATGTTTGTTCAGAGTGACAATTGCTGCTCTTTCAAAGTGAAATTCAAAGGTGTGGTGTTTAACCTGTGTGTGCCTCACTGTTCTCTCACAAAATGAGATGCACACATGGCACGTGGTTTCTGAGCTATGCAGCCACAGAAAGCTTTGGCAAAAGCACAATGCATCTGTAAATAACCCGAAGAAGAAGTTGAAGTTGGTGTAAGATCTCCAGGCACTGCTACGCACAGTGGATCACATCTTCTCCTGATGCTCTGCTCACAAATGCATGAAGTGCATGCTCCTTATCAGTGCATTCAACATGGATAAGTTCCCAGTCCAGTGACATGATTTGTTCCCTGCCAGGGTAGAAAGATACTCATGTCTGATGCAAGCATTTTTTCTTATTTTGCAGAGAACTTAAATACAATATCCATATTCTAACATTTATAAAGGAAAACTAAAATCACTTTCATGTGGAAGGGACACGTACTTTCTTTTTTTGCTCTCCAGTGTTAAAATGTTCTAGAAAACAAGGCATGTGAAACTAATTTGTTCTCAAAATTAGTTCTTCAGAAGAAACTTCCTCAGAAGCACAGGGAAGGGGAAATTGAACTCAGTCTGTCTGTTATTAAGCTGTTGGAGTCACAACAATTTAACTGAGCTATTGCACATTTTGCAGATTGTAAATCTGAGCAGACATATAAAATGAACCAAAATCCATATCCAAAGTACTCAGAGTATTGTTTTCTTGAATATACTCCATGGCTTTTTAAAAAAATAAAGTCCTTGGATACAAATCCTAGGTAATCTGTCCTTGAGTAACCTACACTAAATGAGAGGTGAAGGCTGGAGAGGATCACGAACATGTTAACTCTTAATGAAGGGTGACAGGTTCCAATGATCCAGCTGTGGGGCAGAAAGGTTCTGAACTTAATTTCACCTCATAATACCCACACAAGGATATAACCTACACTTTCTGAATTGCTGTCATATTCTGGGGTCTTTTTCAGAGATGCCCCATTCGTTATGTGTGTGAAATAAATTTTAAATTAAATGTGGTCAGTGATGAAATACAAGCTAAGATCCAGCTACTGAAAATAACCTTCTGCAGTATAAGTTAATCATCAAAAAGGGTGCTCACTGATTGAGTGATTGGATGATCAAAGGAAAAGTGAATTGGCAAATTCATGTTTCAGATAAATTTCCATCCTTTTCTGAACAGGAGCACCTGATTGAAAATGAAGTGTCTATTCTGCGCCGAGTGAAGCACCCAAATATCATCATGCTCATAGAGGAGATGGACACTCCCACAGAGCTCTACCTCGTGATGGAGCTGGTCAAGGTAAGGCTCAGGGGGCTTTATTTGTCTTTGAATTCTCTGTGTTTATATGAAATCTGAGCAGTATCTATGAATGCTAAGATCTTGGGAGACATAATCAAATAAGGTTTCAGTGGCAACCTGCATTTTTAAATCATAAAAATCCACCTGTCAAGCAAGTATATTAATGGGATTTCTCTCTTTATAATTAACACAGATTTGAAGTAATTTTGCAATGTGCACAGTCTAGAGAGAAGTGGATAGGGGGTTTTATATCATGCCTACAATATGCAGGTGTGATAGTGATATGCATTTGCTAACAGAAGAACTGCATTTATTTCACTATTCTCATTATTTAATAAATTGATTGAAAGAAATGAAATCTCTGTAATGAATTTATCTTAATAAATGAGACAAATGGATTAAACTAAAGGGATTTTCATCCTGGAAAACCAAAACTCAAAACATCTCACCCATTTTGCTTATATCAAGCAGTTCACCAGAGAACAGATGCTGCTTTCATACATATACAGAGAAAACACAAATATTCTTTTTGCTGTCACCTTTTGAGCCAAGTACACGAATAGCATCAGGTTCTAGTAATGATTCTCTTGTCTGAGTTCTGTGCATGCACCACAACACTGTACATTAGCTCGATTGTCATGTCAGACACAACATACAACAAGAGCAGTAAGCAGTAGGAGCACTGCTCATTTTTTGAGGAACACTTTTTATTTCTGACTGAGGCACTGTTACATTCAGGAGTCCCATCTAGAATGGTTGCCAGACTGGGAGACCTCTAAAGGAAGTGTGTAGTTACTGAATACATAATTTCTGTAGCCCACGCAACTTTCTTCCTTTCCAGAAGTTATTTTTATACCCCATAGGCTTTTTGGGATTTCGAGACAGTATTTTTTTAATGTTTTAATTCACCACCATCTTGGTCTGTATTTCCTGAATTGCTGCTTCTCTTTGGTGTGCATTGAAATGCTTGGAATGCCACCCACAGCTCAGACAGATCACTCCTACAGATGTATCCAGGGAAACCATCACGGAGACACCCACATGACATTTGTTGTAATGACTGAAAATGCTGCATCAGTTACTCACACATTGCTGTCTATTCCCAGAGGAACAGGGCATCCATAAACAGAGCCTGACACATTCAGAAATCACCTGGAGGTTCTGCACTTCGATGTATTTCAGTCAGTGGATTAATTTATGTTGGAATGTGCTTATCTTTTTTTCCTCTTCAGCTATATTTATTTGGTATTTCTTGCAATATCTACAGAAATTTGAATTTGCTGAATATTTACTAGTTAGGGGTTTTTTTTTTAATTATTGGGCTAATGTATTTTAGGCGTTACTCAAAATCAGGGCTATTTTTCAATATGTTGAAAGTATTCTACTGGTAAGATGAAGAAAAAGGATGCTGTGTTCCTGTACCTGTAGGTAAGATAAATGAGTGATCAAGAGTAGGAAGAGCAATAGAAAAAAAATCTGTGATTGGCCCGAGCTCAGACACCAGAACTGTACTGGAGTACAGTTAAGAACTTAATGTAGATGACTGAAGTCCTAGTCTAGTATCTTGGTGACAAGATCATCTTTCTGCAACTTTTTTTTTTTTTTTTTTTTGCTGTTTAATGGGAATTTGAGCATGTCTTTTGGCAAGGAAGATTTTACGTGTTGAGTGTTGTTTTCTTTTTTAACCAGATACCATCTTAATTATTTTTTAAACAATTATCTTTTTCCTTTCCATCACATAGGGAGGAGACCTATTTGATGCCATCACTTCATCTACAAAATACACAGAGAGAGATGGGAGTGCCATGGTCTACAATTTAGCCAGTGCTCTCAAATACCTGCATGGTCTCAATATTGTGCATAGAGACATCAAACCAGAAAATCTTCTGGTACGTCCCATTTATTTCCAGTATTTTTTTCTTACTTTGTTCTCATTAATGCAAATGTTTGTGTAGAAATGTCAAGGAGCACAGCAGAGAACAGCAGGCATATTAATTTAGAATAGTTTTGTATGAAGTAAAGCTTCTGCCATGAGATAGCAATCATTGTAATGCAGGAGAGATGTGCTCAAACCTGTCCTTAGACCTATCTTTATTTACAATTTGATTGGCTGCCTTTTAGATAAGCAGGAATATTGTCTCACAAAACAATGCATTTTAAAGCTATGCCAATGAATTATTTATCAGTTTGCAAGTGGGAGAAAGGTGGACTGAGAGCCATTTCTTCATTTCTTCAACAATCCTATGGTTACCATCTGAAGCCAGTGGTTTTTTCCTTTCACTGTCATTGAGGATCATCTTTCTGATGGTTTACCAGAATTCTGTCTGGGAATTAACCCTTTACATACGTTTATTCTTTTCCTAGGCAACCGGCTATTTTTGTTTTCAGCAGAGACATAAAATAACCGTGTTAACAAGAATTACCATGAAGTCTGCTTTGGGAACTACTTATTCCACAGTCCACAGAGGACATTCATTCCCATTCTGTCCACAGAATGGGATCAGAGTGTGCTGTCCTGGTTATCCACAGAGGTTACACTTGTGCATTACATATTGGATATTAAGTGTCATGCATTGCACCAAGACCATAATCTTCCCTTCTTGAGGCATTTCTTAAGTCTTTTGTGGTGTTTGTCAGTCCTGTTTAATGAGTTCAAACTGATAGCAGGAGTCACAGCTTATCCCACACTGGATTTTGAACTATAACAAGAACAGGGCTACAGGCTGAAAATATTTCCTAATTAGTAGTCAATTCTTTCCCCAGTAATTCCACTGACAGTGTTTAGCAATTTAAATAAATCCTCAAATAAATTAGATTGTTTAGCAAAAAGGGGCATGGGGGGAAGCTTCTCCTGGAAAATGTAGTCACAGCAACATGGCACTTGAGAGAAAAAATGAAGGTGGGAAGTCTCACATACTATTAGTGTATCTCCAAAAGTAGACAGTCCAAAGAAATTTTAAGCTCTCATTAGAGACTGAATCAGTTATAAAGAGGCACAAATGCCCTTTCTGCCTAGAAAGCCTAAAGAGATTACTCAACAGATGCAAATCTTATTCACTGTGATTGACAGCAGCAGAATGTTGAGATAACATCCTGGTATTGAATATAAATGCAAATAATTCCCATCAACTGCTACCTGCAATTGCACATAGTTTTTTGGGTTTTTTTTGCACAGGGTCATCTAGCCTGTCTGGATGGAATTACATTCCCTTTGCTAGTCATGCATTGAAAAAATGCAAATCCTAAGAGTAATAGCTGGTATAAAGGTGTTACATAAAGGAGAACAAGTGTTTCCATTACTTATATGAATTACACAGGAGAATGAAGAAAGGTATTGCAGTGCTCAGTCGTTTGAGGAAGGCAAATAAATTCAGCCATTCCAGAGATCATAGGGTCCTCCATTTTAGAAACTTTGAAATCACGTCAATGTGAATATTTTACTTTAAGAGCAAAACTGAGATGAATTTATTAGGGGGATGTTTCCTTTGTGTTGGTCTGGTTTGATGTATTCCTGCCATCACTGTTGTATAGCACTTTTCTTTCTATTGAAATTCAGCTTCTTTCAACAATAAAATGACTCAGTGCTAGACTGTTTATAGGCCTTTTGGTAAGGTGCAGTTGGGTCTGCTCCAAAACCTAAACTGAATTTGCTCAGACCAAGCACAGAGAAGACATTTGCTGATGAAACTGCCCAATATGATGACTATGTTATGCTAAGACAACAAGATGTTAAACTTGATTCTGAAACTGATACAAATCTGATTGTAGCTGCTGGTCCCATTTTAAATTCTAGGTTCCAGTCAAATGAAAGTAGAGTATTATATTTTACTGAATATCTTTAAAACTTCTCAACATTCAAGGACTGAGTTTTCTTTTCCACCTCTAGTCACTCAAGGCTGTGTCATGGTCTGACCTACATAGCTGGCAGACAGCTCCACTGAACATTTGCTCCAGCTGCAATCAATGGGAATATAATTTTTTTCCCTTCTTGCCCTACAGGACTGTGGAAATTACCTCTTTTTCCCATCTTTTTGGTGTGGTGATGATGATTTCCCAAATAAATTAGAGGACATAAAAATGCAGATGTTCTTCTCATTCTGTGATAATTTCTCTCATTCTAGGTGTGTGAATATTCAGATGGAACCAAGTCTTTGAAGCTTGGAGACTTTGGACTGGCGACAGTGGTCGAAGGCCCTTTGTATACTGTCTGTGGGACACCCACCTATGTGGCTCCAGAAATCATTGCAGAGACAGGGTGAGCATAACTGCCTACAACACAGGCCTGGTAACCACTCATTTTTGGCAGGTTGTAACATCTTGTAAGATCTAAATGCACCATGGTTTTATAACCAAACCCCCCAAGGGCACCACTCCCAGTTCCTCCAAGAGGCACTTTGCTCTGCCTGCTCCCAGAATTTGCCTTTTCCTCCTTTCTCACCTTCCCAGGACCAGCTCTGGTGCAGTGGAGTCCATTGGTTTGTGCTCCCTACCTCCCCTCAGCATCCAGAGCCCACTGCACCATCCATGGCAGCTGTTCAGGGAAGAACAGACAGGCAAAACACAATGTTTGCATTAGAAATGGAATCACTTATATTGGAAGAGGCTGCAGAGGTCACCAAGTGTCAGGGCAGTTCTAATTAGATTATGTTGATTCAAGTGACCCTTTTGGGTGACACATCCTGTTTGATAAGAATTGAACAACCCCATTATTCTGTATTTAACAGGTCACTGCATAAATACTGAAAAAAAAAATTAATATATAAACTTTCACCAATAGTAGATTTTCACAAGTCCTCTCTCCTTTTAGACCTACACGATCTCCATTCCATGCTCTGGCTACTCTTGACATAGCTGTAACCACTCTGAATTTCCTGATGGAGGGATGTTTTGTTGTGTTGTTTTACTCCTTGTTCAGTGCATTTGCTGCATTGAGAAACATTTCACAGCTGCAGTCAGCTGTGGTGTCAGAGGGCACCTCGTCTGTGTACTTGAGATTCTGACAAACTGAATCTACTGAACACGAGAAAACCTGTTCCTCCAGTGTTCTAATTTCCGTGTTTTAAAAGAAAAGTGCAGCTCTTCTTCCCCGTGTTACTCCTGGAGAGGCTGGAGAATTGTGTGTCTTGTTGCTTAGCAACACAGATAACCTTTGAGAGAGTTACTTCACTGCAGGGACTGAGAAGGCACATCCTTGTCTTTAACCATTAATGGCTCTGGACTGGGAAACCTGGATACTGACTTGGATTTGAGTATATTCAGAAGACCCTGGAGAGCCTTGAGGCTTACGGTAAAGAAAAAAAAATCATAGAATCATGGTTTCTTAAAGATTGTAAAGGTGTGAAGAAAAAGATGCTCAGGCACAAAATACATCACCCCATTAGCACAGATTCTCATGCAATCCTGTCAGCATCATTTATTTTTGATTGGAATTACTCTTTTTTGTTGTTGTTATTAATTCAGCACAAGTAACACAGACTTGTTTTCTCAGGTATGGCTTAAAGGTGGATATTTGGGCTGCAGGTGTGATCACTTACATCCTGTTATGTGGATTTCCACCTTTTCGCAGGTGAGTGTCAAAGGGAAAACCAGTGAAAGCAATCAAGTTCCTTCAGAGCAAGTCTGACCTTTCTACCAAGGAGGCACCCTTGGAGTAATAATGATGGATCAAAACAGTGCTTTCCTTGCGGTTTTGTTCATTTCTTTAAGTGGTTTTCACTTGTCCCCCATTTGAGGTTTTGGGAGCACTTTTCAAAATATATTTTCCTACGGGGGCAGGTGTTTTAGTGCTGTGTGGGGGCAGAGGCGCTTTTCCTTTTGTCTCCATGCGGATCCCAGCTCCGGGAACCGCGGGCAGGCGCTGCCCTCTGCCGCTGGCGCTGGGACGTGGCAGCGGTAAACCAGGAGAGGGAAAATGTGCTTATCCCACCTTTTTAATCTTGTTCGTCCTTTTTGGTACTCAGAGCCACACTATTTCTGAGTTCTATGAGTTCTACTGAAAATCAAACGGGTTGGTTTTTTTGTTTGGTTGTTTTTTTTGCCAGAGAATGAGAAGGATTTGGCACATTTTAATAGGGAATTATGCTCTTAACGTATAAATTACCACTAATGCAGGGCCTGTTTGTATTTTTACAGCAAAATACTTAAAAAAATAGTTAGGTTTTAACTAAAACACCTCACAGAACATAAATGTCTTGCAAACAATACAATTATTGTTGATGGAAAAAATATTAGTTCGGGTATTTGGCTTTCTCATGTTGTTATTTCACGTTTAAAGCTGAAAATGGGTTTTGAAAGATACATTGTATCTTTCACTAGCAAATGTATTCTTTGAATAGCGTTTTGAGGGAGGGCACAGAGAATGTCCATATCATGCTAGTAGAACCAGGTTATAAGTGAGATTAATAAATGTGTGTTAACTATGCAGCCCCTACTCCAGTGGAAAAGTTACCTCAATGTATTGGCTCAGAAGAGCTACCACTGTATAAACTTGCAAATTATGCATTTCTAGTCGTTATTAACATAATTTCTGTTCCATCCCAAATCAAGTTAAAATTCTCATGACAAATTGCTTTTTCTCTCATAACATTTTTTGTTACTGTTTTACAGTGAAAACAACCTTCAGGAAGACCTCTTTGATCAGATACTTGTGGGGAAGCTGGAATTTCCCTCTCCCTACTGGGATAACATCACTGATTCGGCAAAGGTACTGATATTTTTTTCCAACCTGAAACAACATTTTTGACAAGCTGCTGTGCAGCCTGGAAGATGCAGAGCAGCCCAGGGCCCCAGCTGCTGTGTCTTTTCAGTTGGTTAGCTGAATAGTGCTTGATGAATGCTCAGGTATTTCAGGCTGCCATGATTCTGCCTGAGCAAGAGTAGCAAAATGCCAGCTGCATTCCAGGAACGTCACACGATTCCCAGTTCACTTCATGGTGCACTTTACAGCAATGCTGTTCAATGCTTCAGCTGTGAAATAAATGTCCCTGAACTTTTCCCTCTTGTCACTTTTTAAACAAAAATTATTGCTCTGTGGATTGGTTGCAGTAGGCATTTCTTCCTATTTTTACTTGAGGCATTTATTGGAGCTTTTCAAGAGGTGCAGCCATGGCTAATTGCCACTGCCAGCAGTTCTTCTGTGATCATTGCAGTTTTGTTGAAATTAATTGTGTTTGTAGGACAAAGATTCAAGTTGTAAGCCCCACTTCTCAGGTTAATTCGCTAAAGTGCTCTGAATAGTATCTGGGGACTCGCTAGCAAGTGGAGGTAGTTTTTTATCTGGCCAATGAGAAGCTGAATTTTTTTCTGCATTTCCCAATCGGTGTGTATCCATTTACCAACATTTCCCAAGTCCTAGTCATCTGTCACGTTTCCAGACAAGCATTCTGAACAAACAAGGTCCTCAATCTTGGTATTCAAGGTGATGTCTCACTTCAAACTTCTACAGACTAAAGAACTTAGCTAGTTGGTAAAGCTCTCAGTTAGGTGTGTTGTTATCATCTGCTTGAAGAAACCATTTCCCAAAATTGAAGCAATGGACAGTGCCATATAATCTTGATAAGAATATGAAGACTGATAATTTGGAGGCTATAAAAGGTTTTTTGAGGGAGAGACTTGGCTCAATGTCTTTTCTTCTTCTGCAGCAACACAGAAGAGAGTGTTTTCAAATAATTTAATCAGTTTTTTGACTTTCAGGTGCAGATTCTTGTGTCTGATTTGTGTTTTTTAATGTAATGTTACTGAGTGCATGTGCACTGCCCAGTGAGGATCTCATCTCTCCCACGTTTGGTTTTGTTCATGTGCATGGATATATAGAGAACACAGTGGAATATTAGAGATTATTTTTTTAACATATCTTTTTCTTTTCAATAGACTCAATGAAGCATGAGTACAGTGAAGAAGCTGATATCAAATACACTGCCTTGCACACCCTTAATCCTAAAGGGCAAATTTAATTTCCACTTAAGTCACACTGGTATCACTGCTTCTGATATCAGCTGGAGTTGGTTTTTTTTCCATCCAGGTATCAAGAATATTGCATTAAGAAGAACCTGGTGTGACATTATTCTCAGTTTTAATATCCTTTCCCACTCCCTTCAAACTCCTCTTTTTTATTTTTTCAATGAAGGAGTTAATCAGCCTGATGCTACATGTGAATGCTGAAGCCCGGTACACAGCAGCACAGATCCTAAGCCATCCCTGGGTGTCAGTGAGTAAATCACATTTCACTTGTCTCTAATTTGACATTAAATCTGTAAATCTAACCATTAACATGTAGTATTCAGAAGAAGCAGAACATATATTAGCTATTAGCAAATATAACACCTAATTTACCATAGACACTAAGCTGATGCCTGCCAGGTACTTCATCTTCTCAGGCAGCAGCAAAGGGGAACACCAAAGTGCATTGCTTATTGATTTAAAATCAATTAATTATTAATAAGTACTAGGTTTACATGGAGACAGTCAATGCTTATTTTCAGACATGTTCTAAAAGAGGGACTGAATATGACCTATGGAGTTCCCTGACGTGAGAGAAGACAACTATTAACAAGTGTTATCAATGGATAACAGCTCCTCTCAAACATATTTATGATACTTTATAACACCCCCGGACTTAGGACATGATGGGCCATTTAAAGTGGTGATTTGAAAGAAATCCAAGTGAAAAATATGCTTTTAATTTTTAAGATAATTTCAAGCATGTTATTTTTAACTTGCGTGAATCAGACCCTTAGCTTATAATTGTGGGAGAAATCAATGCACTGGAAGTGTCACATGCCATTTTAAGAAATAGAAGTTAATTCATAAAACAGTGAGTGATTGCTCTGTTCCTCTTCCCTGGAATTGTCTCTCATGTAGCAGAGTGTGTTCACTTTTGGACTGCCTGTCTGAATATTTACTATGCATTAAAAAGCAAAAAGTACCTGATGATGATAAACTTTTTGTATTTTTCCTAACTTGAATATTTTGTTCTTTCTTATGCAGGATGATGCTTCCCAGGAGAATAATATGCAAGCTGAAGTAACAGGTAAACTGAAGCAGCACTTTAATAACACCCTACCCAAGCAAAATAACACATCTGCTGGGGTTTCTGTCATCATGGTAAGAAAAATGAACATTTTTATATACTGATAGTACACACTGCATATTTTCCTGACCGTGCTCTATGAGCACATGTGGTGCAAGAATAGCAAACCCAAAACTAGAACAGTCTCTAATTCTAGTCTTTATTGATGTATAATGTGGATTGTCTCATTGCTTGAGAGCAACCAAGTCTATCACAGTGTGCTGCCCAAGAGATAAAAATAAGCTTTCAAACAGCAACATGTGAACACTAAGTAGGTGCATGTTAAAATGAAGTTTATTAACAATTTGAAATATTTCATTATAAAAATTCTGAGTTTTTTTTATCATACTACTCATCTAGTCAAGTAGGGTCTTCCTCTGTGCCTGACCAAGTATTACTTCATCTTGAGCAGTGTTGTTCAACACTACCTGTGCCAGGAAACCAGGATTCATTCCAGAAACTTCCTTACTTCCTGATCTTACTGGGGCTCGTCCTTGTCTGACGCAAGGATGGACACTGCACACAAAATGTATCTTCAGTAACTTAAAGAAAGTAAAACCATCCATGGTAACATAACGGGGAGTTCCACCCTCACCCTCCTATCACTATTAATTACTTTCAAAGCCCAGACCAGTTATGGAGAAAACAAGGAGAATTGTTTTAATCCTCTGAGAACCAGCAAATTTAAATAAAATGTTTCTGCCTACATCTCTGTCTTTGCAAATACATTTATGTGAGTTAAATAGGCAAACAATTTAAGTGTAGGAAAAGTGATAACATAAAAATAAGTCAGGAAATGGGTTTCAGGTTCATGCTCTTGTCTACATTTCATTTGACAGTTTGACTTGACAGTTTGAGAGGGACTTCAGAGCTTCATTCTTTATACTGTTGAGACTATGGATAAGCCTGAAGCTGAAAACTGGTATAATATGCACTATATGTAATAAGAGCAATTTTAATTCTAACTCTCAGCCCCTCTCCAACTTGCATGCCACTTAAGCCTGTCTCAGATCTCTGACACAGCGTAGCTTCTGGCTTCCTATTGGTGTGAGTTTTTTCTGTTAGCTACTGACACTCCTTCAGCCAGGAAAGTTCACCTCATTTTACCTTTTCCTGCTTTATTTCCTTCTAACAAGTATGGAAGGATGTAAATGCATAATTATTTATTGCTGAATGCAGCTCCCAGTTAATGCTGAAAGCAAAAGTAAAATCTTGTTAAATACACTGTGTTCTAATGAGGGTTAAGCCCCCAATTTGTTATTCTTGCCCTGGTTTACCTTGAGCCTTGAAATTGAGTTACCTTTGTGTTCAGAAGTTCTTCACTTGCTCCAGCACTCATTGCTTACCAACATTCAGCTTCAGACAAGCACACTTTGTAACTCTCGTGTATTGCAGTGCATTGCTCCGTCAGTCCACCTGCACATTCACTGGAGCCCCTTTAGCATTCCCTCATTCCAACATTGTCACCTGGCCCATGCAGATAATACCATCCTGTGGCAGATAAGTAAAACTGCACATCCCCAGTTCAATGTCCTTGCACAGGAGCCTCCTGCTGCCCCCAAAAGCATGTTGCTCTTACTTAATTACTGATTTTTTTTGTTGTTGTTGTTTTTGGTCAATTAAGAAATGTTCTGTAAATCTAAATTTGTTGCAATTGTGTTAGTTCTGCTTAAAGTAAGTCTAGTTTCTGTCCCTTGCTTCCTTCCTTTTTTCCTCCTTTCCCAATGCCTGCATTGCTTTCCTCTGAGTAGGTCCAAGGCAATGGTACGTACTAACGGCGATGCTTTGTTCTGCTGCACAAAAAGTACATGGTCTCCATTTGTACCAAGAAAGGAGAAATAACTAAACCAGTCTGAAGTGGAAAAAGCTGTACAGCCACACCAAACCAGCAAAGGAATACCTGTTAAACACTTAGGAAAAAATAGTTCTGTCTTGAGCGATGCATATCTGAAATAGGCTAAAGCAAACACCAATACATTTTTTACTTCCTCAGACATGTCTTGGTTTATTCTCCTGGAAGTCATTTTGTGCATGTCTATATCTCACTGTATGTAAAAACAGCTGGAAAAAGATGAGAACCCTTCGAAGACAGAAGCAAAGAACTAAACTACTGAACTAAATATTGTTTCTATTTAAAATTGACACTTCCTTTAGAGCCAGACATGAGATAACCAATCCTAGATAAATAAAAAACATTCTTTCTTAGCAATAGTAAAATTAAAAAAGAAAATTACAAATGAAAAGTTCCTATGTAACTGCATTACATAGGAATGTGCTGCTGCTATGAGGACAGCACAGGAGAAAATCACTATCAGCATGAACTGAAAGCATGTCCTTCCCCTTATAAATAACTTTACTTGCCACTGAAATAGCAGAAACCCCTATTTACAACTTTTTCCAGCAAGGAAAAAGGCAATGCAATGGTGTCTTGATAATGATAAAACTTTAGATCATAACTGATCTCAAAAGCTTAGACCCACTTCAACTGCTCCTTTCCTTGCATGCTCCCTTTGCAGTGTTGATTGTCAGTAGCAGAAACTCAGTTGTGGACTATGGAATTTTCTCCTTGTACCTCTCTATGCAGGGAGGCTAGTGATGTAACTTGAGTTAAAAAAAAAAACAACAAACCAACAACAAAAAATAGAGTAAATACCTTGTATCTGCCGTCCTTGATGACTTTGATATAATAAACACATCTGAAAAAAAAATGAACTATTAGATTTGTGTCAGAAAATTATTTCAGTATTAAATACTTCAGTGAATAGTGTATTAGTCAAACCCAACTAAAAACACAGAAATTTTTACATTAGTAAAGCAAGTCCGATCAAAAGAATAAATTTTTGAGGAAAAGGCAGAGCAGCTGACCTTTACAATTAACACATATCCTTTAGAGGGCATGGAAATTGTTGTCTTCAGCAGATATACCACATACTCCAGATAATCAGCCTATTCACTACAGGATTCTCCATTTTCATTACAACCTGTTGCTCCCTTCTGCTATAAACTCATTTTTAAGTACAGAATTCAGAAATTATGCCTTTTTGCATCCACGAGAAGTCATTTGCCTATTCTCACCACTAAGCAGAAAAGCAGGTCCTTTTCTTGAAAAAAGAAAAAAAATGTTTAGGTTTACACCTGTCATCTTCCCCAGGGGCTCCCCTTCTATACTGTGTTTATTACAGGAATTGTAGTACTGAGTTCTCAGTAAGCATCACTTGATTCCTTGTGTCTGCAAAAACACAGGCACATAAATTTTGCTAATAGTTACTAAGACAAGTTCCTTCTCTATCACAACCACTCATGCCATCTTTTTTTCCACATCAGACTTGCAAGACAAAAGTTTTTAACCTGCAACATCATGGTAAGCATACATCTGGAAGAGAAGTTTTCCTTACATTTCCTAAAGTCAGCATCACAAAAATTATACAATTCATTATAAAAAAGAATTCTAATGTTATTTCTCCTTTTTTATCCTGGCTGTATTGCATGCAGTTTGTCTTGTAGACTGTTCTAACCCTTAAGACAGGGCTGTATTTAAGTGTTGTTTCATGTTTTGCCATGGGTTTGTTTTGTTTGTTTTGTTTGTAGAACACAGCTCTAGATAAAGAGAGTCAGATTTTCTGCAGCAAGCGCTGTCAGGACTCTGGTAGAGCTGGAATGGAGAAAATTTCTGCAATTGCTGCTGCGGCTGCTGATCCTCGTGTGGCTGGCTCCGAGCCCCTCCTCCCTGCTGCTCCTGAGCCACTCCGGTCCCCCAAGCTGCCTTCTCCTGAGCTTGCTGGGGATCAGCCTGGTGCTTAGGACTGGGGAAAACAGATCCAGCTGAAGCTCCCCACACTCTGGCCACAGTTTTCTTCATTTCCCATGACTGTTTTCAGTTTGTGTGCATCTCTCATGGCAAGCCCCAGCCAGATCTGATCCTCTCTCTCACAGGGAGTGAACGAACCACATCTTGGAAACAGCAGTAGGGGAAAGACTCTGGCAGTGTTAGGTGTTTTTTTGAGTTCTCAGTGTCAATAATTAACTCCATTTCACACAGCCTTGGGCTCTAAATAGACTAACTTGGTGTAGCTAACCATATTTTTGTATGAGCAATGAGGTGGGGAACAGTTACCTGGCCTCACATCCACCAGCAGGCCCTGTTCTGTTCTTCTGATGGGAATTTTCAGAAAAGGGGGAGAGGCAGACAAGGGAAGAAAACTTCTATTTGCCTTCTATTCCAATGCCTCTATTTTTAGCCAAGTTTCTACTAAACTTGAAGATGAAAATTTTCATGAAGAATTTTTTAGTGGACTAACTGTAAAATACCATGAGACAAACATTTGGAGATAGAGAGGGAAGGATGGATGTTTTCCATCAAGTTTGTTATCTGACTTGCAGGCAGGGTAGTGTTTAGATAATATGAACTTAAATAAAGTAACTTGGGCTGTAAACATGAGCAGTGGACATTTATTTGTTATGAAGACTGGAGGGAAGGAAGCCTTTTTGCTTTAGCCACTTTCTATCCTAACCACAAGTGTCCCATCCACACCTTTCTCCAGGGTCAGACTACCTGTTAGATAAAAAAAATAAAATTACTTTGGGCCTGTGAAGGACAAGCCTGCTGCATATTATCCAAGCCATGATGAGCTGAGCAGCTCCTAAGTCTAGGACAAGCTGATAGAGGAGCTGCCATCAATAGCCATCAGAGGTTTGTCAGTGCTATCCCCCTATTCACCTGGTGCAGGCACTGGAAACTGGATTGGGAAGCAGCTCTCCTTAATCTGCAGTCACAAAATAGACAAGGTTTTCTCTTTACCATAATGCTTAGTTCAACAGAGTATGTAGTCAGCTTAATCCTTTTCCTTTGCTCGTTCTTATGAATTGCTCATAGTTCATTTTTTCTCTTAGATATACTTTCTACTAGAATTGTAAAAGAAAGACCTGCAATAAACTTTCTTCATTAAAAAAAAAAAAAAGTCATTCTTTTTTTGAGAGCTCAATTATTTTGTCAGTGACACTTGTCTTATTCCCCCTGGAAAGACTGAACAATTAGATGCCTACCAAAACAATTTAATAGAATTAATTTGAGGGATTCCTATAAACTTCGTTGTTTTAAAGTTCATTGGTCTCTATGAAAGGCATGATTAAACATGGTTGTTTTACCTTTTGAAGAGCATTTAAAGATCAGAAAATGCCAAGTGATAACTTAAGGCCATCGCAGCCGAAAGATGTGCAACATCTTGGCAAGAAGATGGTATTAAAGGTAAGAAAACATGGCATGTCTTATATGATAAAAAGGTTGGGCTACAACCAATCCTTGCTAATTAACTTAATTGTGGGTTCCCTAGAGTAAGTTCAATATACTTGAAGAGTATGGGAATAGCCTTTCTGTAAAATAATTTGGGTTTTGGTACAGTACAAAAAGATGAAGCTATCACTCCAACCTTAATCAGAAGAGAAACTTCTCATTCTGATTCTGGTAAGGTCTGTAGCTGGCTGCCTGTGTGGTTGGTGATTTCTGCACCAAGTCTCAGACTCTAAGTAAATAGAGATGGGTTGGTGGGAGATGTGGTGGTTGGAGGTCGCTTGGGGCATAAGGATCACAAAATTATAGAATTCTTGATATTTGGTGAAGTCAGGAGGAACATTAAAAAGACTTTTAGACTGGACATTCTGAGGGCAGACTTTGGCCTGTTCAGGAGGCTTATTCAAAGAGTTTCTTGGGAAGCAACCCTTAAAAGGAAAGGAATTCAGGAAAAGTGGATGTGTTTCAAAACAGAGATCTTGAGGCCACAGGAACGAACTGTCCTTGTGTGCTGAAAGATGAGGCGATGAGGCAAACACCCAGCCTGGATGGGCAAGGAGGTTTTGGAGGAACTTAAGAATAAAAAGAGCATGTATCATCTCTGGAAGGAGGGTCAGGTCTCTCGGGAAATATTTAAGGGGGCTACTAAAGCATGTATAAGAAAAATTAGGGAAGCCAAAGCTCAGTGTGAACTTAGAATGGCGACTTTGGTAAAGGAAAAAAAATGTTTTTACAAATATATTAACAATAAAAAGAAGGGTAAGATCAGTCTTTGTTCTTAATTAGATGTAAGGGAACTTGGTAACAGCAGATGAAGAGAAGGCAGAGGTGCTTAATGCCTTTTTTGCCTCAGTTTTTAGTGGGAAGATGACTTGCCTTCAGGAAAACTGCCCTCTTGGGTTGGTCAATGGTATCAGGGAGCTGAATGTTCCCCCCATTATTCAGGAGGAGGCAGTCAGAGAACTGCTGAGCCATTTGAATGTTCATAAATCTATGGGCTCAGATAGGATCCAACCTAGGGTGATGAGTGAAGTGGCAGATGAGCTTGCTAAGCCACTTCCCATCATTTACCAACAATCCTGGCTCACTGGTGAGGTTCCAGAGGACTGGAAGCTGGCCAAGGTGACACCCATTCACAAAAAGGGTGGAAAGGAGGATCCTCGTAATTACAGGGCTGTCAGCCTGACCTCAGTACCTGGTAAGATAATGGTGCAATTTATATCACACAGCACTTACAGCATGACCAGGGTATCAGACCAGCCAGCATGGGTTTAGGTCGTGTTTGACCAACCTGGTCTCCTTTTATGACCAGGTGACCTGCCTGGTGGATGCAGGAATAGCTGTGGGTGTTGTCTATTTGGACTCCAGCAAGGCCTTTGGCACTGTCTCCCACAGCACAGTCCTGGAGAAGCTGCAGCCCACGGCTGGGACAGGAGCACTCTGTGCTGGGCTCAGAACTGGCTGCATGGCCGGCCCAGAGAGTGCTGGTGAGTGGTGCTGCATCCAGCTGGGGACAGTCACCAGTGGTGTCCCTCAGGGGTCTCTGCTGGGGCCAGCTCTGTTCAATGTCTTCACTGATGACATGGATTGAGCCCTTCATTAGTGAATTTGCAGGTGACACCAAGCTGGGAGCGTGTATTGATCTGTTGGAAGGGAGGAGGGCTCTGCAGAGAGACCTGGAATGGTTGGATGGATGGGCAGAGTCCAATAGGATGGAGTTTAGTAAGTCCAGGTACTGAGTCCTGCATTTTGGCCACAATAACCCCTGCAGCATTACAGGCTGGGGATGGTGTGGCTGGACAGTGCCCAGGCAGAAAGGGACCTGGGGGTGCTGGTGACAGCAGCTGAACATGAGCCAGGGTGTGCCCAGTGGCCAAGAAGGCCAATGGCTCCTGCCTGGATCAGGAATGGTGTGGCCAGCAGGAGCAGGGAGGTCATCCTTCCCCTGCACTCAGCACTGGTGAGGGCACACGGTGAGTGCTGTGTCCAGTTTGGGCCCTCAGTTTGGGAAGGACGTCGAGATGCTCGAGCTCATCCAGAGGAGGCAATGAGGCTGCTGAGGGGCTTGGAAAACAAACCCTGTGAGGAACGGCTGAGGGAGCTGGGGGTGTTTAGCCTGGAGAAAAGGAGACTCAAAGGTGACCTTATCACTCACAACTTCCTGAAAGGTGGTTGTAGTCAGGTGGGGGTTGGTCTCTTTCTCCAGGCAACAACTTGACAGAACAAGAGGACAAAAATTCAGGCTGCATCAGGAAAAGTATAGGTTGAATATTACGAAGAAGTTTTTCACAGAAAGAGTGATAAAATATTGGAATGGCCTGCCTGGGGAGGTGATGGAGTCACCATCCCTGGATGTGTTCAAAAAAAAAGACTGGATGTGGCACTTGGTGCCATGGTTTAGTTAAGGTGTTTAGGGCATGGATGATCTTGACTGGGGACTGGATGATCTTGAAGGTCTCTTCCAACCTAATCATTCTGTGGTTCTGTGATTCTCAGCCAAAGAAAGGATGTGGAATTTCAGGTGGAGCAGGCTAACCAGCCACCACAGCAAAGACAGGGAGCCTCCAAAAGAGCAGAACAGAGAGATCAGCAGAGAGGGAGCAACAATCAAATAATGAATGCTGGGTTAAGTTCTGTTTTTCCTAAGAGGATGGATTTAGCTATAAAGAAAAAAAACTGCCATGGATTGGCAAGGATTTCCAATAAGTTGTGTTGCACAAATAATTACACATCTATAACAGAAGGGATCATCACTTGCCTGGTCAATAGCTGCCAGTTCTAAACTACTACCTTGTCTCATGGAAAAAGAAAGTAAAGAGAAACAGCCTGAATTCATGTCCCTAAATTCATGACTGATGAACATCTAAACAATCTCAGACAAGTATTCTGATTCACAGAGCAGATGCAGGTTCCAAAATGCCTATTTGAAAATAGTGATGACAGCTGGAAAAGATAATCATATGGCCAACAATCAGATAAAAACAGGATAGCTGGGAATGTCTCCAACTCTTTGCGTAACCTTAACAAAATTATAGCACTATTCTACGCCTGAAAATACTTCCACATAAGTTCAGTCTGCACATAGGTGCAGGAGATACCACACTTTAACATAAAAATGAAATAAAGATGTGTTGGTTAACTAAAACACTTAATGAACGTCCCTAAGTATCACATTTTGATTTCTTACCTGCTGCACTTTCATTTAGCAGAGCCACCAGTTGCTGCTGGAAGAAGGCAAAAACAGTTCTGGTTCACTATTTTTTTTTCCTGTTATAAAGGGAAAGAAACTATTATAGAAATTGAAAACAAGTTATATATTTCTAGAAAGAACTGTACAAACACTCAATAGTGACAGATCTATCGCTACCATGCCTACATTAAAAAAAATTAAAATATCCTAATTTTCACTTTGAAAGTGAGTAGTTGTTCACAAAAGTCCAATGAGCTATTCCTGCAGTTCTAGATTTAAAGTCCCAGGACTGAATCCTCTCCTCCTGCCATAAATCAGCATGACGCCATGTCCACTGATTGATTTCCTTATAGACAACTACTCCCATTCTGGAACAAAAAAAATTATTTAAAATAATTCTCAAAATACATTAATGAATATGCTGTTTTATGGTGTTAGTGTCATCAAGTATTGACTCGTTCTTATTAGCTAATTGTCAAGAATATTTACACAGGTCAGTAAATCCCGTTTGATCCTGGTTTTCACATCTTTCTTCCTCCCAGTAGTCACTGGTCTAATTATTATAGCTTGATAGCTATACTGATACTGATTCTTTCACTTTTACATAAATATATGTATTTATCAATAATCTTTGGTTTTATCAGTTTTTAAATGGGAAACTATATTTATGCATTTAATCATTCTTTTTTTCAAGCTATATCCAAACAGCAATTGGAAAGCAGCAGAAATGCACAAAACTAGCAACCAACCCAAAATGCTCGTTAAGTAAAACTGATGGTTTTAAGATGACAAAAAAGACAAGCAAGTCAAACCCTCCTACTTGGAAGTCAACGTCAATGTCTAAATCACAGAAGTAGGTATTTAGTTGAGCTTTTCTGTCAGGGGAATTCACTCTAGCAGGATTTTTGTTTACTTTTTAAACTAAATTAGCATTATGAAAAAAAATACCAGGGCAGGGAGTGGTAGCTGCAAGCAGCCATGCAACCATGGCGATAGGAAGCGATAGCTTCTGTTTTCTATTTTTTTTTTTTCCAAAGAGAACTTGAATTTTCCTTTGGAAACAGGAAGCCAAGAGTGTGAATTGTGCAAAGTGCAGGTTTCAAAGAAGTACCAAAAACTGTTCCCTTCTCCCCAAAATAATAGGTGAGGTGCTGAATGTTTAAACACTGCTTGAATTACACTTCTTGTTTTGTTTCAAATGGTAAGAGTTTGGTTTTTGCAGCTACAGAGGCTTGAAAAAAGCATTCCATCCACACAGGATAAGCAAGGCAAAAAGCAAACAGGGAGGTACAAAGTAATTTCTGTTACTGGACATTGCTATTACTGATAGCACCAAAGTCTTACCATACAACCAGACTGAGCTGTGCCTACAACATTTTGCATCTCAGAGCTCACACAGCAGCAAGAAAAATATTAGAATAACTTGAAGAAAAAAATAAAATAATAAATTATGATTTCTGAAATGTTGCCCATTTAGCAAACAGCAAGTACCACATTTTGGTACTTTTTGTCTATTCCCACATCATTTCCAAAGCACACATCACAATGTCTGATCCAAGGGCAAAGTTGTGTGCAATTTCAGATTTTACTAAATACACACATCTCGTTGGTTTCAAGACTACACTTTCCACTATTATCTCAATTAATTTACAAAAAAAAAAGTAGTTGTATTTCCTACAATATATAAATAGTTGTGAAATTTTTTACATTCCTTTTCTAACAATTTTCTTCTTGATAATGTCTCAACTGAAAGTGCACTATTTACTAGTACAAGTTAGAATTTATTCTTTCAAACTTGTATGTTTTAATCTTTTTTTACCTCATGATAATGGTTGTATTTGAATTGAGGAGCTTTAGGATAAACAGTTGAATTTTAGTACATATAAGCAAAATCTAAAACCATTTCTTACTTTTTTCTGTACAGAGCTTTTAAAGCAGCTTTAAATTGTGATGCATCATTAACTGCATTAATTTACTGAAAATCTCTGGTTGGTTCTGCACAAAAGTAAACTATTTTGGATTTCATGTAATGATGTATCATATGGTAAATCCATGCAATTGACTTACTTCAAGTGTTACACAAACATCCTGTGGGAGAGGTCTCACTGGTTTAGAGCAGCACTCTCAAAATGGCCCATCTCTGGTTCTATTTAATGAGGATAAACCCAGTTTCTCAAGAACAATATAGTGATCTGTTACTCCCCTTGAATTATTTCTGGGAGAAAGAAAAAATAAGTATGCCATACCATAAGCACACTGAAATCTCCAAGAATATTAAATTTAGGACACAAAGTGGAAAAACAACAATCGAGATAGTCACCTTACCCAGGCCATTCTTATTCAATACAACTAACAACAATCGTGTCCTGACTAAAGCTACAATAAAATTCACTTCCCATTACCTTGGGATCAGATCAGCTCCTTGGGATGTTTACCAGGAACAAAGTGCTGCAGAGAGGTGAAGGACTACCAAGAGGCTATCAGGGCAAGAAACAATAAAAGATACATGCACAGCTTGCCTTCAGGTATAGAGACAGTACAACACAGCCAAGAACTGCATAAGTATTCTCAAGTCTGAGCATTCATTTTCCTCTGCCTGCACTAGCACCACAACACAAACTTCCTTCAGAGAAACCCCCATTCTGACCACCCTATCTTCTCTTGCCAGATCCTACAACATATCTGTCAGCAATTTGCTGATAGAAAATACAAGGGATTTCAAGTTACATTTGCCAAGTACTGCACAATCCAACCAAGCAGTACTGCTGCACAGCACTTCCCATAACCACAGCTGGCAGCAGCTCTGTTTGAACTCACCAGGGCAGAATAAAGGCCAGACTAGCACATAAAAAATGTTCTTCATAAATGCTCCTTCTGCATAAACACATTGGAGGAGAGAGGTCTGTCCCTCTCTTGAGGAATATTCTGTCAATACCAGCCGAATGAGGCCCAGCTGCAGGTTAATGCCTGGCACCTGCTGATAGCTTTCAGGTGATCCATGTGACACAGGTGCTGCCCTGAAGAGCGTAACAAGTAGCTGAGTAGCTGGCAATTTAACCCTGTTTTCCATCTCATCACAAACAGCATGAGGTGGACTACTCCAGCCAAAGCTGAGATCCCAAGTGCACACCTGGGCCCTGGGGTGGTGTCCAAGGTATTTGGGTTCACCTGTGGAAGGAGGGGATGTCCTACTCACCAGAGCAGTCCAGAACGGAGGCGTCTTCACAGATCTGCTCACGGAGGAGAAGGTGAAGATGTCCTTTCCCACAGAAGGGCTGCAGCCCTCCAAAGGCAAAACACCACACTGCAGCAGCTGCTGCTTCCCAAGGAGTGGTAGGTGCAACTCAGGACAACACACATAGGGTACAGCTGTGCTTCCAGTTTGGAAAATAATTTCCTGATCTAATAGAGCCCTTTCTAAAATAAGCAACCTACCAAATCAACTCCCTGTGAAATATTTTGGCTCCAAGATCAGAAGCTATTATTTCTATCAATAATGAAGTGTTTCCTCATAAAGAGAAGACTTTTAGGATTTCCATTTGGCAAAACACACCTTTTTCTTATTTGTTTTCCCTCCATCCAGTCTAGGAAAAAACCACCCCTGGATTGAGACAAACTCAAATTTAACTTCTTCAAGACCATTCCAATTTCCCCTCAAACTCTGCTGATACAAGGCTGTGAATGTTGTTGAACTTCAGGAAATAGGAGATACAAGTTTTGCATAACAAATGTTCAGTACACCAGGCACTTCCCACAGACATGACCCACTACAGCCTTTGCTTAATCCCATCATCCTTGTGCTACACAAAACATGAAAATGTAACTATTGATACACCACAACCACCTTGGTATGAAAATGCAGAAAGCACAGAAAATACCATTTCATACACACAAAAGTACATTAAATACATCAGCCACAGCACTCCTTTCCTCTGTTAGGAATACATCCTGAATCACAAGAACCCAGTACTCCACTGAAGGTCTCAATTACAAATGTAATTTTATTTAATTTATTCACTCAAACTGAATTTTCTCATTCCAAATCTTTACTGAAAGAGAGAGTAGTTAAATGCTTAGAAAAACCAGGAACTGCTCTAGTAGATAGCTAGAGAAATGTATGTATCAATACAAATATGGAATGTAAATTTCAACTCAGACATCACAACATACAAAGGAGATTTTTATGCAATACAGACTTACAAAACAATAACAGTTCTTTTCACAAATATTTTCACAGAGTTCTGCACAGCAATCTTGTAGAAAAGTAGATTTGTGCAACACCAAAATAACTTATTGTTCCTTAGTATAAATTATTTTTCATTTCCTAAAAGAAAGAGGTAATTTAATATGACTAGGCAGGATCTGACTGGATTTGGTGGTAGCAAAATACAAAAGACATTGTTGCTATAGGCAGAAAAGGAATATGACATGTGCTACAGTATTGCAGGGGCACATTCTGACAAAAAAGAAAAGTGGCCTGCAAGTCTTGTGCTTCTGCTGCTGTACAGGGCTGTGCACCAGCAATCACCTGCTGCCTCCCTGCTTTCACAGTCAACCAGCAGAAATCTACTTTGGAACTTACCCCTGCTAAAGAACACCTGCCTCTGTGGGCTTCTGGTTTGAAGCCTTCAAAATGAGCCTTTCTGATTTGGAGGAACAATCCACATTTTGGTGTGCTTTCAAGGAGATGCCAGGTAGAAACTAAAAAGGATTCACACTCGATGTAACACAAACTCTGTTCCCGATTTCTCTCGTAACTGCACTAAACATACAACTAAAAAGAACTAATTGTCTAGGCCTAGAAACATGCTTGAAGAGTAACATTGATGGAAATGATTTGCAAAGTTTAAAATTACATTAACCATAATTTAAATATTACCCCTTGATTCTCAGAAACTTCAATGCTGATGTAATACAATCATTTGGAAAAGTAAGAGACAAAGTGTGATACGCATAGCACAGATTAAAATTCCCCCAATACCATAATTATTTCCGTTATGTTAAAATCTTATTTTCCTCACGGGTATAGATAAAGCTTCAGATGGGAAATCTGTTTCTTCACATACAGCTAGAATGTGAGTTTTAACCATGTTTACTTTAGGTTTTGTTTACATAGAGGGATCAAAATAGACTTCTCATTGTGACTAAAAATATAGATTTTTTTTTTTAACTACAGAACCCAGCAGCTGGTTTTCTGCTTCTTTACCCTTCCCCCAAAAAAGTCAAGCAAGGTCTACAAAAATAGCAATTAACTTTAAAAAATAGGTTGCTTCTTCCAGCAAATTTAAGTTACATTCAGATGTAATAGAAGTATTTATAAGGAGCTGTGCGGCAGCTCGACCCCGAGGCAGGCAGTGCTGTGTGCAGCTCCCTCCTGGCCACAGCTGCTCCTGTCAGTGCTTGTCCCGGCCTCTGGGAAGGTCAGTACCTGGTTTGGTACTCGTGGTGCCAGCGATTGAAATCATTGTAAAAAACCACGATGCTCCCAGATGCCATTCCAGTCATTATACACCTGAGGGAAGCAGATTTACCGGTCAGAAAACACAAAGCACCATGAACGGTTTGTATGGTCAGCCTAAAGCTACACCTGAGAGCTGGACAACAGAACTGCTCACCAGCACTGCTGTCCTGCAAGGCCACTTGGGATTCCCCAGCATTATTTCTTGGCTAGTTTTGGTGGGGGGTATTGGAGAGGGCATGAAGCCCTGGTGTAGCAGCAAAGGGAAGAAAGGCCAGAAGTGTTCATTTTAGTTTCAACTTCCTCAATTAAGCACATCTGCATGAAGGAATTGGGCATGGGCACAAGCTTTCAGCTGGAAATACTAAAACCGAAGTCTTTGATTGTTTTGGAAACTCCTGAAAGCAATCCCTGGGATTTCCCACAGAAACACTCTATTTCTAACTTCCTTACCTTTGGCCTGCTACTGGAGATCATTTAGATGTGCTTGAAAAGCCATGACCCTGATATAATACACAATCAGTCTCTGGATCACTTTCTCTACAGTCTCATTAAAGTATTACAAATGTCAGAACTATAACGATGTATAAAATCCTGGCATTTGGGGGGAATAAAGCCTTAGAATTAAAAAATTCAGAGTAAAAGGCTGCAAATCTTTCCTTCAAAACAAAGATTAAGTATGAGATCACCAAAACATTGCATTTTGATAGGATCACATATTTCTTGTCAACTGTACAATTTTGATTGTTTTTCTATTATGTTAAAACACCTTTTAAATAACTCTGAGTAATTACCTGTAATTAATCAGTAATTACCCAGTAAAATAGTCTAAGTAAATCTCTTCCTTGTCTTCCAACCCATAGTGCATATGTTCTTAACTTGAGCCCATGGATAAATTTCTCTATGTCCATATTAAATTTCAGTTCCTTAACATGTCATTAATTAAAGAGTCTCTAAATGCAAAATTTCCAAGGTCTAAAACTCAACAGATTTTGAAATACATTTAACAGCAAGGGCTTTTTTTGATGGGAAACCATCTCATCCAAAATGTCAATATTCTCTAATTATGCTTAATATGAGAAGAAGGTGTTCAATGTTTCATTGAAGTTCACAGGTTTTACTGGTTTAGATTTTTTTAAAGTGCATTTTGTGTAAATTTTAGAAACACAGATAAAAATTTTAAAAACACTCAGTATGGATTTTAGTTAGGTGGAAGGCTAAGAGCCTCAGCAACATGCTTTACTGCATACTGTAGACATCCATAAGGGATTTAGGACACAAATCTTCTTGAAAAGTACACAGAAACACCATTTAGTAAATACACCACAGCAAATAAAATCCTAGCCTGAAAGCTAAAGGTGTACAGATGAAATGGGAAACATCTATCTTATAAACAAACAATATTTCTGTGATAAAAGCACTGAAGTATTGTCAAGTACAGCTGCATTGGAAAGTGCAATGTGAAACTGCAGTAAAAATTTTAACTGGTCATCTTCAGCAGGAGGATTGTTCAAAAAGGGCCATGTATGTGGATAAAATAACGTTTCTAGGACTGAGAATGACTGATGCTTTAGCAAATATATGGATGTGTGGAGGGAATCTCCTTGTGCAACTATTCAACTGTTCTATTTTTAACACCAAAGTCTGGAATTAGGAAGGTGATGTCTTGTAAGTGAAAGAAGAGAGATGAAAGCACACATGTAACCTTCTACCTCCATGTGACCCACACTATACATTGATGCAGACCAATAACTCAGCCTATCTTGAAAGTCTGCCAAGTAAGACTTCTTGGATCTGTCTTCATTCCCCAAAGAGCTGAAATTCTGAAAAAGATTATCTGCCCTAAATATAACATGTTAAAAAAAAAAAAACAAAACCACTGTTGCCAGCACAGAATTCTCAAGATAATCTCCAGGATCTGTGACCCATAGAAAATCACAATCAGAACAAAAACAAAAGTGCAATTTAATTTTAAATATGTATTCGCCAATACTCTTGTCCAGACCAGCCTTGGTCTCACCTTTGGTCATAGGACAGGGCCATGGATCGGATTCCAGCATCGCACCCTGGGTAAGCAAAGAGCCGTTTGAGGTCCCACACCTGCCAGACCATGACAACCCCATTGTCTCCACCTGTGAGTAGATACTGTCCATCCCGACTCAGCTGAATGGCCTGGGGGCAAAACACAGGGAGATTTGTCAGATAAATGTGTGTGCTGCTCTCATTTCCTCACTTTTCCTTTCAATAAAGGGTTTCATATTGATAGCTGAATATCCAGGGAGAATTTGATATCAACACAAGCTTTTGGGAAGCAACATTATTGTTATGTTATTTTACCCAGCAAGAGAATTAATGTTGTTATGCACAAATCTCCAATACATTAGATGTTACTAGTTAAGTCTCACCTGACCTGTGATTTATTCCATGCTCCAAAGATGCAATATGAGGTCAGCCAAAGAAATTTACTCTTCTAATTAGCTAGATTTACAAGATGCAGCAGCATTGACATTAAAATATAGCACCTGACATTCCCCCAAGGGTCTTTAATACCAGCCTAACAGAAGCTGAATGTTGACAGGAATGGAACTCTTATATGAATCACTAAAATTAATTTAGACCAGCACTTTTAGATCCCTGCACTGGGTTAATAAAATTATGATCCACCTGTCTTAATAGAGACTGTGTTTCCTTTTATCATCCATCCTGAAACTGCCTGTGAAAAATTCAATGGAATATACCCTGTTTTGTATGCATCATGGGGACTGATAGCAAATTTGTATTTGAAGTCTTTATTTGGGAACCAGATCATGAAGAAAGATGGAATATCATTGGTTTTCAGAGTCAAGACTTCTTCAAACAGGAATCTTCAATCTATTTTAGTGTTTCTTCTGTGCTATTGGGAAAAAAATCAAGATACATACTGAATACCCAGAAGAATAATTTTTCTTCTTTGCCTGAAGACTATACCAGATGATACTATCAGATATTAAATGGACAGGATTCAGGAGAAATCTTTCTTAAAGGGAAGATTTTCCCAATGTAAATAAGAGAAAATGGGTCTTAAGGGAACAGAACTTGAAATTTTATTAGAGCAAGTGCTAATTTATGGGTGAGAAAGACCATGACCCATCTAGCCGAGAGGTTTATCTCCAACAAAGGCAGCAAGAGATGCTGTCAGGCTGGTCAGCACACAGCCCTCTACCCCTGTGCACCACAGCACCCAAAATCACTGAATTAGGAAGATCAGAAAGTTCCGGTTCCCTTTAGTATCTATTTATGGAAATGCTGCCCATGATTTTTCTTAATCTTTTTTTAAGCCTGCTGATGCCTTCTGAGGGGGGCAAGAAATTGGCAGTTTACCACAGGATTTTTCCCTGTTTTGGGGTATCCTATCAATTTCAGCGAGTACACCACAAGTCTCATATTGTGGAGTTTCCTGAATAAGGGTTCTCCATTCATCTCAGGCATTGCCTTTATCACTCTATAAACTTTTAGCATTCCCCACCTCAAAAAGCATGGAATGAAGCCGGTTCCCAACATTAACCCTTGGATGACTCCATGACTGACTTTTCTCACAGCATGTGAGCATTTTTAGCATGTGCGTCTCAGTAATTATTACTATAGAAACCCTGAGGAGGATAAAAACTTCATATGAAAGAAGGCTCTGCCCTGCTGCTGTGCAGAAAAGAAATGTAAGCAGTAAAGGATGTCAGGCCCTGATTTTATAGCCTCATCCTCAAACTGTCCAGGAAAACTAAAATGTCTGCAGCATTTTCCAAAGAAACAAAACCAAAAAGTTGAGTGGATTCTGTCCTGTCCTTCTGGAATGACATCAGCATGAGCCAACAGCAAGATCAAGACCCTTGAAACTACATTTTAGACCATCATTAAGAATTTCCTATGCTCTCATCCTGTTTTCAGGTGCCTCTTCTTCACTCTCTTTCTGACTTTTGCTCCCGAGCTTGACTTCTGTTTTTCCTTCTCTGCTCGCTGCTTTTAGATTTGTCCACAATAGTCAGCATAGGAACAGCCTGTCCTTGGTTCTGCTCTTCTTTCTCCTTTGCTTCCTTATCAGTTCTTCCCTTTCCTTGTCCAGGGTCACAACCATCATGACATTTCTTGCCATGTATCTTTTGTGCATCTCTTTGTGAGGGATGATTGCAGGGAAAAACTGCATCCGTGGCCTACAGATGTTCAGTACAGAATGTGGATACTAAGCATTATCTACAAATGTATTTAATTTAAGGTTTGTGAATTAGCTAAATTTGGGCCGTTTTTCAATGCAAGACACACCCTTCACATCAGGATTAATATGAAATAAATTTAATCTGGCCAAGTTTATCAATAGAATGATGTAAGAATGGAGGATGTTCAGAGCAGTGGCTTTTAAATTCCATAAACACTCTCTCTACAAACAAACTGATTCTTTTTGACTACAACATTGTCAAGGCAAGGACGAGATGACAGTCTGCAAGTAAAATTCCAGCTCAGAGATTTAAATTTAGGAAACAGCAGAAAGAACCAAAGACAGGATTTTGCAAACATCTCTCTACTGAAATCTGTAATTATTTTGGTACTTGCAGTCTCTGCTTATACAGGTTTGCAAATATGCAAAACTTTTTACATGCTTCAGGGAAAGTAAGTTTGGGGCTTTTTTTAACATAAAGAATTTACAGTACACACATCACAGAAAATCAGAGAAACTAAAACACAAAGATGCTAAATTCATGCAACACTGAAGTGTTTATACAGACTGCTGACAAGCCTAGAAACCAAAATATACTGTGTGTGTAAGATACTGCTTTGTGAGCAGCAGTAACTGAAGTCAGACATATTGCCCATCTGTATTTTTTGTATTGCTGCACTCTATTACTGTGATGCCAAATACATCCCGTAAGAATTATACGATGTGCGACACTTAGATTAAGATAGAGCTTCTATATTATGTTATAAATTTTGAGTGTTTACTGCAACAATTCCCAAGGAGTCAGAATGGATCACATTTCTGGACTTTTATTTCATACAATAACTTTAAAAGGAGTGTAATTGAAACACAAACATATGGTCTAAACAAAATGTAACACTGAGCAAAAAAGAAAAGATGATAAACCTATTTCAGTTGTGTTTTGAACTAAGATGACAAAACATACATGCAAATTTACACACAATAAAGCAGAACGTGTAGAGTTTTTCCAACCACAGATAAGTATGGAAAACAGAATACTAACAAAGATTAGAATTGTGTATTCTGAGTTGAACCTTCTTCCTCTCCCCGCAAACAATAAACATTCCAACCATTAATTGCTTCTGTGATTGTTACTATCAGATATGTGCTAAGCACCTCAAAAGCACAGGCCCAAGGAGCTTGAATACTTTTAATTTAGAGACTGTCTTAGAAGAGTAGAGTAAGAAAGGGACAGAAAACACACTGGTAAGACTAAAAGTTATCTAGAACTAGCATGCACTGAGTGGATGATCACAAGATCTAACTAACCACAAAAGTATTAAAGAGATTATTCATTATAAACAAAACTCAATATGGGGTAGTTTTCTTCTCTGCAACAATAGCAGCCTCCTAAGGCTATTTCCAAATTGCAGTGAAGACCGTGACAAATAATTATTTGCTACACATATAAAATTCAGCTGATGAAAATCCATTAACCTTATGGTTATGGTTCACTTGGATTTTATACTCGAGGCTTTTACTGAAGAAATGCTATATTAAAAGGCAAATTAAAGCCATTAATCTTTAACTCTTCCAGTACCTGCAACATGCAGTAAGTTCTGTGATCTTTTGATTAAATAAAGTACAGGCTTTGAACCCTTACTAATACTGATGCAATTTTACTAAGTCATTGGTTCGTCCTGAAGAAAAGATGTTGACTTATTTAATTTTTATTGTTTATAAATAAATTTCTCAGTCACTTGCCTATATATACATATATGAAGGGATGAAGGAATGAATGAATGGATGAAGGAATGAATGGAAGAAAAAGGTAACCCTGCCAATATTTCAGTTTCGTGATATGCTCTTCAAGATTTAACAAACGAAAGGATGCTTTTACTCACAAGTACTCCAGCTGGTGTAGAGGGTGACATGAATCAATTTTACTGTTCTCCTTTTCCCCAGCGTAGTTTATCTGCAATTCTGCTAGGTATGAAACTGAAACAACCCTGCAACTAATCTTTCTCACAACATAAGCTTCAGACTCTCAAATAATCCCCAAAGCGCAGAATTTCAGCAATGTTCTAAAAGCTGCATTTCTGACTTGTATTTCCCTGGAAAGTCTCAAAACTTTGCACAAATCCCTTTTAACATTTCAGGTTTTTGAAAGGCAGTGCTTTGTAAAAAGGCAGAGCTGACACTGTGACAGCCCTGGCTTACAGCAGCAGGAGTCTTGTGGGTACTTACACATTTCAAAACAGATTCAGGAAAGGAAAATAAATTGGTTCCTCTGGGTGAAACAGCATACAGTCTTTGTTTAGGATAAAATAACTTTACCTCTCAGAACAAGGAGACTATTTAAAGGTATTCATTAAGATATCTAAACACTACATGGTAGATGTACTGTGATACTGAATTGCTAAGCTTCACTGAGCAATACAGTATTTAAAACAAAAACAGGTGGAAGGCATTGATTAGACCCTGAATTTCCCTAGAGGTTCTGATTTTTTTTCTGGCAGTTTTCTAGCACAAGAATACAAGAAAGAAAATGAGAATGTTGATTCCAACGTCACTATTGAAAACTGCTAGTTTTACCAATAACATCCTGAAATACTGGCCCATAATGACACAGGAAAACCAAAGCTGTTATATTACAAATTCCACACTTATGACCTTTTTCCTTCCCTTTCTATGCTCCCCAAGCAAAATCCAATGAAGAGAGTTTGTCAGCACAGCCCATGGGTAGGTGCTATTCATTTTAAATGCCCCACTTTAATCATGCACTTGCCACTCTCCTTCAGCAATGATGTAGTGCAGAAGCACTGGCAGAGACGCTGTAGGTTGTTTAAGCATAAAGCTCAGCTCGGACTACTGGGACAGAAAGAAAACAAAACAAAACAAAATAAACCCCAAACCCCTCTACAAGCATAATTCTTGCCCACAGAGAGCAGAACTTCAATTGCCTCCAGCAACATTCCTAAAGTTGTGGGTACTGACTGAAACACTACAGAAATTGTTTTAGCCGGCAAGGGATTTCTAGATATTTTACAGATTTGCTGGCCTAGCTGACAACATAATCACAACTGAAAGTGACAGATTATCAACATTATTAATGTAAAAAGAGAAAACACTCTGATATGGCCTTGATTTATGGAAAGAACTCTGGGATGGAGGGTAGGCTGAAAATCTCAGAAGTATTTGTACAAGGACAGCCGAAGGTAAAATTTCAGGGAATTGATGCAAAAATCAACTTTAATTTGGAAAAAATGTCTGGGGACAAAAATATATACATTCTTACTTCATTTCCCCAGCCTCAAACTAGCACCTGTGTCTGCCACAAAACACAGAAGTCAACTGCCCACTAATACCACCAGACTGCACCCTCACTATGGACAAGGTACCTACACAGAGAATTATTTCTGCACATTCCACCACCAGCACAGCTGACATTCTGAATGGGTGACATAGGGATACTGGATTAGGAGAGCATAGTACATGATAGGACTTTTAGAAGGTTTTAAGTGGAATAAAGTGAACTGTACCAGAAACTTCAGTGTGAATGAAGCAATTCCATACTAATTATAAAGTGCAAATAATGAAGATCAAAATTCTTTAAAATACATAGACACATTCTTCCATCTTTAGCATGGAAAGAAGTGCTCCCAATAGCACAACAATTGAAAGAATGCTAATAATTCTGTAAAACAAACATGATGGCAGAGAGGGATTTTCTTCCTGACATGTGTAATCCAAATAAAGGAAAAACTTTTGAGAGTTTTCACCTCAAGGGAACATTGGAAATCCCAGCAGCTGAGTTCCTCGTATCTTCCATCACATTATGAAAATCAGCTTGGAGGTGTGGTACTGCAGTACAGCTGGCAGCTTCTGTTCTCTTTCATAGGTACTATTACCCAGGAACTGTCAAGAGACCTTCCTTTTGTATTATAAAATAATTTTTATAAAGCCATAGGCTTAAAATACCTCCTGCATAGTTTTAGACTTGCTCCAGGGTCTTTTGCAGCTAAAGTATAGACATATCCCTATAAACTTTCTGGAGCTCAGTGCAACACATGCTAGCTGAAGCAGGATGCAGGAGTGTAATCAGAGATGCCAAAAGAAAGGGAAAACTAACATCCAAAATAACATGTCCACTGACCTCCCACCTTCAGACTCAAAAGCTGAGATGTAGCACAGCCTCTCCTGGTCAGCAATTAGTAATATTTGTATTCTCCAGCTCAAGGAAATGCCTACACAGTATTCCTTCCTTTATGAACAGTTATTTTACAGTTAAAACTGTAAAAAACACCTCCTAATGTTATTAAGAGTACATGGTCCCCTTAAATTTTTTCAGAATGTGAAACTATGCTATGGTTTGCTACCACATATTCATTGTCTGGCTATAGAAAGGGTCTCCACATAACTCCAGCATTGACAGCTTTTCCCCATGCAGCTGACAGCAACACACTTGAGGACACTCACCCTTATCTTGTCATCTGTTTCCATGGTGGCCTGCAGCCTCCCATTCACACTGAACACACAGAAGAGGCCATTTTCATAATATATGACACAGTGGCCTTCTCTGGAAGCTTGAATAAGTTTTGGTTTCAGGCAGCTTTCGGGACCTTGTAATCTTTCAGGACCTTCTAACGTCCTCAGTAGATCTCCATTCATAGAATGTATGAGACATGGTCCTTCTAGTGAGACAGAATAGGATCTCAGGTTATTGATTTATATGCTTAATTAAAGACATCATTTTTCAGATAGTAAGCCATGACTTCTGCACAAATAATCACTATTATACTACTTTATAAAGGTTGTTACCATGTTTACGTGAATTGCCTATGACTTTAAGGGTGCCAGACACTAAGATAAACAGCTTATCCCTTGAAAGCTTTGCATTAAGGTATAAGCACCTAGATTGCCTTCTGTGGATTTTCTTTTAAAGCAGGTAGTAGTTAAATTTGAGAGTTAATTTCAAGATTATTTAATTTTGAATAATTAAACATACTGAACCTTGAAAGGAGATTATCAAAACACAGACACACAGAGTAAGACTAATGAATTTGCAGATGTAGGTATTCTACAAGTGTATGTTCTCATATTAAGATTGTAAGCCATACACAACCCTCTAAATATTTGCTTTTTTAACATATTCTGACAAATACCTGCTTTGCACATAAGCCACACAAGTTCACATGCGCAATGCAGAAATGCACACAGGTACAGACCATGAGTACACCCAACTCTGAAGAAGTGTCTCTGAGTAGCTATTTTAGAAACACTAAAGTAGAAAGATACTAATTCCAATAAAATTACAGTTTAAAAATAATTGTGGACAATTAAGCAAATAAGAAAATGATATAGAATATCCCCAGAAACAACATCCCTCTTTATAATTTGCCCACTAAAAGCAGGACTTTGAGAATACAAGTGGAGCATATTAGAGGCTCTGCAACCAAGCTGAAAGAGCCTGAATGGAATTACCAGTAGTTTATACACACCCTTCATCAAACAAACAGTCCAGCACATTCTCTTTCTCTCCAAACTAATTTTTGTTTCCCCTTTTTGAGAAGTAATCCATTACAGCCACTCTTCACCATCCTGGCCCTCAAAGGCTGTATCCAACTATGCTATATGCAATTACACACTGGATAAACAAACAGAAATAACAATCAGGAGGGAAACTGATGTGGTTGCCTCTTTTTATAAATGTCTGAACAATCCTCAGTTTCAATGTGCTTAAAAAGAGGTTTTAAATTCCACAGCAACTAAAAAAAAGGTTAGAAATAAAACCACCATAAAGTTTATAAATTCTACTACCTGAGACTATATTCCTCTTGGCGTTAGGATTTTAGCTTCACTAACAGAAAGAAATGACAAGAGCTACCTTACCTTTTGAACCACTTATTACCAGGCCAAGCTCGGCACAAATGGCAGCACAGGTGATCTCATAGTCGTGTCCTGTCAGAACAGCTCGAGGAGTTGCAAAATCACCTTCAGTGAAAAAACAATTAAAGCAATCTTGGTTACAATCTATTCCCAAAATCACTGCTTTCCATCACTGAAGCACCTTCTATTTCCTTGTTCTTTGAGTTGACATTGCTTACAAATCACTGCAATGCTCCTGTTTGCATACAGGAGTGTTGCACTCCTACCTGTGTAGTGCAGCAGCAGCACCCTGCCTGCATATTTACTAACACGCAGTAATATGGAAGTCAGGTGTGCAGTAAAACCAACCAAAGTTGGTTTCCCATCCCTCTTTCTCCCCCTCTAATTTATATTTTCTGGAGGGACAGATTTAAGTCAATTACTACCCTTTCCTAAAACAGGCATTAGTAAATGCAAGCATCACTAGAGTAGCTATCAAGAGAAGACACCTAAAGTGCACAAAGATGAAGGAAAACTTCCAGTGACTGATCTTATTTTAACCTAATAGCAGTGCTGAAACCTCAACTTGAAGTCTAGTTCTTTGCAAGATGTGGAGTTGGACCACAGTCAGTATGAATTTCTGATGAATTTGTAAAGAAGTCCCACTCAAACCCAACATTAATGCTCCTATTACACATTTCCCTGCTACAGGAGCTGTATTTTTTTGGTACTTCTCTTTACAATCAAACATATATGGATATAATAAAAAAAAAAAGAATTGTACAACTGGCACATTTAAAGGAAAAAATATTAATCTCCAGGTCAAGGCAGAGAAAGGGTAAGCAAATGCTATAAAGCTCTTTAAATAGTTTTTTATCTTTGCTCATAGGTTAGTCATTGCCCTCTTCAAGAGTGCTGGCATTTCAAAAAATTACAAAGTTATTTTTGTATTACCATATAATTAGCTCGTTCATAACATTCTACAAAGCATTTAAACTCCAAAGGATGTTCCTTGGGCAATGCTAGCATGTAGTTTTCAAAAGGTTTAGATGAGTTTTTAAGCAGCAGGGAATAATTTCACTTCACAATGAATGGTGATATGTGAGACACCAACAAAGTAGTAAAGTAGTGGTAGAATCAACCTCTTTTTTTACTTGAAAAAGAGGAGATGGTTTTACAAAGACACAGAGTAATAGCAAGACCAATTGACTCCATTAGTTACTGAATTAGCATCAATCAAATTACATTTGGGGTTGTAAATTTAAAAAGATAAACCCAGCATAATGCCATTATTCTGTCCATGCAGCACCAGCAATACTGGTACTGAATGTTATTAGTGATCATGGAGCTGTATTTAAAGGGATAGTTTCTCAGACCCTCTATGAGAGACTTCTCTGCAAAAGAGGTGTAAGATCTGGGCTTCCATAAATATTTTTACTCAAACCATTTATACCACCTCCCAAAACATCTGTGCAGCTGCCACAATCCAGTGGCTTTTGGGTAAAGGTCATTATTGACCTTTCAAAATTTGACTTATTTTGCAGTTACTATTACAATTTGTATCAACAATACAAAATCTTGAAAAGTAAATAAGTAAGTCTATTTCTTCTTAGACATGGCCACAGACACTATATATGTGTGTGCCTACATGACACCCCCAGGCATGTATGTTGCCAGCACTTTAAATGTGAACATGATTTAGAGCAACTTGCTGAATCAACCTAATCTCATAAGAAACAGTCATTAGAAGCTGTCATTTTGTTTCATATAATGTTTGAAAAAACAGACTCAAGCCCAGGAAGTACGGCAGACAGTTCAGGAGCAAAGGAAAAAAACTCCCAACAAATTAGAAGCATAAGGGTGCCTCTAGGTACTTTTCAGGTGGCTGATCCTGTGAATTTTGCTCACAAACCTTTCAGAGCAAGTTGCTCTATTGAACCTTGCGGCACTAAACATGGGCTGGGCACCTCAGAAGATTCATAAATGAGCCAGGCCACAAACCTTGAATTTTATGGGAAAATGTAACAGCAACTGTAATAATCATACTATCCAGTAGCAATTTAATGTTGCTGACCCAATTCTTTCTCCCTGTCACTACCAAGCCCTAAAATATGGCAGCTTTGAGAGTTTAAAGATCTTGTTAGTTTTCTTTTAAATGAGCTGCCCATATTAGCGAAATTTTAGAATTCTGTTTTATTGCTTTCTTCTGGTTTCAGAAATTGAGTTGAACACATACTTGCATAGATCAGCAAGGAATTAATCTAATTATACACTTCACATTAATGAAACTTTTGATATCAGAGAAGTTTTAAATAAACAACATTGCAGGAAGTAATGAATGTAAGATATTGGAGTTAGAAGCACTTATGAGAATTAAGGACTGAATGAATTATTAGGACTTGCACATACACAAAATCATTAGAGTAAACTTATTGCTTACAGCAACTACATTATTACGGGCTTTATCTGCAAGACTGTCAGCAACTACATCAATTAAAAAAAAAAACAAAACAAACCCCCCCCCAAAAAAAAACCCAACCAAAAAAAAACCAAAATTACCCAATCCAAATGAACAAAAAAAAAAAAACAAAAGAAAAGAAAACTAAGTAGTATCTTTAATTAACTTAGGGTTTTAATAGATACTGTAAAAGAAGAGTCCTGTGAAACATCAGGCTGACTCCTTTGATAAGAATGTCAAATATTTAGGGTTTCCAAGCCTGATTTCCCAAATAATGGGGTCAACTTAAAAGCTGGTCATAGAGCAGAACAGATTTCTTTAAAAGCTTTTAAACTGTTATTGGTTCAAAAGATTGTCATGGTTTTCAATAATGCAAAGAGAAAATTTTATTTTGTTGCTGGTTTAAGGGGCACCACTTCAAACTTTTCTAAATTGTTTTAGGAGAACAGACTCACAGACCCTTTTGAAAAGCTAGGGAAGTGACTTCAAAGGGAAGAGAGTCTTTGTCCACTAAGCAGGTTTATGACCACTGATGCAAACCCTAAGTAAGGGCTGAAAAGAACACTCAGAGAATCTTTATGGAGATTCTTAAGGAAGATGAACAAGTCAAATGAAATTAAAGATAGTTCAAATCCTAGCACTAATAACCAGGAAACAATAGTTTTGCAGATGTGCTTTTCTCAGTGTAGAATATAGTGATATCCTCAGACTATCCCATCACTGGATCTCTGCTTGGAGCTGAATTCTGTAACATTCTTAACGCCACATTCACATTGCTACAAATGCCATCAATTATTTATTCAAGTCAAAGGAGGCACACATAAAGTTACTTTCCAGAATGGACAGAATACTTTACCTTTGCAGCAACCATTCAAATTATTTCAAAAGAACCCACCTACATTCCAAAACATTTCTGCAAAGCTGTTTTCCCATAGAAAATAACATACAATATCACTCTTACTTAAATGGCTAAAGTACATTGTAAATCAAAATCTTAAAGCTTCAGAAGATAAAACAAGAGCATGTGATATCATGTCAGCCTGTGGTGATATATCAGTGAAAAAATGTTAGGCTTTTAAAAAGGAACAGTGGGATTACGGCAAAGTCAAAACTTTCTTCCAGTTTAATGACATCCAGAAGAAAAGCCTTACTGTAGAGAACAAGAAATTGGTTTATATTACTGGGTCTCTATTTGCTATTTTTTTCAGCTTTGGTGATGTTACAATACAAAGTAGGATCATGACATTTTAAATCCATCAGCAAATTCCTGAAACGGCCACTTTCTTTATTTTCAGCACTAAGCTGTAAAAGATGAGTCAAACACAAGTCATTTGAAGAAAAATATCTTCCTAAAAAAAAACTAAACAAGAGATTAGCTAAAAAACTTACTTCATAATTAAATACGCGATACTCTTTCTACTATTTATGGGTGAGATATTAGGCAACGCATTAAAATATAAAATATTTGACTGTGCTCCTTTTTATGTTTTATACTGAGAAGACAGTTAATTATTATGTCACAGAGACCTAAACCACCATTTCTAAATTATTCTCTGATTGCAGAGGCTGTGGGGCACTTTTCAATGGCAAATTAATGATGCAATTTTATGTCAATACAAAATCCTAATCAAATGAAGCATCAGTTAATCTGTCTTTTTACCTATTTCTTGCAAAAGTGATTGAGTGCCTTCTTAGAATGATACATCAACCAAGCCAAACTATATATGTAAGAAAGGCCTTCTAAAATTAATTTTTTAATTTTCCCAATTTGGAAGTTGATTTTTATGATTAAAAAATAAGGAAAACAATAAAAGGTTTGAAATAAACATGGGAAGTACAAATGTATGTACAGAATATAGGACATCTGGAAAAAATGCTCTCAGCAAAATGTAGGTAAATCAAGAAAACTAACTGGCTGCTAAAGTCCTATGTTGATTATATAGCCAGTTTCAGACTTTAATTGCATCAAAATGATAATTGTCAAATATTATATAAAGTCTGTGCATTAACGTAATTTATAGATCACATAATTGGCCAAATGATTAGAACCCCATTTCACTGGCACAGAAAATTACCTGATGGATGAGAGATCTTACTCAAGTGATACTACACAAAATCACTCAAGTATTCCTAAAGCTTCCGTTTGAATAATCTTTTCTTTATAAATAAGAATTTTTATGTAACAATATAATATTTTCATATTGTATAGCAACTTCATTGTTTTTGGTTCTTCATGTGACACTCCATCAGCATTTCCTCTTAATTCCTTCAAACTACTTCCCATCTGTTCAGACTTATTTTACCACAAAAAGTACAACCTTATGCCAAGATGTAAGTTTTGGTTTGTAAAAAAAACACTTCAACCCTGTATTTTCTGAAAAAGGAACAACATTCTTGAACGATGTATCATACTACCCTGAAGCAAGGTCTAAACGTGCAAAGCACAGGAGCTGCTATAGTTTGTTCAGTAAGGAAACAATACATTAGATTTATCTTGTAGGATTCATTTCAGTAAATATAACCCAGGAGGGCTTACTATACTTAGCTCAGTGTCACTCAGTGCAACAAGTGACCAACATTTAATCAGTATTAATGAGAGATTTTTCATAAATGTTGTGTCACAAAAACTATGTTTCCAAAACAAACAGGAAGAAGATCTACCAAGCCTTCATAAACTGGATATTACAATTCAGAATTCAAAAGTCAATAATCCCCAGTCTATTAATTCCTACACCATGTGCAACACAAAACTTTCTGGAAAAGGTTCATCTGCTGCAAGTCCTGGAAGTCATTCAGTAGGACTCCTCCCACTGAACCCAGGCCTTTTTGAAGCCCCTGGAAAGTATCTGCAGGTGAATATTCAGGGTCAGAGTTCACTGATATTTTAATATTTGCATCCTGACTTCATAAACTGTTACTTAAATGGCAGCTTTGAAGTTTTAGAACACTATCATTTTGTCTGATAATGTTCTAAAACAGGTTTATGAAGGGGCTTTTTTTTTGTTTATACTAAAAGAATAATTTATTTTCTTCCTATTTCTCTCTTTTGGTTTATAGTACCATTACTAGTGAGTTCAAGAAATACAGACAAAAAACCTGAACAGAAAAAACAGAAAAGGAAAAAAAAAAACCAACAAACAATCAAGCAATTATTTCAGTCAGAAATAGCAGCTATTGAGAAATTGTTGTAAGATAAATTAAGATAACTACATCTAGTTAAAACCTATATGGTATTTCATAGCTTGGGCAAAATATAATCAGGGATGAGAGGTTTCCTATGAGAATTCCACTTAGTTTGGCATATTTTAATGATCTTTTTATGTCCCCCTATTAAAATACATCAAAATAATTTATTCTAAAGTCTGTGCTTAAGCTAGTTGATTACTTTTATAAAGGTAATTTCAAACCAATACTACCTACCACCAGTAGTATATTGTACTACAGAGATGCTTACCACCTTTACTTACCAATGTAACTGGGAGTGCTGGTGGCATACACCAAGTTCAGAGAATACACAGGTTAGCTGCCTTTTTACAGGTAACTCTTTAAACAAGATACTTTTTCAATGAGGCAGGCCATAACTCCATTATCTCTATGGTGCTAGCAATACTACTAGAATTTCGATCCAGAAACACTTAAAAAATAATTTCTCACCCAAGTCAGGATTCTTGTATTGATCAAATACTTTTTATAACATTTATGCTGTGATCTTATTCTAGACTATAAATTACTATATCTTCTGCACTACTCTGTTCTCACATGGCATAGACTTTAAACTGAATGGCGATTTTTCTCAGCAACCAATCAAGGTAAATAAATGTGAGGCATTAGTACATCATCCCACAACTCTGTATATGGTGCACATTAAGGTTGTATTCATTTACCATCTGAATGTAATTCCTTTTACCACATCAACCATTAGTTACAAGTCATAAATACAGCATTGTTTTTCCTGGAACTCAAAGGTCTGTGTTGCATCAAGCACTACTAAATATCTTTATCCTGCTGGAAATTCCATGCATCCCATTTTAGTAACACCTGAGGCTGGATACTGCCAAAAGAGCAACATCCAAACTCCTGTGTTTCCAGTCTCAAAATATATACATCCTTGGTTGCCTCAAAACTTGCTCTACAATGCTTATTTGAATTACTGATTGACAAGTCCTGAAGCACAATCTCTTAGCTAGCTGAAAACAAGTATGATAGAAATGCTACACTTAATATTGCAGGACATACTTTTAGCCAGAACAAATATTTATGGCACGCAAACTTACATGCTTATCACTGCCAAGCCACTATGGCTATTCAGCTGCTTTCCAAACTATCTGTGAATGCTACTACAAGCTCTTTTTAATGAAGACCATGTACCCATAGGTATCTATAACACAACTGTCGGCATTATATAAATACAAAAATTATCTGTCTTGTATGCAGATATCACTGCAGATTTCCAGATATACCAGAATTCATCTACCTGTTATTCCTCACCTTTTTTCTAGTTTAAATATGTGGAAGGTAGAACCATCATTTCTGTGTGATTTACAGAGTACTTGGAGGCCTCCATACAATGAGGTTTAATGAGGCCTCAAACTCTTTGAGGTATCAATGTGTTACAGCTGAAAGAAGAAAGGCCAGTGACCTTTTGTGGCTGCAGAATTTAAGGCGCTGTTCAGATTCACGCAGATTGCCCCAGTCCTTTTTACCTGTGAAGCTACAGGGAACTGTGGGACCATTCACAGCATCAGGGGCTCTGTCCACCAAGCTTTCATGAGGCTTTCAAGACTAACACTGACTCATGGAATAAATGTTAGGTAAAAGAATACTTAGTGGTTGCTGTGACTTTCAAAAACATGTTACAGGTACGTTTGCCAAGCTTTGTGTATCTTCTCTATGATATACTTTGTATTGAATTGGACTTCCAACACACATAGAAAAATGTAACACTGTGCTTGTTAAAGCCGTTTAAAAAAAAAAAAAAAAGTAGTCAATTACTTTTTACGGTCCCACTTAACAAAACACTCCTGGACCAATTTCTGTTTAAGTTCATATGTTGAACTTAAATTCACATAGTATTTTCTCATTATAATTTCAACAAAAAGGATACAAATTATACTACACTTTTTTTTTGCCTCCAAAATGTGAATAGGTATTTTTAATTTTTTGCTATATAGTGCTTAGGATCCATTCCCGAGATCAGCTTCAACTGGATGCCAGCAGATGGTGCTGAAGGACTCTAGCTTTACAAGCAACATTGTCCTGTCCTGCCATTTTTGAGAAACAAAGAATATTTGTTCCATCTGTAGTAAAACAATGTTACACTAATACTGAAGTATTTACTGGATTTTTTTAAAAAAAGGGCTCACACAATAATGTATAAAATGTGTGCAGGGGTAAAAAAAATAGAAGTGCTATTCAGCACCTAAAGGAGCATGTGCAGACTGTCCTAAAACTCAGTGCTGGAGCAACACTCTTTTCCTACCAGGCTGAATTCAGTGGACTATCGCATTTATAGCAGGAATTTCAAACATATTTTAGTATTTTGAGGTTCTGAAAATTTTTAGCTATTCTGGTAGACAGAAAGTAACAGTAATAGGAGAATCTTCATTACTAACTCTCCTGATTAGTGATTTATGGACATTTTGATACTCCTGCTACCTAGCATGATAATGAAAAAGGGAACACTAACAGGTAAGCTTTTTACAACTACTTCCCAATTCATTATATTAAGAGAAGCTGCTGTTAAGGAAATTACTTTTTAAAATAATGACTAGAATTCTAAATAAATATTTATACTATGAACATTCTTTGGAAATGTGGACCCTCATCTTTTCTAGTACCATTGGTTTTGAAAACAATTTTGAAAATAGAAGTCCAGAACATGCAGACCTGGCAACCAAGACATAGGTTAATTCAAGATGAGGATGAGGGAAGAAGGTGAAGATGGGTTTTTTGGCTACGGAGTTAACAGCAGACAAATGACCTGCTTGAAATCAGTGTGACTGTTCACTGTGTGCAGAGAGAAGCATCTACACAAATCCTCACAGAATTCAACTTAACAGGATTAGTGTGTCTTAGCACAAAGAAATGATAACAACATTATTCTTCAATCAACCAACAAAAAGATGCTCCTCAGGTATAATTTCAAAATTTAAACTGCTTGCATTATCCACTTTCATTATGAAGCATTCACAAGAAGTTTTAATTTTCCAGTTGAAAAATGTCTGCAGCAGTTGATGTAATACAGATGTTTTATCTTTTACCATAATTACCAATACAATTAAAAATAATTATTTCTCTAGTCTGAAGAGCATAGCTTTAATGTTAATAATTATTTATTATTATTTTGTAAAACATACACTATACATATAATATATATATTTAATAATAATAATGTAAAGTGATAAAAGTCTTGAAGGTATTCAAATATTTATTTAGGAATTCTACCTAAATAAAAACCAAAGAAAAATGAAGTTTCTTTTAAAAGTAGCTTGGATAGGAGCAAGATTGTTTTTCAGCAAGACAATAAATGTGATTAATTTTGAATCCTTTGGGAGATTTTGTATTCTATAAATTGAAAAGATTATGCATTTTAAAAATTTGCATCTGAGGGAGATACTCTACACATTTTCAATAGTAAAACTGTTCAGTGAATATTCCCAATTCAATCTTAGTTAAATACAGTAATTGTATTTTTAAATATGAAATCAGGCACTTACATTCACATGAGTCCTGCTACACAGCTACACCACTAAACCCATTTATTTCCCACACTTCAGAATACCAGAATATAGTACCCTCTAAAAAATATAAAGCTATGTAATGAAAGCACCCCCATAGTCCTCGTGATGCAAATGTGATACATACAGAGAGTAACATTTTCTAGTTTTATGGGCTAACATAAAAGAGGTAATATAATTTGTTTTATTCACATATGTGTGGAAGATCAATGCAATAACTCAGAAGAGAGCCCATTAGTATTAGCAGTAGTGATACAGTTACACATGGACTACATTTCATAGCACTGAAGATTTTTACCAGTCAAGCCTTAATTTCCTTAGCAAATAAAATTTCTAATTAAAAATATTTTTGTTTTTTCAAAATATGAAAACTAAAACCTAATTGTGGACACATGTGTAGATATTTGAAAGCACCAGAACCATATTTTCATTTCCATTAATAAAGTTAAGAATAGCAGAAAAACACTAACAGGACTATAGAAGTGCCTATCACTTTTTAACCACAAACCATTTTAGAAGCATTAAGAATACTAAGACAAATTCACCACCATAAACTTCCCCTTCAAGAAAGTACACCCAAACAAAATAGCTACAGTGAAAATCCCAAAATCTTGAAGACACAGATTTACATCCACTAATATTCATGATTGTCCTCTACCTGGTCCATGTAGATGAGGGATTATTAAAGAAAAGTGGAGAAAATAGGACATTCCAACTACAAAATCACGTGTTGGTAAAGGAATACCACAAGTATGTGTGTAGAAAGAGATTTGGTGCCAATTTTAATAGATAAGAGCTAGAGATGACCTTCTAGATATAATTATAACCAATACCACAAAACAAATAAAAAACCACTTCGCTCAAAGGAATTTACATGGAAGTGGCAAAGATATATGAGAATGTTCAGTGCGCTTTATAAGGGAGAGATCAATGACAAGATAATTCCTGAAGTATTTTGTGGAAAGAGGTTTCAATAGATACAGAATATCCTTCTGTAAAATCTCATGGGTAGTTAAGCCTACAGAAGACAAAGGAAAAGGTAATAAGGAAACTAGTGAATGCACTACAGGGATAAGACAGACAAGATCCCAGCTGGCACAACTGAGAGTTCTCCAGTGACTTTGACACAGAAAAGTCAGGCAGAAAGATCAAAATTAATGAGATATTTCTGAAACAGTGTAAGCAACAAGGTATGAGCAAAGAGAAAAACCCCGGAGAGCCACACATAGATGAGATGTAACTAACAAGGACATCAGAAGTAACATTCTAAAACCACAAAAATACGCCAAGCTTTCTCACGAAGTTGGTTTGTTATTAAGAGCAAGCAATGTTGCACAAATTACTTCAAGAAAAAGTCAGTTGCAGTCAGACAGCAAACCCAAGTAAAATCAGCAGTGAAAACTTCTGTCTCAACTAGAGAATGCCTGAATGAGGTAAATGCTTGGTACTCAACTGGCCTGATAATAGTGAGCTGAGGATACTGTGACAATGAAGCTACATAATCCCAGAGTTATAACAACTGTTTCACGAATATTGGGTGCAGTTCCGAAAAACTAAAAAAAGTTTTGTGTTGTTTAAGAAGCAGAAAAAAAGAAAAACTAGAGAATAGTCTGCTTAATCCCAACAAACAAAAAAATACTGGCAGAACACTTACATTTTTATATATAAACACACAATTTCCTACAAGAAAACAAGGAGATGAGTAACAGCTGATTTGGATTTGTTCTGAACAAATCATGTCAAAGCTATTTTTTTTTTTTTGCAATAGCAAAGTAACAGGACGTGTTCAGGGAGACATCACATAATTTTACTTTAGTAAGAACTCCAGCGCTCTTCCACATGAGCAATTTCTTAAGGAAAACAGGGAAGCAGACATTCAGAAAATACTAATATATATTGGAAAGCTATTCATTGTCAAAATGGTAAATGTATTGATGGGCATTCCTGAACTGTGTACTAGCTAACATTTGTTTTAATGACCAATTTAATAGAATAAGACTGCAAAGTATATTTGCAGATGAGTTGCTGCAAGGCTGCTGGAGGACAGAATAAGAATTCAAAGTAAGTTTGACAAGTTGGAGAAACAGTCTAAAAAAGAATACACTTCAGGAAGTTTAGAGATGAGATTTCACAGCAAAACTACAGAGTAGGAGACACAAGTGAATAGGTTCTTCAGAAAACACTGAAATTCATATTAACTTGTGCTTGTAAAAGAATTGACAGTGTCATGGTGTTTTGAAAGAAACAGATATTCCCTGGGGATGTGAAAAGTACTGGTCTGTAAAACAGGTTGTTTTCTACTTATTCCTGGAAAGGCTTCAGCTACATTCCTGGGTCTACTTTGAGGAAGACAGTCAACTGAAGAGAGGAACACACACAAAAAAACCAGAGGTCTGGAAAAACGTGTCTTATGGCAAAAAACAAAGAACTGAGTTATTAAAGTTGGAGGCAAAGAATTCCAGGTCATGGCAATCCAAATAACTGGAAGTAGCTACAAGAAGGAAATAATCTGTTCTCTACACAAAGGAAAAATAGGTAAAAGAAGATAGAATGCAACTGCTGCAAAAAACCCTGGATACTAGGCTGAACACAGGGAAAAGACTGCTAAGGACTGGGCTTCTAAGGCCCCAAAAGGTATTTGGTGTAGTTTTGAAGGGAAGATTGGACAAACATCAGTGGAGATTGGTTTTGGCATACTTAAGCCCTCACTGGGAAAAGAAAATAAATCATGTGACCAAAGCTCCCGCCCACCCTGTTTCCTATGGTTCTGTGATTACGATTTGATCCCCCAACCTAAGAAATGTCCAAACAGAAGTTGCCACTTGAGCTTCAAAGAGAAAGTGGGATCTGAAAGTGATGCTCACCATTTGTATGCAAATGAATTCTCTCCTCTCTTCTCCAGCCATCCCACAATCCCTCCTCCCACCCCCCACTTCTTGCCTGCCCCCCACCTCCACCTCCTTAGGCTGGGCAAGGACAAAACACAGCATCTTTCCACAGCCCTCTCCCAGAAATCTACACACATTCTACCAAACAAGTCCTGGTGCATAATGTCACATCCCCAAGTGATGCCTTGGAGCCTCTAAATATGCAGAAGCCAACTTTGTGTGCCACAGATCACACGTGAACTCCAAGGAGTACGGAGGGGAGGGCCACATCCTCTCCCTCCCACCTCCCCCAAGCCAGCCACATGCCAAGGAGAGAAAAGGAAAAGCCCTTTGCACTATGCAAAGTGAGTTTACATCTCCACACTAAATTTTGCTAATTACTGTGAAAGCAAAACAGCTCAAGGCTATTCCAAAGGATACAACTAGTCCAGGTCCTCGGCTCTGCTCTGAATTATTCCAAGGCTTGGTCAGAAATTGTCCCCAGAAACATTTCTGCATCAGAAAAAGGCCTGTGCTCCAAAGTGAAGTAGTGCCATACGTTTGCGTTTTCAAAACAAATTAATTTAGAAAAAGGAAAACTCTACATTGGATCAAAGAGCATAATGAAATATTTTTTTGCATTTCAGGTTTTAATTTGAGAAGAAAAAAAACGATTTAACATAAATGTAATCAAGCTGTTTTGTGAATAATAAAATAGTTTCCAGCAGACATGTCCCATGTAGAAATTTCATATCTCTGAGACCTCAATTTGTCAGATTTGGTTTACATTGATCAGTGCATTTGAGAGGTATTGGGGAGAAGCTAAATAAGATAGTGAGACTCCATAGCTATAATTTCTTCAAAAAGTCAGCCTCAAAATTAAAAGATAAATTATGTATATAATTAGCATTTCAGTAACATTTTTCCTCTGTTAAACCAAAACAAGAAAAATAATTCAATACAGTCAAGTTAGCTCGAGAATTGTCCTTCATAAAGAATATCAAGCCACTTATTTATCATGTGTGCCATAGCCCACCTGGCTTTTCAACTTAAGTACCATTCTAAAATATGCATATACAGAGCCAAAGATCCAGAGCTCAGCTCTCTGAAAGTAAAGAAATCAGACAAGTAAACCTAAATAAAATTTAACTGGTGGAATAATGGGTGCCTAATAGGATATTATTTAGAGTAGATAGATCATACGAGCCTGCTGGCTGATGTACATCTGAGGCAATAGGCGCCTCCTCTGAGAGGAGGAAAGCAACACTCCCTGGTTTAAATCACTTTTTCTTGAAATTACTCTGGCACCATGATTTGGTAAAGTACCATTAGATGCACATTGCTGTGAAGTCATCTTAAGATGGACATTAGAGATAATAGAGAAAAAATAGAGAAGAAATATCAACTTTGACAGTATATAACATTCCAATGAATAGTGCTCATTGAAAGCATGAACTATATTTTGAAGTAAAAGAATCATTAGCTTCAAATAAAGAAAGACATTAGACCAGTTAAATATCAACATCCTGCAAATGGATGGAAGTTACAATTGCAGTAACAGGGCATAGAACCCAACAAATCTGCTGGTGCTTTCCATTTCTGACAAAATCAGAACTAAACAGAAACAGCTCCTTTCATTTGTCTTTTCAACAAAAAATTTTGACTGAACAGAGAAGCCTACAGACAGCTATTTCTGGGAAAAATTAAACACCCCAGATTACCATCTCTTTGAAGCAGGAACTGTCTATACCCATGTCTAGGACTATGTATAGTGCCATGAGATTCCAATTGATAACAGAGGTTTCCAGGCATGCTGCATCACAAAAATCCTTACATAAAGGCAGTTGATAAACACAGGAGCCAATTGCAAATTCCTAGAAGTCCAAGTCTAATAGAACTACAAGCACAGAGATTTACCAGGTAGCTACTGTGTGATTTTAAAGAGCAGCTAGAATTGCCTAGCATTGCCTCTGAAAACTGCAAAATTCTAGTAACTTAGAAATCTGCATTAGAGAAGACAGTCAATAGATTGCAACAAAATGTACATATTTGAGTCCAATAGTAGGTACAGAACCTCAGCAAATAATCTGTTAGGGTGATCAAGGAGCCTATAGCCTCAAGGTCTCATTCACAGAGCAGGCAAGCCTGGCAAGTGTGGGACAAGTACAACTTCTCAAGGCACACTTAGAATCTACGAACTCTTTGGTGTTTTCAAGGTCTGCAAAAATGACACAGAGTTTGCATTTTCTTTAAATTGATAGACTGCAAAATATGTATGAAGTCTTCACAGAGATTTTTTTTCCCCCTCAAACAAAGCCGTATTTATTTTAAAGATGCTCATAAAACTCTTCTAGCCACTTGCCAGAAAAACCCCTATCTCTTGAATAGGGCTGCTTGGAAGAATAATAGGGACAGTTTTCACACATCCTCTGCCTTAAGATTCTGCAACTGTGTGAACTGAGCTGTATCTTGTTCAACTTTTGAATAGCTTTCCCAATCAATATCAAATAATTTGCAAGTTAAATTCAGATATTCGTTCTGATATTGATTAGTTGTGCTTCTTCAAAGTCATTCACAGGATGCAATTTTCAGTCAAACCACCTCCGTGTTTCAAATTCAAATAACTCCAGATGAGTAACAGACTGAATATGGAACACAAAGCTTTACCAAATTGATTAATTTGGAAGATGTCAGGTATTGTTTTAATTATATAAAACTGCGTGCCAGCTATAACTGCAATATATGACAGATCTAATACCACTTCTTGCTTTCCAGATGTCCATTTTACCCTCTTCAGAGCAGTTTTTACTTCTATTTAAACAGGGTCAGAGTTGGAATGAATGGAAGAAAATTAATAGAAGGAAACATAAGAAATAATCTTCATAGGATAGAATATCCTTTTCTTACCCCTTACCTTCACAACATTTTATTTTTTGCTGAACAGAACTGCTGTTTGGCTATGATGTGCCCCTAAATTTATATATATAAGCTCTCACAAGATGTCTTGAAAGCCTCTCATTCCTGTAAAGTGGTTTAGTCTAGGCTTTTTCTCAACTGTATGTCTGCCTTTTTCTTAGCTTTGGGGACCAGAAATTATTTTTTTTGTGTAGAGTGAAATTGGAATAAACCAAGATCACTTCCTGCCTTAATACAGAGTTGAACAGTCACAGTGGTTCACTGTTTTTTATAGAGTTAATAGAGAGCATCTTTATGAATAAAAGCCAGGATTCGGGAATTCCTATGAAATGGTGCAAGATGGAAGAGAATAAATACTTTGGCAAGTGCAAAGTGAGTTTGAGTGGGGAGGGATTAAAACTGAGTGAGGCTGGAGCAGGGTTACTCTGCCTCATTAGTTCAGTTATATGCTGTGAGCCCTGCTGCTTGCACTGCAACAATCAGAATGCCTCATATGTGATTGTGAGGATTGGGCACGTAGCACCCTACCTAAAATTCTGTTCTATAAAGTGTTTGCTCAAGGCATTTTGAGACAACCTCCTCATAAACCAGGTGGTTTGGGCTTTTTCTTACCTCTTGGGTTATCACCGATGATGTTGGTTTTGCCATTCCAGTACCAGAGCAGCAAGGTTGCATCCCGGGATCCCGAGAGGATGTAACAATTCCCTCCAATGTAGGACTCGGAACGAGCCAGACAGGTCACAACATCCCAGTGGCCAAACACTACTTGCATCAATTTACCTGGAACACAGCAAATTGATTCATTAAAAACTACCCTCTTATTCTAAGATAAATTAAATATGTTATAAAGTATTTTAGAAATATTTTCTTTATCCAAAAAATAAAAAAGTTCAAAATAAAACTATAGTGGGGAGTACTAATTTTTCTTTATTTATTTGGTGGGAACTTAATTAAAAGTGCATACAATCTATACAAAAAATATTTTCAGACCCTTAATATTATACTTTATTCAAAAGTCTAACTGGATTTGCTGAAGCCCAGCAATTGCAGATCTTGAACAAACAGGATATAGAACACACACACTTTTCTCATGCACCTACTCAGTCCCTTCAGGTAGCAGGGGCCAGGACAAATCCTGCACCCAGTCACACTTTTGTGAAGTGTGATGCCTCCAACGTGTGACCCTGGCTTTCTCAACCCAAATGACCATTTGTGCTTTGGGCTGAATAAAGAACAATGAAGAACAGAAGGGAAAAAGTCATGGCTTTGGAAGGATTGACAAAACAGGCCAGAAAAAAAATCAGACTACTCCATTTCTGAATATAAATAAATAAAAATAAAATTACATTAAATGTTCTGAAAAGCATTTAAAAATAATAAGTAACACAGACCAGCGCTGGGACTCAAGCACATTTTTATAAAATATTTTGGGGCATGAATTAAAAATGATTGGTCCCTTAATATGGGTAATAGGGAACATTTCACAGCCTCTTTTTAAAGAGTACAAAAGCACTGTATTTGTATCCAGCCACTAAATAGCAATTAATGTGAACAGAAGACTTCAGGGAGTGGTTCTGAGGAAAGAATAAAAATAGAGTTTACAGCCCAATTTATAACAAAATCAAACAGGTAATTTCATTAAAGTGAAGAAAACCAGAAAAAAAAAAAAAACACATATATATGAATTTACACATAAAAAAAGAGGGAAAACTACTTTAATACATGAAGGAAAAATAACAAGATGCAATTCAAAGGAAACTTGTACATTAGATTCAAAATCAAACACTGGAAAAACTTATAAGCCTGCTCTAAACCTTCCAAGGGAAATTGTGAGATGAAGTGCAACCACATGAGCCATTTCTGAGTGGACAGGGCAAAACCCTGGCTGTGCTCTTACTGTGCATGCCTGCTTTGTAGTGCAAGGGTGAGTAACTCAGGGGTCAAATAATTATGTGATATATTTTTCAGTTGTATTGATATTACCTGGGGTAATTTGCACTTCTAGAATGCAAGTTTATGCTTAGTTATAGAGACCTCCTTCTCAATGATTTTTAATTTTATACAGGTTCTGTTCTAGAAAACAGGCATTTTACAAGGTTATTTCTGCCTGGTTATTTTTTATTTTGTTACTGTACAGCCTAAGATTCAATGAATTTCATCAAAACAAGAAATAAGATTTTGCTATTTTATATTGCTAAAAAAATTACTAATTTCATAAGAGTTCCTCAAGCTTTCCTATTTTCTTTAACATGAGTTGTGCCCTCTATACAGTAATATCAAACTTTTTCATTTGCACTGATATCCCTTTTTGACAGAACAAATTTTCTAGTTAATGTTTTATTTGACAGCTGCACTACAAATAATTAAAAGAAAAATAACACCCAAGTCTGCAGTACTGAAACTAAAACATTATCTAGAAGTCATTCCCACTGCTGGAGGAAGGTTTTATTGTGCTTCTGCTATATTGGCTATGCTGATAACCCATGATTTAAGTTGAAAGTATTTCCTATTAAAAACAAACAAACCAAAGATCTGATAGGAAAATGGTTCTCTTTTTTTGTGCAAGTGCTAAAATGTAATTGAATTCAACACTTGTGATCACTTGCCTTCATGCATTACTGATCACATCATCTTTTCCCCGTGATGTTCTGTTGATTTCAAAATATTTCCCTACTTTATTCTCATTTCAATTTGAAGCAAAGTAAACTACATCTGAATTCACTTCATTTAAGCTATAGGTGCTATATTGACAAATAGAAGAAACAAATCTGAAACTTTTCTGAAATGGTATTTTGGTTTATACCCTGATTAGTTATGGTAGTAAAAAGGTGTCTGGTGAATCTGCCATATACAGAGGAAATAACTTAAAATTATTTGTAGTTCAGATTGATACAGGGCAAGGCTACCAAAACCATACAAGTTGCTTCCATAGGTGTAAAGTAAAATACACCCTTTGATATAATAGAATTATTTTTCTATTCATATAAATCAAGCATATACACTGAATATTTATTACTGCTAGCTATCCTTTCTGAAGATCCACTTTAAATTCACAGTTCTATATACATTTATTTTCATCAATGAGAAAATTAACCTAAGAAGGGTCTAACAAGATGTCTGTATAATTAATTATGGGCAGTAAATATTACATAAGTGGAACTTCTCCTTTATACTTGAGGCTTTAAAATTGCAAAAATCACAGAATACTGAATACACCACGAGATCTAAAGTCTTTAAATATTTTCATTAAAGACCATTCTGTTTTGTCAGACATTTTGATTTGCCAAGTGTGAAAAACACTGCTAACTAATATATTTAAGAAACGATGACAAATATGTAAAATATTCCCTAGGGATTAATAACCTACTGGAAAGCTTGATGGCACACACCCATTAACCACACTGGGTCATTAATCCCAAAGAAGTACCTTGCAGTGAGGTCACTATTTCCATTATAAGATAATGAAAGGAAAAAAAAAAAATCATACTTAGTTTTTCCTGGGGTTCCATGGCTTTTAAATTCCTGTAGATCCTACATGGAAAGACTCTTTTCTATTTAGCATGGCACATGCATGACTTCAATGGTTTGGACACACTCCAGCTGACAGACTAATTTAACTGCTGCCCATTATATCAATCAGTTTATGCAATGTAAAAGAATTCAGTGGCTCCAAATCAATTCTTCTAGTATGGCATAGTTTTAAAAGGCTTTCATTGTATTCTTTCACCAGATTTCAAAACTTCTCTTATTCTACGGTACTTGTCTGAATTTTCTGAAAAAACACAGTTCTCTGGTGCAGAAAACCAACCAGAGTTAATTCACGTAAATACTTTACAAATAATTAACTCTTCTGATATGCCAGGCTTCATACAAACTGTGAAAACTACAGTGAAACTCACCTGTGAAAACTACAGTATAAGAGCAGGTATCCCTGTCCTGTAAGTTTGAAATGTGAAGCTCAGTCTAAACCAGAGCTCCTTCTCTCACATTTGCTATCATTCCACAAAAATGATAGCACACAATACATGGCAGCAGTAGGCAAGGAAAGATTTGACAAACATTATTAATAGGGGAATAAATACATATTCCACCCCTCCTCCTTTATTTGAAACAGTGGGCTGATTATGAACAGAAAAAAATCTTTTAGGCAGTTTCCATATTTTAGGAATACATTACCTGAGTCAGTAGAGTAAACACGGAAACTCTTGTCCCAGAAGCCACAGACCAAGATGTAACGATTGTCAGAGGTGATGACAAAACACTGGGAATGCACCTGAATGCTTTGGTCTAAAAGGTCGGTGATTTGCCTCCTGTGCATACCTGTATTGCTGGCTGAACAGAAAAACATACAGACCAAGACATTTTAGCATCCACCTTCACAGAACAAAAGCACAATTTAGAAACTTACATTCACACCAAATACATTCCTCACTTCTGTAACTTTTTTTTTTTTTTTGGCAGCAGGGACATTTTCTTTCCAACTCTACTTTAAATTCTCATTACACTTCTAGGAACAATGCTAATTCCTTGTATATATTTTAAAATAGAATAAATTCCCTTTTTAAGTGACATGCAGCTGAGAAATAAATCAAAGATTGAACACTGGCAACGGTACACAGAAATGTAATAAGATTTCTTCTCTTCTTCTTGAAGCAAAAGAAATTAAAAATTACAAACAAAGCAAATTAATATAATGATTAGACAATACACAAACCACATAGTGGTTCAAATACAGCACACATAGGGTCATGATTTTAAATTGTACATCAGATGTATTTCATTGCAAGCAGTGCCATTTGAAGAAAGAAAAACTTCAGTAAACATCACTACTGTTCAATTTTTTTTAAGCATGGCACAAAAATTAACCAGCTTATCTCTACAATTAACTTTAGGGTTGGGAGAAATTATTTGCCCTATTTTGATCACTTAATATTTTATTTCCTGAGATACTCTTGCATTGGGAACCCATAAAATGGACAGGAATCAATTACTGAACACATTTGTCATAATATATCTTGGCCTTAGATTAATAAGGTGCGCATATACATATATATACACATATATATATATATACATATATATATACACACACACACACACACACACACACACACACATATATATATATATACACACACACACATACCACACACATATACTGTGAAAATCCTACACTGCAGGAAGAACTTTCAGTGTGCTTTGTTCCTGAGGGAACCTGATTCCCGTCCCAGGTAAGTAATTTCTCCTGGGTTTGCCTGCCAACTGCCAACTGCTTGGAGCACCATTACTTCCATCCAGGCAGTCTTCCAGACCCACCTCTGTCCTGGTCCTGTGCTCTTCCTTACTCTTTGTCCTTTGACTCCTTTCCATTCTCACAGGCCAGCTACCTCCCACGCCTTGGGCTTATTCCATTTACTCTATCAGATCTTTCATTTATTTATGCTTTTGCTATATTTAAAATGCTGATACTATCTTGTCCATATGGGTAGCAAATAATTTAGCAAGGTGTTGCCACTTGCTCTCTGCACGTAACACAAATGTGGCCTTCACTGATCTTGAGGCCACTTAAAGGGTAACAGCATCACGTTATAAATGCACGGTGAACTGCTTTGTATGACAAAATAGCAGCAAAGGAACCTCAAAAGATATGCAGATCAACTAATTCAGTGAGGATAATGCCTTCAAAAAACGTCACCTCAAAAAGAGGTCGAGGGTTTGTGTCATATCAGACATTGCTGTTTTATGTCTTCCTGTACACCAGGAAAATGAGGAGGGCAGGAATCCCTCCTTACAACTAAGACAGCAACAAGATTCCTGCGGTAACCATTAAAGTGTAATTTTGTGGCCCTCTTAGGTGCCATTTATAGGTAAATGTGTCTAGCCACAATTAAAAACCTCTAATATTACCTACATAATTACTTGCTTGCATCCAATCATGCTACTTAGCAATGACAAAGAAAGCTTTAAAAGTTTTAAACTATGTCCAGTGTAATCACAAAGCTGATTTGAGATCTGTTGTAGGAAAAGAATATTAAACCATTTTTCAGAATGTGAACATTAACTTTAAAGGTCTTTGTACCAATGTAATTTGGGGATTTTTTTCTGTAATATTTATTTACACTTCTAAGATCTACTCAATATCAGGTTTTAAATCAGAACACACATTTCCTGCTACAAACATTTTTTGGATATAATCTGTTTCAGGAAGGAAAGGACAGGTATAGCACGTGTCTGCCTCATAATAACTATTTCATTATCCAGATGAGGATTGATTTCAAAAACTTGGGAAAACACTTTAATTTTATCAGATCTATAAAATGGTTTCATATGCCCCACTGTCCCTGATCCTAGAGCTTACTCAGCAAAATGGCTACACAGGAAGAGTCTGGATCTACAGAAAAAAATATTGCACTTCCTACTAGGATGTGCACATTAGTTTTGAAATTAATTCCAACTGGCTGACAGACTTGTCATTCTAACCTATCCAGGCAAGTTGATCTTTGCTCTGATTTTTCCATGCTTCTATAATTGGCCACACCACTTTTTTTCCAATTTAACCACACTGAAACAGCTGGTTTTTAAACCAAGTTCGAAGTCTAACAAAACTGGGGGGCACAGAATCTTATCTTCATTGTTCCCATCCTACGGCTAGTTTGTGTTTTGGTATTAGGTACTTGAGTTTTTCTTTTCTCATTGTGTTTAAGGTTCATTTGCCATGCTACAGACTCCAAATATGTATTCCCCAAAGCTGGGCCTGTAATGAAGGAACTGACCAAACTCTAGCCCTGCTAATTGAAAAACCAGCTCCATATAAATTGATAAACCTCTATAATAAAAAGTCATGAATTGCATCTACTACACTCTACACTGAGTCATTAAATAAAGGAGAGACATTCGTCCACCCCTTTTTAATAAAAGAAAAACACACACAAATTTAACTGGTGAAGCCGATCAAAAGATGCAATACCCTTGAAAAATGAATACTAATATTTCAACACTAAACCAGAGTGGGCAATATATTTCAACTTTGAAACTGCTTTGCAATTACACATTAATCCCCTCAGCCTGAACAGCAGGTCTATGAAGAAAGGATTGATCTCCTTTAATGATGAAACCCTAGCACCATGGTTTTATTTTTCACAACACGGTGCAGTTAAGAACCCCACTGTTATTATGAAAATTTCCTCAGCAAAGGAGCTCCATCACATTACCAGTGCACCGATTCATCATAACGTGCCTCGCTCCTGCTCATCAACAAGTCTGAGTGATGAAAAGATCCAATATTATCCTGACAGTACTTCATGCACATTCTCAATCACACATTATTACAGCATCCATATTAATTTTCACTGACACGCGTCCTAGGCCTGTTCAAATTAGGCAAACCAACGAGGGGGAGTTGATGAAATACCAGCATAGCCACAGCTCATTGCATTCCAATTTGCATGCAAATGGTTTATCAGGAAAATTCCATTCCCAGCAACCAGCAAGTGAAAAACAACCGTAATCTACACTTCAGGGCCACCATACAGAGCTTAATGAATCGCAAAGAGAGAAGGAAGTGACAGACCTATGAGAGGATCGATTTCCACTGGCAGCTGGTAAGGCTGGTCTTGTACAGCACCTTGATGAGCTGGAATTCAGGAAAGAAGATTTTAAAACTTTGCATTTTTTTTAATACATGAAGCCACATATATTTTTTAAATCAAAGCTACACCCTTTTTTTAACTATTCTAGATTCTTCTGCATCAGTTGAATGAAAAATAAAAAAAAAATCAGGTGCTTTTGCATGCTGCCTATTAAACATTTATTTTAGATTAGGGCTATTCTGAATGTATGCCATCAGCAGCAGCTCTGGTCCTGAGCCATAAGCTCTAGCAGATGCTTTACTGGCAACCTCTCCTGTCGCAACAAAACAAAATTAAGTGGTAAAGAGGACTGAAAACAAAATGTGACAACCATCTGCTGACTGTAGCAAATACTATTCTCCTCCTTACATTTTAAAGCACTGCTTTGAACAACTGGAGCAAAAAAGAACGTTTGTTTTTTTTTAAAGTCAGTTTATGATGCAGAGAGGGAAATCTTGTAGTCATCTCACAGTCAGCCAGTATTTAAGGATTCATCCTTCACCAAAACCCATTTATTTGTGAGCTTGCATAGAAGTTAATATATTTATTCTGCCAACCCACATTTCATCTGGGCACCTGGCATACCAGTAAAATGTTTATGTACTGAATTCTCCTGCAGGGGTAAAAAAAAAACCTTTTTTTCCCCCACTGCTTCACTACAAAGAAACAAACTGCTCTCCAGCTCCCCGCCCCCCTGGCCCAGCCCACAATATCTGCTTGCAAGAGAAACAAGAAATAATGGCTAAATACTTACACATATGATTTTTCTATCTACCATCCACAGCTTAATATAAAAATTAGTGTCAATACAAGGATTTCTTAAAAAACTGATTCATAAGTAAAGTAAATTGAAAGTTCTACTGCAATGAAACACCAACATAGAACAAAACATGAAATCTGTGTGACAAAAAAGAACATCCTGCTGGCTACCAATGCCATTAGATGTCAGCAAAGCCACCAAATTCATATGCAAAGGCAGGAATGGGCTTTTTAATTACACATTAGTGACAACTGGTCACTTGGCAACTTAACTTTTTTATTATGATGCCTGATTAACAAAGACAATGCTAAGCCCACAGCAGGGGATATGGAGCAGTAATGATACCTGCCCTCTCGTCCTAGGAGATCCCATTTTTCTATAAAATTGGAAGTCAACAATAGCAAAGGCTCAGGAGTCCAGAGACAGATATCTTAAGCACAGTACTCTATTAACAGCCTGCAAGTGATGTGTGCTCTCACAGGAGTGAGGCGAGGTGATTTTTTGTTGAATATTTATGGTTGACTTCCGTTTGTCTAATGACAAGACAACTGTAAAATGCCTCTAAATGAAAAAATAGCAACTCAAAAGCACCTCCCTTTCAGAGGTGAGGGAAAAGCCTGAAAAATCTGAAAGCTCTGTTCAACTCAAACTAGATATTACTACACTCACCAAACTGGTTGCTTGCTCATGGATCATCAACCAGTAGAATTCTGTTGAAATCAAAACCAGCTCCTACACTTTTGTACATTTACTTCTTCCCGTGAGTTGTATGTTTACAAAGGCCATTTTTTAAGAGCCTTGACTATCATATACCCAAGGTCACACATCCAAGCTATGAGAGGACACTGTCATCCTCCTTTCAAAGAAATCTTGGGAGCCCCGTAAACAGTTCTCTCTTGCAACTTGTTATCTTAGACAAGTCTCCCTTCACCCCTTCCTTCCCACCTTTCTCTTGAAGTGTTTCTCAGGAGGGTGAAATAATACATAGATGTTTCTATTTGAGAGGTAATTTGTAAGAATTAGGAAAAAGTGTGGGAGTCATCTGGCTTTTTTCAAAAAGCAATCAAGGACCATGGGTCAAGATTTCTTGGTAGGAATTTCAACCATGTACGTGTTTCTCTGCTGTGAGTATCTTCTATTTAAGTTATTTTAGTAGAAGGTCATTTTTCCCCCCTTTCTTAAAAAACCTTTGAACAAATATACTGCACTGCACCAAAATAAACTTCCTTTGACAGCTTGGGCCTAAGACTGTCATAGTCAAGAGAAGAAAGATGGATGTCTTTAAGATTGGAGAATATCAGAATTAAAAGAGGAATTATATTCTCAATTACAACACATTTTAAAGGAAAATTAATTTTATTAGTTGCTGTGCAAGTGGTTATTTTTTTTTCTTTCATACTGACAATACATAAGCACCTACATAAGTAACTTTGGGATGTTTAAGATAAGACTTCCCATATATTTTATTTTCTAATTCTCATGGGGTGGTTTTAACAGCAAAATATCAAGTTTTAATCAAGAAAAAACTGGCAGAGAAGATTTCAGGCAAGTTCTACATGCTTTAAAACTGCCTTTGACATGATATGGTTCAGGCTCCCAACAGAACAACAAATAAAATAGGAAGAGCGTGCCTTTATTGTGAGTAAATAGTGATAGACTGTTTTTTCTTCTTGCATGGTGCCTGATGGCCTGGAAGGAAACATCATGTTTTTACAAACCTTTGGTTTGCTACATATCTTGCTGCAATAGCTCAGATTACCTTTCCAAGGAGAAACTAAGCCCACATGTGAAGAGCCTGCTGTGTCAATGAACTCGATTTGCTTTTTCCACTTTAAACTTACAACAGTTCTGCAGCAAATTGCGACAAGACAAGAGAAGTGCTGCTGGATGGCAGGAGTTTCTTGGGCTTCTTGCTTTAATGTACTTACCAGGGAGGCTGTGCCACTTGTTCACAGCAAAGAGCCTGTTTGCAGTGACTGTGATCACAGCGGGAGTGGCCAGGCCAGGCTGGGTGTTGGCAGCCACATGAGTGACCGGGGAGTTGGATGGGAACTTCAGGACCATGATAACATCCTGTTGGGCTTGCTCTGTGAACATCAAGGGGCTCTGCAGGAGGAGATACTGTTGAGTGCACACAAGAACCCAAATACACGGGAAAAGAGAACACGGGGAGAAGAAGAGACAGGACAAGAGAAGGAAGAATGAATTAAAACCCACACGATCTGATAGAAGCTGCAGTAGAAAAGCAAATGCAATAACAGTGGAAAGACTTGTGGAAACAACATTTTAGGCAGAAAACCCTTCCTGCATCCTATTAATTTACCTGCACCCTATTAATTTGAGACCTTTGTTGAACACAGGGTGTCTGACTTCGCTACAGATCACAGCAGATTAAAACAAAAGTTTTCAATTGCCTATCTCTGCCAAAAGAATTCCCTTTCATATCTGCAGAGACATCATGTCAAGAAAAGCAATGCCAAACCAGGAGGGAAACACAAAAAATAGGGAGCCAAAGAAATTCCTGCTCCCAGAGATTATCTCAAATTGCATTAAATTGGCAGACTGTAATTCTTTACAAGCCAGATGAGAACATGAAAGAACATTAAAATAAACTGATACACACATACACTAGATATATGTTCTGTGTATATTTCTGGTGTACCAAAATAAGATTTATGAATGCAAAGTAGAAGACTTCACTGCAAATGTGTTTCAAAGGACAAACATAATTAAATGCAGTTGTAAAGAATACAAAGTGGATGTGATTACAGACACTATCCTGCATTGTTGCCAGAAATGCTAAAGGGAGAGAATCAATCCAGACTCTCATTTTCAATATCATTTTTTAGGTTTTTGCTTTTTAGTTTACTAAGTTGTAAAGTTTATTAGCTTTTCAACTAAGTTCTCTAAGAATACTGAAAAAAATATTGAGGATCTGGATATCAAATGTGAAGAGAAAAAGCAACATCTGATGGGTTTATGACTGTGTGGTGCATCTGAAAAAAAGAAAACCCCATTGAAATGCAGAGGTACAATCATCATGATCACCAGTAGCCACATTGCTCAAGTATTTGTAGTTTTCTAATAACCAAATTAGAATACTAATGAAGTGCCCTTGGCTATTCTCCACCTGCAATATTTCTTTACATATATGTGTATGTAAGTGCATACATTTAATGTATATTTATACAGAACTAATAAAAAAATTAAATACATTTGCATTTTTATTATCACTCCTTTTAAAAAAGTTATTAAGAGTACTTAGAAAAACATATTGCTCTCTGAATTCCTATTTACAGTCTTTGCATAAAGGTGTAAATAAAGGCAACTAATAAGCTATCCAGACACCCTTCTGAGCAAGTGGCTAAAAGCCAATCAATATTATGAGTTAATCCTCCCTGGATGCTCATTCAATTAAAGGTGTCAGTAATGCCTCATCTGATGTGGCCTCAATTAAATCCAGCTATCTGATGGTTGAAAACACAAGGGGATACAGCAACAGCAGCAAAACCAGACAAATAGGCAGCCTTCATGTGACTGCTAATTACTACACCTGGTGTATATTATGGCTTGTGCACTTAGCACAGCACGTGGTAACTTCCAATTCAGCTGCATTCATGCACACGAATACAATACTCAGTAAATAATGCAACTAGAAATAATTCAAAATTATGACAGGAAAAATATCCTTACTGTATTTCAGCTCCAGGAATACTTTTAAAACCACTTAATATAGTGCTATTATGAAAACATGCATTAGTATCCACAAAACCAGCAAGTGAAGAACAAAGGGCTTTATTTTTCTGGGTGTGCCCCAGCCCAAAAAAACACAGCACTTAGAAACACCTAACTTCTTAGATTTTAATTTCTTCTGTTACATACTAAATCTTCACTAATTCAGCATCATGAAAAATATTATGATAAAACCACACAAACTGCTTCCTGGTATCAAATTTATTTATATAACAATGGCTCTGACTAATATGTCAATAATCAACTTCTCGAGTTGCTCCTCTTCCTGAAACAAATCCCTTTAAATTAGAGCAAGAGCTCAGTGCATGGCACCATGACAGATATATGGCAAGTGGCTGCATGAAGGGGAGTACCTGGGCTCCCCAGCATCCCTGTTAGCAGGGCTCTTCTGAAACACACACACAAGTCCCTGCAGTGTCTGCTGGCCTGGGACCTGGGCATGGGGCACAGGCAGCTGAGCAGCTCTGAGATACAGTATGTGATGCATCTGGGAAAGGCCAGTAGCTCAGTTTATCAAGGAAGTTTACACTTCTGAGACTCCTGCATCACAAGGTTTGTAAGCTACTTTGGAAACATTTCATGTTTCTCTGTAATATTTTAAAACCTTCTGCACTTCAGATATGTTTTAAAATAAGTAACTTTAGTCTGCTTGAGTAGGACATATTTTCCTCTTGCACATCCTGTAAAACCTGGTTTTGGTGGTTTTTGGTTTTTTTTTTTGGTTGTTGTTGTTTGGTTTTTTTGTGGGGTTTTTTTTTGTGTGTGTGGTTTTTTTTTTTGTTTTGTTTTGTTTTGGATTTTTTTTGGGTTTTTTTGTATTGCAGCGTAAAATGTCCACCCTAACAATAAGGGAGTGTAACCTTTTGAAAACTTTGGGAATTAGCAGACCATTTACTCCACTTGTCAGAATATCACTTAACATCCTTAGTTCTGCACCTACAATGACACAAATGGTATTTTAAATGCAAGGACTGCACACAGCATGATATGAAAAGTGATCAGTAATGTAATAATAGTTTGTAAAATAAAATTATTTTAGACACAAGGAGAGGTAAAAGGGAAAGCATGTTAATGCTCACTGCCTGGATTTTATCACCCTAGCTTTACTGCAAAACACATTTAGTCACATTCTTTGCTATGTAAGTTTCAGCTCATGAATTCCTAGTAATCCTGGTTTTAGGGGAAAACCTATGCCTGGGGGAAAAGACAAGGAAGTTCCACCTCCTAAATCCATGCTTCTTGGGGAATCTGCCAAAGATTAACTAAATTGTCTCCACGATTACTGGCTCTCACCTGTACAGGTATGGTATTAACAAAATCAATTGATGAAGTGTTCTTAGATTACACTGACAAAAAAAAAAAAAGCCTACACTAGAAATCAATGCAATCCTTTTTGTAACAAATAAAAAAATAGTTAAGCACTGCATGCAATGCCTTCCAAATCGTAACTCATCTGCTGGTTTTAATAACATAATTCCACAACCACATAAAAGCAAAGTGAAAGTGTCCAGTTCTGCAAAGGTAAGGAAGCAAAGGAAGTGAGCAAAATGGCAGGTCACAAAGAGTTAATATGGCACTTACCACCTGCATGGCAGAACTTCTTGGAGGATGTGGTTCTATGAGCAGTTGGGAAGGGGTCTGTCCAAAACTTCGTATTTGAGCTTCCACAGCCTGGAAACGGCACAGGCAGGTTTGCATGTTAAGAGGTGCTAATTACAGGCAATAGGACCATAACTGTCACCTGAAAATGTCATTCCACACTTCTGGCTTGTTTCATGTTGAAAATCAACCCCGTGTGTTCACTGTGGGGCTAAGTGCTTGGCACTGGTACTAAGAATGAGGTAATCATTTTAGTACTGTGGATGCTATTTCCATGAGCAACTCTGCAAAACCTCATCCTGCTCAATGATATTAAACAGAAACAAGCTATTATAATCAGAAACCCTCTTTATTGGCTCCATTTTTCCTTTCTAACACTGGCTTATCCTGTTTGTATCATAACTCAAAAACAAAAGTTAACTTTTAAAAAATTTCTGCCGGTATTAAGGGTTGTATATTAAACTCCATTGCTTCATTTCACAGCAGTACCTACAAGGAAAGCAATACTGAACTTTTATTCTTACTTCCAGGTTTATTTAAGAAGAGCAAACAATGTTAGGATGTATTAAACTACCAACAGCCAAACTATAGGAGAATATGAAGACATAACACAAGGGAGTTTTTAAAGTTTATCTGTATCTTCAGCAACATGCTTTAGTACTTCCTTCACTTTCATTTCACATGAAAATATCATGCTTAATGATTTTTTTAAAATAATTATGCTGAAACCTGTGAACCTATACTTCTTGCCCTAGGCATGTCCAGCTAAGTTTCCATGCTGCCACCTCTTGGCCCACTGGTTTAAAGATAACATCAAGCAGCCAAAATTCAACAAGTTACTTCTTGCCCCCTATGCACAGAAACAGGCTGATAGTACAAAAAATCTCAAATCATTCAGCTTACTTTATATTTCTTTCATTGTGAGCTTAACTAATCACCTTACATTGGCTGTGGGCTAGCAGGCTGTACATGGGCTGATATCTCAGGTATTTTCTCCTAATTCTTTTTCATGGTTCAACCTTCCTCCATGCTCTTTACACTTACATTTCCTGGTCTATTTTAGCCAATCCTTAAAATTTTTGAGACAATGGAATAACACTCATGCTGATTTTATTCTTACAAACAGCTATTTTTGCATAATTATAAAAACCATTAGTAGGACATTCTCCTGTTACAAAAATAACAAAGCCAAAAGTAGAATGCACCTGAGACCTTAAAATAATCATCCTCTTGATAGTAAACATGCCATCCAAAACACTTGCCCTTATTATATTTGGGCTTTTGAAATATCTGAACTCACCACAGCAGGAGTTGAAATTAGTCTGTGAACAGATTCTAACACTCTTGCCCACTCTGGGAAGGACCATAATCTTCAAAGAACTGGTGAATAAGTAAGTTATCAAAAAGCTGGCTGAAATCTGTCATACACATAGTGTGATGCAGTGAGCACTTTTTGAGTAACAGCAGTATCAGACTCATGAAACACTAACGCTCAGTAAGACCACATGAGTCTCCTTCCTGCTGATGAGAATTAAAATACATTAAAATTCAAATCTGGGGGTTTGTGACTCAAGATATCAAGGGAATCACAAAAGCTTTGAGGTCTCTTAAGACATGAGGCATTAACAAAGGAACGGGTCAGCAGCCCTACCCTCTCCATAAAATGCTGTTTGTTTCCAAACATCCAGATTTTAAAAAGATGTGCCTAAAATTACTTGCAGATTAAGCAGCATATTTTTACTAGCAAATGGGAATTCTGCCCTGCATTATGGGTAGAACCAGAAGAGTACAGGATAAAATATTCTTGAAACACAACTCCCATGCATTTATTTTAGAACTGAGAACAGATAAAGCAAGGAAATAATAAGCTTTAGATTAATTTCCATGTATATTGACTTATGATCAATACAGAAACTTTCGTTCCTTTCTATTTAAATGCTCATGTTAAGCATTTAAATAGAGTCAGAATTTTATCTCAACCTTGAAATATAGTGTGTCTTTAAATGCCCAATGCTACCTCTGGAAACTATACACTTACATGGTGCCAATAATGAGGGAAAATGATAAGAAGAAACACAAGATATCATGTATTGAGGCAAAGTATTTCAAATATATTCATCATTACAAGAGCTCAAATTGATATAGATCAAGTATAAAGTACTGTACTCAACCTGCCAGTCAAGAGGCATTGTCTGTTTTCACATAGTGTCTGTCAGACCTGGTGAAGCTGCTGACCAGTGGGACTATGATTTTGCTAAACCCTGCCTCAGAGGATCACAAATTTTCGATTTTCAGTCTTAACAAACACTGTTTATGATCTAGCTCGAGTTTGTCATCTTTACTGGTGTCTTCAGAAATCCAAAAGAAATTTGAAGAACTGTTGAGTAAAGGCAACAACACTTGGACAAATATGTCTAGACATAGTGTCTAGTCTTCAGAAAACAATCTTCTGCATTCCTTCTTGTTACCATGAAAAAAAGTGAAGATTTCTGATTTAAGTTTCTACATTTTGTAACAATGACCAAGAGAGTGTACTACAACTCCAAATGGTTCCTTCCTTTTCCCAGATTGTATTCACAGTCAATCCAGATGTGAGCTCCACATTCTGATGTCTCAGTCAGAAGGATCACATACAGAAGGATGCAAGATCACCTCCCTCTGTCAGCAGAAATGTGGTTGTGGAGCTGGAATCAATCCCCATCTCTCAATCTATTTAACAGTAGAAAGAGCCACCAGATGCCACTCAGACTTTTGTTTAACCTGTCAAAAAAAATCAGGTAGGCCCAGGGAATCTTTTTCTCAGATGTATAATTAGTATCTCCTTTGAATAAAAGAACCTACCTAGCACTCACCTGAGAAAATTCAGTAAAATACTCATCAGTCAGAAAGTCATCATCCACTTCCCTTCTAATGCATATTAGCCCAGCCTCTAAGTGAGCTTTCTTGAAAATAATTATTACCAGCATCAGTCAGTATGACTAAGAGACAGACAGCTCCTCCAGTGGTAGATGAAGGGCAGGTCTTCTCACACTGCTGGATTCATCGGGAACACACAGCCATTTACATGACTGTAGGTAGAAACATTTGGGAAATTTGCACAACCAGTTTCACATCTATGAAGGACACCATGTAAGTGGTAAGACATACACAACCTTAGTCTGAAAGACATTTTTAGCTTAACAAACTCTTATCACTGAAAGCAAGATGTGTGCCACAAAGTAAAGCATAGGATCATTTCACATTTTATTTCACTGTTTCTCAAATACCTCAATAAAACTGCCCTTTTCCTGTTAATCATCTACAAACCCAAAATTTTGGTTAGGCCAGAATTGTTCCAGATGCTACAACAAGAAGCAATAAAATGGAACAAGGTAAGCAACTCTTCACAATAATTCACACAGTATGCATCCTGAACATATACTTATGTAACACTGTGTTTTGAATGTTAATTAATTTAGAAGCATGAAAGCCATAGGAAAATTTCATAAATGAACATTTATTTGATTTTACCCATTCCTAAAAAGCCCCCTAGGTCATCTCCTCTTCTCTTGGGATGTGGGAAGGGAAAAATAAAAATAGGGAAGCAAATTGAAAGAAGGAAAGTAAAGAACTTGAAAACTTGGCTTAGCTATAATGTAGTTCCTGGCCACTGTTTAGTGTGGCTATTTCCAGTCTCTGAACTTACCCTCTCATCTAACTGTGAAGAAAGTTAATTCAACAATATGCAGTACCCATCAAATACGGCTGTAAATTTTTTGGGAAGGAGGGTGATGGGGAGGTTGAACATATGGATGCAGTTAAGGTAAAAACAGATGTTTGTTACTTTTCTTTGCAGCAACACTCAGAAACTAAGTCAAAATTGCTTTTTTTTTTTCATGTTTATGTCTGAAAGAACTATAAAATTAAATATGAGGGAGGGTGGGTGGAGGGGGAGCTGCAGTGAGTGTCACAGAGAAAGAATGAAACAGTCTCCAGTTTTGAACTCAAATCCTCAAATGAAGGCCCATAACAGTTAAAAGGCAAGACATACACCATTTAACTCCAGATTTAAAGACCTTTAAAGGGACTAGCTCAGAGTTGCCTTCATCATGCTTCCTCAGACACAAAACACCAAACTAAGGAGTCCAGGGGCACAGCCCATGTTAAAATGCATGCCTTGGTCTAAGGGTACAACAAGCTACAACCTCCTCATTTGCTACAGAAGCTGCTCTCAGCTCCTTCACAGATCTCCACCAAAGTATTCCCAGTTACTTCCCAAATCTATGTGATTTAGTTGCCAAACATTTGAAACCCCAGGTGAAATAACAGGACGCTTAGTAATATATTTCAGTCCTCGTGTCAGGGACAGAAAACGTTTTGGGTTCATCCTCCATCTTTCTGCCCAGTATTTACTCTAAAAAATAACAGCCCTTGCAAAAGTAATTATTTTGGCTCTCTGCCGCTCTACCTCACTTTTCAATATTCACAGAGGTTTACACATATGTTCCTCAGTAATTTCTATTGGCTTGAGTGATATGCAATTATGATTACTTGCTTTCCCCTTCCTTTCACCCAGATGTTGCTTTAGAGCATCAGAGAACACAGACTGTTTGACAGGTTTCCCCTCAGATAGGGAAGCTGAATGGCTCAGCAGCCAACCAAGGAGCTCCTTTCCCTGTGGGACAATGATTAAAACCCAGCTCTGGTAACAAGTGATCAGAAAACCCCCTCTGACCAGAGAGAGCCATTTACACTCCTACAGGAATATTCTTAGATAAATTCCTCTAGGACTACAGAAACACAGGTAACACTAGCCAGAGAGCAAGAACAATTCATAACAATAGATAAAATTGCTTAAAAGAGGCAGAAGATTATAAAGAGAAGCTCTTTGTAGGACCATCTCCCTTGCTTCCTCTAACAATCTCCATTAGATCAAGATTGTGAAAAATGGGCAAAATGCTTTTCTGACACAGGCAATGTATATGCTGTCTGACTGTACACCTGCCCTGGGGATATTGCACTACACTTGACCCAAAGAAAAAATACAGCACTCAAATGTTACTATCATAAATTCACACACTCCCATTTGTTATTTTAAAAATAAAAAGAGCAGTCTAGTTTCTTCATATCAAAACAGAAAATTATTTCTCTTGTTTTGACTTCACAAATCAAACATTTTGTTCTGAATCACTTCTATATTTTGTTTTCTCATTGCACCATTCACTTAATATACTGATTTAAGAAAATTTTGTGTGCTAGCTTTGAAATCTAACAAATAGCAGGGAAGAGAATGGAGCAGAAAAAAGGCTAAGGAAAAGACACTACAAAACCAAGAGCTACCTGTTCTCTAGGTGTCATTAAACCTGACTGTAAAATGTTTGTGATGTACCCTCTGCAGAAGGTGCCTGTTGCTGCTGACTAATGCAGGTACAGCTCCAAGCCCAGCACCTCAGGGTTATGGCTCCAGAGCCAAAGCGTGGGCAGAAATACTGTCAGCAGCCCGCAGAGGGGGCCTTATTAGGGCAAACGAGCAACTCAGGATGGAGCAAAAAGTGCACAACCTTTGCCTGCTGCTGTGTGTTAGCAAAGTCTGTAACAAAACTGTGGGCCTCATTACACACAAAAAATGACAGATACAGGGAGAAATTAAAGCCATCAAATAGAAATTCAGCATTTTTTTCTTCCTTCTTTGTACCTTCCTTGTAAGAAATATATCTGCTGCATAATACATTTCTTCTTATCACCCCCCAGTTTCATCTCCTTTTGCCTAAAAATACCAGAAAATACCTGACTTCTGAAAATACCAGAGCTGTCTGGAGATTGGTTACTGCTCTAATCACTTGTTTATAAAATCCAAACTACTACAGATATATGGATGAGAAGGGGTTACCCTAAGCAAGATTACTTTTTTTTCCTCAAGCTGTTTGAAATCAATATATGAATAACACATTATCCTATTCACATCAGAAAAGTGGAGAAAGGAGAACTTCATAGGATGCCTTCCACCACATCTCTACAAACAAAAACACTAAAGCAGCTCTTATACTACATTTAGGAATTTTCTGTGAGAAAATAGAAAAATGAAGTATTTTTGTCCAGACAAATCAGTGTGACAATTACATGGCACTCATTAAAATACAACAGGAAGTAATCACAGTTTGTGAGAATACAAATAGAAGCCCCTCAGGGTCATGCAAGTAGCTATAATCTGAATATATACATTCCAGGCATATTAAACAGAGGCACAGCCCGGCCTGGCTGCAATCTCCAGCTCACGCAGCTGTCCGTCTACTGCAGCATAATCCCAGCTGCCAATCTGAAAGAAACCAGTTAGTCAGAGCAGACACAACCAACAGAAACAAATGTCACTCAATAATGTTCAGAGGCACTGGGTTCATGGATAATTTCAAACAGTATCTCTGTCTGGAACACTGATGTGCTCATTCAAAACACCTAAATCTTTGGCTACTGGAAAGCAGCAGATAAAAAACACTAGAACTACAAAACCAGATCTGGTAGTACTTCAAAGAGACTGACAAAATAAAAAGGGAAAAGAGTCTAAAAGGAGAGTAAAGATCAATTTAAGGACTTGCAAATAAAGCTGGAGTCAGTATAAGCAAAAGCCTAAACTGCTCTGGGACTAGTTTTTTAAAATACAACAGTTTCTGTTTTATTTGAGCACCAAAACCAAAATGTCTTCCCACTTCTCTTTCCTGTGGCAGCTGAAGATTTCAAGAGAGCAACTCACTGCTTTAATCTCAAATCAACAGTTATCACCAAGAAAGTAGTGGCACTGCCATGCACAATACCATCAAATTTCAATTTCTGGAATTATTCATTTACTTCTCTAAAGACCTAAAGAATCCCAAATTTTCTTATATTAAACATTTTCCTCTGGAAAAAAAGCAATGAATTCCAATCTGTTAACAGTCCAAAGAATTTCCTAAACATTGATGTTGTCTCTATTTATTAAATAAAAAAGCTTCCTACTAAAACATTTCAATCTGAAGGAGGTCAATACGCAGATGTAAAAATACAAAATATAGTGGTCTTTAAACTGTCTTCTCTGATCACCTTTCAGAATCTGCAACAATTGCAAAAAAGAAATAACTCCTTTTGTTAAACTATGAAATACATTTCTTTAAACTCCCATATCTACTACTTGCAAGACAAAACTTGCTTTTTCCAAACTATGGGTGCAATGCTATCTCAGGGTTTTCTACTGCGACAAATGAACTTTTTTGGTTATTTAATAGAATGTAGCATTTAACTGAGACTTGACTTTTAAGGAAAATACCTCTGGCATGACCACAAGCTTTCTCACTCAAGCAGCAGCTATTTATCAAATAGAACTAATAATTAAAGTAACAAATTTTGGTAGGTAAACACCATACACATCTCTGGCCACAGTGGGAAAACTGATGCCTAGGTTAGACACCCTGGGCTGCAATAAGCACATAGAGTGACAACATTCAAAACAAAAATGTTTAGTTTTCCAATTACTATGAAAGACAATACAGAGACCATTTGGACAGCATAAAGAGGCTGCAAATAATCAATCCATGTTGATGACACAAAAAATTCTTGTAGCCTGTTCACTTCCGTGTTTCTTTCAAGGCTAAATGACTTGGTGTATAACTGTAGCTATTATATACAAGTATAGCTCATCCTTTCCACATATGGAAGAGGAAAAAGTAGTTTAAAAATAGAAATAATTTATATCAAAAGGAGTTATTTTTGAAGTATTATGAACATCACTTTTATCCATACCTTATTTACCTTTCTATTACTCTTTCTTATTTAATGCTGGCCAACAAACATGTCAGCTAAGACTGACCAGCCAGGCACAAATGAAAACGTAAGGAGCCCAGGGGGTCTCAAGACCTCTCTGGCTCTTACAGATCCTCAAGACTGGTCAAGCAAGAGGTGAGAGAACTATCTGTGCTGAAAATTTCTATCCCTTGAATTTCAATCAAAGGCTGAGGGAAAAAAGCACTCAGAGCTGAAGAGCTAATTCATATGAGTTACTGCCTGCCAAAAAACTTTACTTTCTGCCAGTTTTTTAAATCCTTATAGATGGAGCATCCCAGTCCTAATTTAATTAACCCTAAAATAGCTCTCCTTTTCCTGCTGGATAGAGAAGCAGAATCAGCAGGTAAAATTACAATCTAACCTGTAACGAAAAATAAAAGAGAACAACAAGGTCAAATATTTCTTATGGATCAGAACCCGAGTATTTTTCATGTCTGTTTGTAAACATTGTAGTAAATATGTAAGTTAAGACAAAGGGCAATAAATCCCCATTCATCACATCAAACTCCAGGCTGAATGGAAACAAAGGAGTGTCACACCTCCCAGATATCACAGTAAGCACTTGCTTATGCTCATTTTGCTCATTTACTCCAACACCACAAACAGGTCACAGTGTGAGCAGAGATGTGAGAACTAACAGGTAACTGATACAAACGGGTGGCAGGAGTGGTGCTCCTGTTATTTAATGCTCCTTTCACCAGAAGGAAATACTGCATCCTTTCCTGGGAGAGTCCTGATGTCCAGACAAGCTGATTTCATTGAGCAGTGCCCTCACAGGAGGCTTGCCTCTGTTACACACTCCTACCATGGGTACCGCCCCAGGTAAAGACCAAGGCTTGGGCTTGGATGCATTGGCAAGTCCACATCTCCTTAGCCATTAAATCACTGCACAATCCTTTAAATACAGCCTTCTTAATTCCCGTTCCACACAATGGTATTTTAATACAGACTTGCAATCAAAATAAGACCAATGTTAAACATATATTTGGCTTTTCCCACTGTTCCTGTGCTGTACAACACCAAACATGCCATCTGTGCAGCACACTTCCAGCCAGAGACAATTCAAAGATGGTTTCTACAGTACTTTGAATGTTGCCTGCAAAAATTTGTTATTTACTGAGTACAGCACATGGAAATTTACTCCTCTGTGACAGCTATTTTATAACCATTTTATCCTACATTTTAAAACTCATCACAGCCACAACAAAGATCGTTGCCCAACCTGCTAAATCCAGACTGATCGTTTTCCCAACTATTTAGTAAATGTTAACTATGTTATAAATACAAATCATGTTTATACTCTGTGAAAGATTCACTGTTGTCAGGGTTCTCCAGCTAAGTTAGAGCTGAAATATGCTATTAACTCCCACCATGACCAGAGCTAAAGGAGAGGCCAAAAATGCTTTCTCTGGGATAAGATATCAGATCTGCTACTGCTGTCATGAAACTGGGGTCATGTAAACTAAACATCTTTGTAACTTCTTTTGGGCACAGAAGTCTTTCAAACTGTAAATATTTAAAAATAAAATAAGACTTATAAGAGATAGACCTAAGATGCATAAAACTTAACCAAAGATATTAATCTTAAACAACTTTTAAAAGCTATTATCCATTAAATAATTTATCCCATATGCCTTAAAACAGAAAATAAAATAATAACCTTTTTTATATATTTAATCAGATGTGGCACATTCAAATAACAAGCCAAATTCTATGTCAAAGCTGATTCTTCAGAATTTTTGAAACTCCTCAGTTCATATAGAAATGGAATATAATCAATAGAAAGAAAGATGCCAAAAAATGGAGAAAGCTTGCTTCCTTATGTTAAACAGACCACCTTCATGCAACAAAAAAGAACCTTCTCTTCAGAGAAAGGAGTACAAAACAACAGGACCATCTAAGGCTAAAAGCAATGTTATTAATTTAATGGGACTTATTCTTATGTTTTTAGAGATATTGCTAATTTTAAAATTGTCTTCCTTAATTGCTGACTTCAAAGATCATATCAGATGGTTTTGTTTTGGGTTTTTTTTTCAAATGTAGCTTTTTGATAAGCAAGGTATAAAATTCAAAGTGCTATGTGAAGGGTAGGGAAGTACAAATCCTATATGCAAATACAATTTGTACTTCCTGTAAAATCAAAGATGCATTCTCCAAATAATACTTCAACTTCCTGCTACTAACTTTGTTTCTTTTCTTTGCTTTTATCCAGTGTTTACACTAACTACATAGGGATATCAGTGGAGAAATGGACTTTTAAGTAGTAAGTGAGGGCAGCCCACATTCACGATTGTTCTTTCTTATGCTAAGCCAGAGACAAAAGGAATTTCTGTTCTTCTGACCAACACTGATGAAATACCCACCAATCAGTCCTAGATACAAATTATTTTGTATGGATTGTGCTTCAGCTCCTAATCAGTCACTTGTCTGAGTGACTTAGATCTAATTCTACTTTTTTTTCCCTCCATTCTTGGACAGCTATGGCAAAAAGCAGAATTTGTGATAAGAAGGTGCTGTGAATTCTCTCCAGAACAGTTGGATGACATTTGTCTGTGCTAAATGACTCCTTGCCCCTTCCATCCAGGCAAAAAACGAGCCCTTCCACAGCAGATCTTGTGAATGGGGGTTCCACAGATCAAAACGTGGTGCACAAGAGCAAGTCAACAGAAGGCAGTGACACAGCCGAGCTCTGCTGGCAAATGCAGTGTTTTTCACCAGAAGGATATTAACTGCTTGCCCACTGAACAGCAACTTCCCTCTGCAGCTGTCACCTCCTTCAGCAAGACACACAAGGAGCAGAGTCAATGACAGCACTACCAAAATGTTTGGAGGGGAAGAGGAGGAGGAAGGAATGGTCTCTTCAGGATGAGCAGTGCACCAATATGCCAGGAGGGATACTGGATCCCTTGCCTTGCTTCTCCTGGCTGCAGTTCCCTTCCCCCACTGGCTGCGACTCAAACCCTTCTCTCTTGATCTACTCCCCTCGCCCTGAGATTTGCCTTTGAATTATGCAAGCTTTGCACTCCCCAGGGTTTATCTGCCAAAAGGTAGCATGTGGCCCATGGTTTGCATTTTAGTTTAAAATTTTCTATTATGGCAGTCAGATCCTTTCAAAATACTTTACTTCCTTTATTCCCATAGGCAGAAAGAATGGCAGGAAAAAATTGTTCACAGCAGTATAAGAGGATGTAAAAGTTCTACGTTTTCAGTTAGGAAAAAAAAAAAAAAGGTGGAATATGGTTTTGATCAAGTAGTTTTCCTTCCTAGACGAGTACTTCCTTCTTGTAATATATATAACCTGACTGCCTATAAAAATAAAGGTGCCAGTCAGAGCCATTTAGGAGACCTAAGGAAATTCTGCATTAACCTACATCCCTCCACTCCTCAGTGCCTTCCACCATTGTTCTGTGTGTGGCCTTTTTGATGAGTTAGGTCACCAATACCCATGTTTATATCTGCGGAGATACCTCAGAAACACAGGCATCATAGGCCTCTCATTGCTGATGTGGTACAGGCAAAGCACTATCTATGTGGAGAAATTACCATGGTTTAAGCACTTGCTATTATTTCCATATGATACCTAAAAGCCTCAATAACTTGCAGCTCTCAGAACATACAAGAGCTTCTCTTTCGTTTAAGTGTGCAAATAAAAATACTTTTTCTGCTTCAACTGTCTAGATTTAAAGACCCAAATCTGAATAGTACCAAGAGGAAAAAGCCAAACTCATCATTTCTGAAACCAAGAGACCCAGTTTAACATATGCCTAATAAAGAGCTACTAAGTCTGAGGTGCTGTGCCTGCCTAAAAATACTGAAAATTGTCCACATAAGAAATTCATTTGTGCTATAACCAGAAATTTGGTGGAGAAAAATATGGCTTTTTATTTTTTGGTAGGCTGACTGAAGGAGAAAAATAAATGCTGATTGAAGCTGCTTGGTAGCACAGAATGTTAGCACAGGTCCTCAGGGAGACAGATTAGCAAGCAGGAAGAAGGTGAGGCTGTCAAAGGTGCATGATAAATTCATTTAGCACATAGATATAGAATGATTATGCACACAGAAATACACACAAAGAGATTTTTCATTACTTTCGTCTCTGCCCATAAGTAAAACCAGAGTCATTAAATTTCTGCAGTATCAGTATTGCATCAGAGCCGATCATATGTGTAATTTAAAATTACATGTACACATTTACATAATAATAAATATGCTTTACAAAACACTTGTAAATGGCAAGGGATATCTAACTAAACAGGAGACCTTTCACTGTTTTAGGAGCATGCCTAAAAATCCTAAATAAAAATATTCCATTGGGCCAATCCTTCAAGCAACTCAGAACAAAAGTGCTACAAGACACCATTCATTCTGCTGCCTGTATTCATCGGTGTGTATTTTTGACACCATCAGTAGTGTTCCAAAATTCTGCTGCTGCTAAGCTACTCCAGTATTGTGAACTCAACAACACCACAATTCTCCCTCTCCTATTCTCATTTTTAGCCAGCTCAGACAGTGCAGAACAATCAAAAATAAGAAACATTGTAGCAAAAAAAAAAACTATAAAAATGAGACAAATTCAAAATATTTGGTAACAAAGTGAATGCCCTGCTGAGATGATCCACACTTCCAAAACTTTGCAACTTCCCTGGTCCTAAATTTTTTTCAGGCTATAACACAAGTAAAATGAGATACAAGAACTGTTCAAGAAAAAATTAAACTACACAAAATCTGTGTGTGGAGACTGCTACTTTCACTAGTGTTACTTCAATTATTAGTTTAATAAATAAAGGTTCAATGATGATTCATTTAATAACAAAATGTAGAACTATTTACATACAATACCCAGCCTACATTTCAGTACACACTTAAACCATTCACTTCAAGAGTTTAATAAGTACTCCTAAAAGGTAAGAATAATTCCTTGCCAATACAGAGTGAGCAAATTCACTATCAGTGAATTGAAAACATGTCACAGTGAATATCTACTAGATGACTCTTGGATCAACAATTTTTCCAAATCTAGATGACATTTTTTCTTGTAAGCCATATGTCCCAGTATCCCTCTTCTTAGGTGAATTAAGAGTATTTATCTGTAACATATGTATTTTAGGTTTAAATAGACTAAGATGCAGCTTACAGACTGATGGCAAGCTATGTAATGACAACATTGAGCCTTCACTTCGGTATTAAGCCAGTCCCTGTGTCACCTCTAAATAAAACAGCTGATGACATTCATATTACTTTGTTTTCATGGACTGAATATTTTATAACAAGGTACCACTTACATTTATTCTATAATTAAAATACTTGCAGCTATATTTGGTACCAATACAGTGTCTGAAGAGAGGACATAAAATCAATCAAAAATCTGTTTTAATCATGCCACCCTGCCCTTTTTAAACGGCTGTTTAGGTAGTGGAGGAGGAACTTTTAAACACACAATATTCTGTGAGATACTTTGGCAAATAGATTTTCTGAATGATGCTGAGTCTGAGTAAAGTTAATTATCTTTGCAATGCTGAAATATTTTATTTTGCATTTGAAAAACACAGGCCAGGTCATTTTAATTTGACAGCAAACCAAATTAAAGTATCCGAGGCTACAAAACTTATGTTTGCTACATAGTCAAGACTGCACTTAAAGAGAACTGTTAAAAAGTGCAGAAGTAAATTCAGAAGCACAAACCAAATCAAGGTTGCTTACTGCCACTAAGATCCAGTATCAGGGAACAAAATGACTGAACTCAGCAACTGAAGCAATCCTTGAACTTTTATTTTTATATTGGCATCCAGCTTGGGCTGAAATCCAGGTGCACAAAGTTTAAGAACAACTTGCATCCTTGTTCTATTAATTCTGCATGCTGTGACAACTGGTTCAGGCACCCTGCATTTGACTGGCCTGTGGCCAAACCACAAGAAAACACAAAGAAATTGAACATTCACCAGAAGCCGTGAACAACATGGAGTCTTTACAGTTTCAACAATGCAGTAGTTAACTAAGCCCTTTCTGTATTTATAAAGTACAAACTTACCTCTCTCAGTACAGAATCCGTTATTGAACTTAAATTAACAGCTCCTTCATAAGTCAAATAGTAGAATACATTCAGGGACCTAACAGCCTCCGGCCCTTGCTGTTTGTAGCCAAAAATCAGGTCAATCCACTGGTGAAGCTGGCAGGAAACAAACTCACTTTCCAAAGCCTGTGAAAAAAACCACACACAAAACACAAACTTGAGTTTGCCAGATAGTCATCATTTGGTAGTAACAGGAGCATTTTTGTTTTATAGCATGCCAAATTATCTTAACAAGTCTAAATACAGAATTGGTAAGAGTATTTTAGACATTCTCTCCAGAAAAAGGTGGACCTTGTGATAGATGCCAGAGTCTCCTGCCCTACTACCCACTTACTGAGATCTCATATTTTAAACTGTAATAATGGAAAAAAAAAAGAAAAAAAAAGCAGTAATTGGAAAGTATTTGTGCATTTACACACAGACAGGCTACGTTTTTATGAACTCTCAAAATGAAATTGTGGTGTCCTGTGTGATCTGCATGCTGAATAACAGCAGCAGGGTTATCTGATTCTGACAGCCAGAGAGAAGATTGATAGAATTTGGGAAACAGGACTAACTAACCAGGGATGCTAGGGTAAAAATTTTTTAACAGGCTGGAAATATCAAATTGCCATGACTTTCATGTGTTTCTTGTGTACAAACATACACAGAAACCCATGCAGAAGTGCTGTGCTGAATGATTAAGCTGCTTTTCTGAAGATGTTAACCAATCCCCAAGACAAGAACATCCAAACCCCACTATATTAAAAGGTAACCTAAAAATCATTGCCATCTAAAGAGTTAATTTATGTAGATTAAATCACTATCGGGATTTGTTTTTCCTTTTTTATACAGAGGATTCAATGTATTTCTGATTTGAATTACCAAATGAATAAACATAACAAACAGATATTCTCTTCATCTAGCAAAATGGCATTTTCCTTGCAAAGGAAATTCCTAATTTTGAGCAGAGGAAGTCGAAATTAATCTGGAAACCAAGGAAATCACTCTGCAATTTGCACACAAAAATGATGAGTTTGTTTCATTAACCGATGCCTGAAAACAACATTTAAATTGACACATAAAACCAGCAATTGTCTTAATTTGTGTGGTGCACTCCACACAAAAGCCCTAAATATGTTCAAATTAGAGCAAGCTGCTTGATTGTCACTGCAGTCTCATGTCATATTAATGCATGACAAACATTAAACCATACACTTAAATGGCAATTTATATCATTTAAATGTTTACTGCCACTCTGGATCATCACTCATTTAAATGTGACTTTGTGACAGCTAATTTCAGTTAATTTTCCTCGATTCACTTAATTAGAACTTTCAATCAAGGAAAAACCTGTACATATCTTAGACATCATATCATTCTTTTTTTATTATTACTTTTATTAGGATACTGAATTGCTGAAAGCATTCTTTAAAATGAATCACCACACAGTAGAATGTGTTGGGATGATCACATAGCAATACCTTACAACATATATGCTTAGCTGGGACTTTTTTTCTTTTTAATTTAAACAACACCCAATATTTAGACACAAATGCACAATTAAAACTATAAAAAACCACAAGTAGGCCAATTAAAAATTAATGATTTCAAAATTGTTTAATAAGATAAAACCAGTCAGGAGTCTCATGAGTGTCCATAATACTGCAATGTGCAGCCATAAAATTCTACAGGGCTCAGCAGATTACAATGATAAGAATTAATTTTCATGCTATCCTGCTAAAAAAAAAATAACCCTGGAACATACTTACTGTTATCATTATAACTATTTAACACCAAGAAAACAAGAATGTTAGGAACTTGAGATTTTTTTATAGGTACATAAGTAAATATTCAGAATGTGTTGAAGTTGCTCATATTCTCCTTTTCTAAAAAAATCTAGATTTTCAAGGAGTCATATTACCCTCACAAAGCATTTGGACCTGAATAATTAAAGAAATACCACTGCAAACTCCTTATATTAATATCTGTATAAATGTGATTTTTTTTTCCTTTAAAAGCAAAACTTGAACACTTTGCCTTCTCAGGGAATGGTTGAGAGCCATCCTGATATCACTTTTCTTTTTCAAATTTGAAGTTATTTTGCATTTGAAATTTTTACAGATTCAAAAGCAGATTTTTTTCCCCTTATTAAGCCATTTAAAAATCATCTTAACTGCCAAATCCCAAGTGAAAGAGGTAACTGAAAACCAGCTACAGTCAATATCAGGACCTTGAAACAGCACACAAATTCAAAGGACAAATAAGCTTGCCTGGTATTTCAGGTTCACAGTTAAGCTCTTGGTTAGAGGAAAGTGCTAATGCTATGACATAATCAATGGGGGAACAATAATTAACAGCTTGTATAATGACTAAAGAACAGACTTCCAAGGAAAACAACACCATGTGCTGGATCAGTGTGATGCACTTTGCAGCCACACTGGTATATTTAAATATGGGTCCTCCTTAAGAAAGAATCTGAGAAATAAAGACATTGCAGTTTTCAGAAATATTTGGTTATAAAAAGAAGGGTGTTTGCCTTATTTGTTGTTTTTAAACATTAATGCTAGCATTTACCTCTTGCAAACCTAAGTCAAGCCTATTGATGTTTCAGCATTTAGGATTACTTCATTTAGGACAGGCAGTGCTCATTAAGGCTCGAGTTAAACCCAGCATGCAGCCATGGGATATGAACATCCTTCCATGCTGCTCCTGGAGCAAACCAAGGAATTGCCAGCACCCCCAGGGCAGAGTGAGCTCATTGCTCACCCTGTGCTCTGAGGGAAATCTGCACAACAAGGAAATACCCGGAAATTTCCAGCTTATACAGCAATATCCAAACCCACTGAGTTATTGTAAAACAAATCGGGGACTAATGTCCAATTGTTAATGGATCAAACAAGCCCGTGGAAAGGCAGTCACATGAAGCCACATACAGATTGTCAATTCTGTCCACAGGGGACTCATATTAACTTTGACAAACTGTCTTGGGGCTGATATCTGTTTCTTTAATGAGATCTATTAGGCAGAGACTAAAACACTTGAGATATGCTAAAAAGTACAGTATACAGATGTCAAACACAAACACCTATTAGTAACTTTCACTTCTCTATTCCCAAGGCAGAAATACTTCAGACACATCAATAAATAGAAACCTTGATCTAACTAGGAAATTTTAGTTTATTCATAAATACTTCTTGAATGCACAATCTGATGTCACTAAATATGTGCCATCAAAACTATCTTATCATGAACAACTCACTATTTCATTATCATCTCTTTCTGTCCTGTTCTCTGAAAGAACTGGACAGAGAATAATTTACTGCTGGCAACCAAAGAGTAATACTAATACAAATGATTTGGTAGAACAAGGATGGAACAACAAAAAATATAAAACTAGCAGGCTGGGAATGATTTTTCCTTTGTCCAGTATAGATTCTCTAAAGGTTTATCAAGATATATTTTCCCAAACAATATTATACCTTTTGAATCAAGATTTGTATCTTTGAAGTGACTACTATGGCTTTTGCCCTCTACTTTTATTTCTGCTTTAGATTTTATGCAGTAACATACAGCATATGAAGTGATGTCTATTAAAAATGAATATATATTGTGCTTGAGTTTGGGATGTTCTAACACTGAAATCAGATGAACAGTTTAGCTGCATTTTGTTCATTAGCACAGATATATATTCATAGTCAAGCTATTCAGAAATAAATGACAGACTTACTTGCCTTATTCCTATGCTGATTAAAGCAAAGTAATTTTGAAGCACAGCATAAAGCATGCACGCAACTTTTATTTGAATGACAGAAAGTGTCCAACCCATACAAAATGTGGTTTATGAAATGTTAAAATGAAAGGAGAAACTTTGTTGAGAACAAAACTGCTTGTACATGAATAATCTTTCCTATTTACTCAATTGAATAAAAAAAAATCCAAATAACCAAACCAACAAATCCAGGAATACACTTCACCAGCAAGTAAGAAATAAATCTCAAGTAAAAATAATTGTCTGTTACCTTTAATGGACTAAATATTTTAATTCTCCTCTGGAAGAATTTCCTCTGAAAGGCTTAAAATGGCGTCTCTTTTATGTACCACTTGAAAAATACTTATGTATGAACAGAAAAGCATGAATTAAGATTTCACACATTTTTTAGCAAAACCACAACTTTCAGGTGAAAAATACTCTTCTTGAACACGACAAAAAGCCCACATAACTGCAGCAGCAGGTAAGGACTTTAATATGTGTTCTGGCTTGGAAATACCTGTGTGCACATGCATTCAAAACAAAACCCCAAATCCACCAAAACTAAACAACTGGAATGATGTTTGTATGTTCAGACTTTCAGACACAAGTTGGTAATGTGGCTTTAACATTGATATATGACCTTTGTAAGTTACAATGAAGAAGGCTGGTTTTTTCAGCCTAATTAGAACTGTTTCAAATTTTCCTGCTAAATATATGATAGAAAGTCCTTTCAACTTTTTTTTTTTTATTCTAGAGTTTCTTTTCACATCAGCCTTGTTCCAATCAAAATATGTTTTGAATTAAATTATTTTGATTCAATATGGGGATCACATTTCACTTCTAAGATTTAAAGTTCGAAAAGGAAAAGTTTAGGCTGTTCAAACAAAGCAAATGCAGCCACTTTGCGGAAAGCTATTCACATTTACCAAGACTGACAAATTGTTTGTGTGCACCATTAGGTCTAGTTTCTGCAATAGTTGCCAGATTTCCTGTCCTCCTAATAACATATTAACTCTACAAGTGCTGGTTTTATCTTTAGAGGTTTTTCAGTAACCTATTGGATTTAAAAAGTAAATTATGAAATGCACTTTCACCAGTGATGCTGTTTCATCACAGGGCTACACATATCTCAGTAAAAAGAAGTATATAAAGTTATTAGAAAAATACAGAATTCAGACCTGCCTTGAGGATATCAGAAGGAAGAGGACTGCAAACGTGCTAAGCAGAAAACTAACTCCATGTTCTGCACGAAGTAACACAAATTTCAAACGGATGAAAGGGGCAACAAAACCATTTACATGATTGGTGGTTTTTTACTCGGTAAGTGACCATTTCAGCAAATGCCTTCAGTTTTGCTTACTGTATTTTACAAATTGTTTTAAGTATGAACTACTTAAGAAACTGAGCATTACTTACAGAAAAAAAATTAAAATAACTATTTCATTTTTCCTTTGTGCCTGTGTTCCAGAAATGCACTGACAATTCTTCATTACTGTTGTAACAAAAATGGGCATTTTACTTTATTTCTCTATTTGGTTAGTGATACCAGAATAAAGTAGTCTGGAAAATACAGTCCTAATAAAACATTTAACTCGGCTGCTTTACTGAAGACAATGGATCTTGTAGAAAAAAGGACATCAGCAATTTGAGAAGCTCAGACACAGGAGATCTATGGAAGATTAACTTCCCTTCCTCTGTTCCTTCTTCTCTGTATTTAACATTAAGATAGTAAGTATTAACAAAAAAGGAAATTTGCCTAATAGTGTAACTTACTGAAATTTTGTGGCAAGGTATATTCTGCATGAGCAGCATGTAAACAAAGAAGAATATTTCGCAATGCAATTATTCAAACTCCTATCTGAATTCATGTCATTATTACCAAAGTAACAGTAGCATGTTTAGCCAAAAAATCTTAAGCACTTTTGGTCATTTCTATATTGAGTCTACCACAGTAATTTTGTAGTTTAAATGGAAAAGTCAGACAGCTGCTACACATTTTAGGGCAGAACTGCTACAATCTTCCACGAACAGTTTATGAACAGAACAGATGATGCATTTTTATTCCCAAGTTTCAAAGTTTAGACATCTACCTTAGGTGTTGCCTTACTTGAGTTGTTCCTGAATTCATGGTTGTTACAAGGCTAACTTCCCTACTGAAAAAAAAGAGTGGGCAAAACCTGTCTCAGCCCACTGGCTCCATCAGTAAACAGATGCTTTCCAAAAGGCATCCCAAGAATGGCCCTGTACCAACAGGCTGGTTCCTTCACAACAAGAAGTAGAAAAGGTACAGAATTGGTATGAACAAAAAATGATCAGGAGGTCTTTATTACATTCCTCTACATGAAAAATAATTTACAAAAGCCATAATTAATTACAGTTGTGAAATCACAAAAATGGCCAATATTATTCATAACTCTGATAATACTGTTATATGTGGCTGGCGTCTGTCCTTCCTCAGAGACACACAGAACATCTAACTGTGACTGGTTAGTCCATAACCATTTTTTACTACAAAGTTGGCTACAAGCAAATATTGGTAACACCAGAAAGCACTGCTGAGTTATTGACCATTTCCACTTTCCCCAACCACATCCCCAAATTTATTGTCCACATTTAAAACATCTGCTATGCTGTTAGGAGGATTCTGTCCCACAGAAAAGTCATCAGCATACTGAGGCCAAGACAGAGAATGAAAACTCTTTTTGAAAATCCTCACACACAGTACCAAAAGGAGGCAGGAAATTCCCTCCTCCCTGAAATTCAGATATTCCTCTCCCACTTCCTCTAGCACTTGTTTGCAGGACGACTGACAGCCTGGATCTGGAACCTATTACCCATGGAAGCACAGGCTGTTAACCACACAGCTGAGAGTTGGCTCAGCCAAATTAGTTCACATGAAGTTCTGTGTTTAAAAGAAAAAAAACACAAACCCCAAACACCAAAATCCCACCAGACAGGACTGCATTTCACAGCATAATGCTGTGCGCTGGTTGCTTCAGCATCCCACTCTGCCACAACAACCTATTTTTCCCCTCAGAAGTCTAATGCAGGGACATTGCTTCCAATGCTTTAGCTCACTTGCATTACTTCTAGCCAAGGGACTTCTGTGTGACACCTCCTTGAGCCTTGTGATCACAGTCTGAATGTCAAGTGTTAGCAAAGACAAACTGAAAGGTCAGAGGACTCCACACTTCTGAAAGGATGGTAAACAGTCATTGAGCTTTTTGTGTTACAGATTCTTTCCCTTTAAGAGAGAGGTGCAAAACACACATCACAAAACTTCAAACCATGCAACATTTGCTTGCCTTTGAGGTTGTATGAGCTTTTTAAACACTGAAGCTTCAAACAGACCAAATTCAGAAATTCAGGAAAGTAGTGGGATTTTTAGTAGTGGGATTTTGATTTTAGCTTGCTTACATTTACTGAACATATAGGTAACATAATCCTAATGTAACATACACACTCAGTGACTGCAGGAAAGGTCATGAAGTTCTAGAAAACATCAAAAACATGAATTCAGCTTGCATCAAAATGCAAAAAGTGCAAAAAAAGATTTACGTGAACACTTGAAATAGCTTTCAAATACGTATTTAGGCTGCCACCCCACCAAATCCTAAAAGTTTAAGCCTAAGCATATTGGTTAATGACAGCACAATACACTTCAAACTCTGAGAAACCAGCGATTTTTTCATGCACTTTACATTTAAACTGCTTGTACATTTCTTCCTTCCCTAACACTTACTCTGTAAGCCCTAAAAGTGAACTGTTGCTTTATTTTTGCACTCTGTTTCCACAGCTTGCAGCATTTATGCTGTGCTTTGATGTGTCAGTTGTATACCCAATTCACAAGAGCTGTAATGATCAACAAGTATTAGTATGCATGTAAGAGGAGACAGAAATGGTTGCAAACACATGGTCTTCAAATCACTGCAAACAGCACAAGCAAACATCTTAGAGGAATTGTAGAGACTAATCTAATTTGTCTTTGAAGCCAATGGTGGGGGGCAAAAAATGCTCCAGAGAAAGTTGTTTAAGATTAGAAAATGGTATGACAAAAGGTCAAGGAATTTGAAATTTAAAACACAGTTTAGATGCAAGTCAGGCAGAAAAGTAATTTCAATCTTGTAATTTGACTTGTCTGCTAATTCACAGAACAGAACTATTCTAAAGCTTTTGGGGAACAGAACACAAGATTTACAAAGGCAATTAGGGTACCACATCTGAATAAATCAGACAGCTACAAAAATATAGTGTAAAACTTTTACACTATATCATCCCATTTCTCCCATGTGATAATACAGTGTAAAAAAATATACTATATCATCACATGGGACAAATGTGTAACTTTTGGGGCTGAAGTGCCCAGCTAAGAACAGGATTTGCTTGCTTGAGATGACTATGAACATTGAAACCCTGATCACTTATAAAGCCATTCTGAGAGGCTGTTTAGGATGACACCACGAGGTGTGTTTGGCAAATACATCAGACTCCTTGAAGCTGGCATTTAATTGGAATGACAAAGGAGAGTCATCATTTGACTTTGAGAATGACAGAGAAAGAAAGAATTTGTGCAGCAAGGACATTCAGCATTTAAGGAAAAATAATCAGATTTGTGGAATATACTATTTGGAATGCTCATTGCAAACTTGCTTAAATACAGCAGGTTCCTATTTAGCATCTAGCTCTGGCACACTTGCATAACGAATTATCCAAGCTATTGGGAAATCTGTATCCAGACAAACTGGTGCTCAGGGTGGCACACCTATCAAATATCCTAGGGCAAGGACTCCCAGTTTCCTGATTAAGGAAGATCCTACCCCAGTCCTGACTGTGTGATTCCCTCTCCCAGTGGATCCACTGGGTTGTCTCATGGTCCCTGGGAGGAGGTTGGCTAGCACTGGAATTCATAACACAACAAAGAGCTTTTAGGAGTGAAATTCAGTGCTTGAAAGAAAACAAACTGAAAAGGAATTGTATTTATAAATTACTTCTTAAAACATCCATACTTAGAAAACACAATTTTCTGATTTTTTTATTCTCATTTCATGATGTATTTCATATTAAGTTTCAAACAGCTTTATTTGTAATGCTTTCTTGTAAATAACTTTTTCTAGATTTTATTCCCTTCTTTCACCTAGCCCATCTCAAATTTCCATAGACAGCTGTACACAGAAAGACAAGTGATATGTTGAGTATACTGAGCATGCTCAGGAAACCAAGGCATAAACACCTCCAAGTGCAACAGACAGTCTGCAGCCAGCTGAGAGCAAACTTTTCATAACCTTTATATTACTCTGCCATGAACCATGCTAGTGGGAAGGGCATAGCAGATGAATACTATGAACAGAGGCTGAATGCTGAAAAAGCATCTAGTCAGTTATTAACATTCTTATTAACTACATATTCTCCCATTATAAGCAAAATAAAATGCTAGAAATTTCCCCTTATATTAACAAAATAACTTCTTCATAGACGTTCTAAAAATCCCTAATATTTAGAAATAAAGTAACAATATACTGTAGTTAAATTATATTTAACTCCCATCTTCCAAAAAAACATTTCATTCAGAAGCTGAACTCCCAGGGCAGCTCTTGCTCTTTGAGGGAAAACAAGCAACTATCTATGATGTTACTTCCCAGGATGGAAGAAAAAAGGCCTACAAAATACAAAAACAACAACAAAAAAATGTAACACAGTATTACACCATGTTTTAAGGCAATGACCAAATGACAAGGTTTTAATCAAAGAGCACTCCAATAAGCCTGCGTAGTGGCACGCAGCTTTCTTACCCAGAGGATGGCCACCACAAGGACACCATCGGGTCCTTGTTTCACCAGAGCTCTACTGACCCTGTTGGCCATTTACTCAAGACTTGGGCTCGGTGATCCTTGTGGGTCCCTTCCAACTCAGAGCATTCTCTGAAACTCTGACTTTACCCAGAGAAGTGCAGGGGACCCATAGCTATACCCTACCACCTCCTTCACACCACAGGGCACTTTAGTGCTGCAGGTGCCTCCTCAGCCCCTTTCACCTCCGGTGCGGAGGCGCCCTCCAACACGCATTACCTCGGTGCCGCCAGTACCTCCTCCAACCTCCATCACCCCGAGCCACAGCCACCTCTTCCAGCTTCTGTCACCCCAGTGCCACAGGTACCCGCCTACGACACCTCAGCTCTGCCCTGCAGAGCGTATGGAAAACCAGGTCTGTATTTTCAGTTCTACCCTTTAGTTCCACTAACCTGGGTACGCGCCAAACAGCAACAATCCTTTTTTGGCAGCGTTTGGAAGCGCTGCGAGCTGCCGGGCGGGGCAGCTGCGGATGCCGCCCTTGAGCGCCCCGGCGGCTCCGGGCCGGGGCTCCGAGCCCCGTTCCCGGCCAGGGAGAGGTTAAGGGGTGCGGGAAGCAGCCCCGGCTCTAATGAGGCGCTCCCGGGGACCCTGCGGCGTTTCCCAAACCCGGCCCGCGTCAAACAGGGCCAGCCAGGGAGCGGGGGTGATGGAATAAATAAATGGCCGCGGTAATTAACTCTGCTCGGGAAGCACCTGACTGGAACGGGAGACGAGGAGCCGCGCGGCAAGGGAAGCTTTGCTGTAGCGCCGCGTTTGTGTGCGCTGGGAGAGCTCTGCCTTTCAAGTAGGTACGTGGGGCACTAATGAAAAGCAGCTCTCGGCCCATGGCCTCCCCATTCACTCTCAAAGGGGAAGAGAATAAAAGCTTCAAAGTGGAACCTAATTTACTTCATCCAAACCCGGCTCTGGGCAGCCTGCAGTTTGTACTGACACCGCGACAAAATATTGGTCAAAAAAGAGAAGGGTCGCTTCTTTTCAGAGGGAGGTTAAACATTTTAAAAGCACCTGCAAGCTGTTGGTCTGAATTTTTTTTTTTTGTTTGTTTATTTTTAAAATTTAAATACAGCTATTAAGGCCTTCATCAAAAAGAGCAACCTTTCAATTTTCTATGCCCAAGTTGCCAAATTTTATAAGGCCTGAACACAATTCCCTTCCCTCTAGCAATTACACATATCTTTCTCTCTCTCTTTTTTTTTTTTTTTTTTTTTTTGATTGGGGAGAATAGAATTGGCAATCTCCAGCAGCCCTTAGGCAGGAAACATATTTGCGGTGAGCTGGCTCTCTGTGCCATCCTATCTTGCCGCCTGATTTTACAAAGCAGAGTTCCAAAGCATGAGGGCATTACTGCCTGCTGTTTTACAAGCAATCAGCAATTCATTGTGCCAGTGCTGTCCCGTACCTGCTGAGTAAACGCTTTAAAAAAGTTCCACTAACTGCCCAGAAACAACTACAGTATGGTAGCACAAGCAATTCACCAAATGTTTATACTGAGCCTCTGATTTATTTGACAGCTTTACACCTTCAAGACATGATATAATTAAATGTTTTGACAATTAAGCAAAAATTGTATAAATTAGAAAGTCGTTAAAGCTGTACAGTATTTAAATGTAAACACAGTGTGCCTGTAAAACATAATTTCTAAAATGCTACTATAAAATAGACAAAATGTATTTAACTTTTTTTTATCCTTAGATTTTCTGCTACTGTATTAAACTGTTACACATCTAAAAAATTCTTAATTTAGTCACTCTATGAATGCCATTTGAGAAGATTACAAATGCAATTCTGTGTTATTTTAGAAAGGCAAACAAATCATAGCTTAAGCAGAAATAATAGACCCAAAATAGAACACTGTTTAGAAGTTAAAGTACTGAGCATTGCCTTAATTTGTGTCAATTGCTGTTATTTTGTTTGTTTTGAAATTTAAGTCAACAGCTGCCACAATGTCTTTGGGGACAACTAACAATGCTGTGATGTTAATCCTGCCCCTCCAAGTCACTCAGTTCAAGCCTCAGACAACATTTTGTGCCTGTGTAGACCAGAGAGATGTAAGCTGGCACTTCCTATCACAGAGAAGAGGGCACACAACATACCAGGAATGCTGAAAATAGGATTCAGAAGGTGAAAAACTCACTGCTGCCCATGCCTGTGTTCAAAGGCCAGCCCAGGAGAATACCAGGAATGACTAGTCATCTTCCAAATGAAAACAAGCATGTTAAAAATCAAATTTTAAAATTGAAACAAATGTCCGTGAATTACAATTGCTCACTCTAAAGTTTAGTTTGTATCTTTTAAATGCAGTTTCATTATCATTTTTGGTAGTATGTGTATAAAATGTGTGCTTATTGCTAGCCTTAAAAGCTAATTGTTTAACCAATGTATAATTATATAACCATTATTTAAACATTAAAGCCTTTAAGCAACTATGCAAAAACATTTAGAATCAACTTTGTAATGCAGCTGAAGAGCACTGTTGTTCTAAAGGAAACTGTAATCCAGCAAAAGGTAACAATGACCAGTTGTTTATAAAAACCACTGAAATGTTTGGGAACTAGTTCACATTCTCATGCTCTGTTTATGTTTCCATTCATCATCCTTCTCCTTAAGAAGATAGCTCAAAAGGAAGAACGACTAGAGAACAAAATTTTGTTTAAATTACACATGGAGACGTCAGGTAATTTAACAAATCAAGACAAAAAAGGGATGTCTGTGTATAACTAAAATCATTATTGCATTAAATCATTTTCTCCACTCTCTCCCCCTCTCTCTCTGAGGGACCCATCTTTGCAGTGAGGTTTATAGTTATTTTGTGTATTCAGCTTTGCCAAGAACTTCTAACTTACGAGTGAAGAAAAGAAACCAGAAATACAGTCCAAATGTAGAAGTACACAATATATAAATGTTACTGTACTCTTGTCAATCAAAGAACAGACACAATCTTTGCTTAAAACCTATACCTTAATGATTGACTCCCACCCTCTTCACACTTCTCTTCCATTGCACGGTAACAGAATACAACACATTATAACATGATACCCATAGAAAATAAATTGGTGACGATGGGACAATTTCAGGACTGGTATAGTGGGCAAATGGATAAGAGTTATTCATCAAACTGTTCATTAGGAGGAGTACGGCTGCAGTGGACTCTGTTTCTGAATAGAAATCTCTTTTTTTGCCCCACACTCATAAATTACTGAAGCCAGGTAGCCTGTTTCCATAATGATGTATGTGACAAGTGAATGTGGGGAAATTGTTTTCTCTTACACCTTTGTTAAAGACGGTTCAGGAAGTTACCATTTTGTTTAATCAAATGTTTGGGTTTCGATTCCAGATTCTATTCTGTGTCTGCCTTCTAACTACCATGGATTAGAAATAAACAACGAAGAACACTGTGAAAATCAAAAAAAATAGCTCGACCTCATTGGAAAGAACTTATTCTCTATTTCATTATTGGTACAAAAGTGTGAAATAACTGGGATAATTGTAAATAGCCACATTTGAAAAATGTTCATTATGTGACAAGCTGGCAAGAATTCTTGCCACACAAGGATTAGACAGGGTATGCTTGCTTGCCACAAAACCAAAATAAAATGAACTTCTCTGACTGGTCCCACTGAGTTTTTGCTGTATTTAATTTGGGGAGCAGCACAAAGGATGGCTGAGTGCTGTAGGTTGAGTTAATCAGAATATTCCAATTGTTTGTTAATGTAATGCTAGAATCCATTTATTAATCCTTCATCTTACAGTGTTCTCAATTCTCTAAATACCCTTTTTTTTTTCCCCCAGCATGTAAGTAAATTAAAGTGGACACTGTATAATTAAACAAACAAACAAACATCAAAATAATAGCTTTTATGCAGCCACACCATTCAGGTGGATTTTTTTGTTTTTATGAAATATACTAATATAGTATGTCCTACTAATAGTTTGTATGCACACAAACTAAAATCTCATTGGAAACATTGTTCTGTATTAATATAAATCTTAATATAGTCACTCCACCTAGAAAATGCTGTAAATTGTTTTATGAAAGAATTAATTGTAAAGTTTTAACTTTAAAAAAAACCTATTCCTTGTCTCTCAGAACAAACTTCTATTAAAGCAATACTGAGTCTATTCCAGTGATCAGCTGACAGGGAAATACACACACAAAAATTCCATCTTACTCAGAAAACTTTTATAATAGTCTTTTGGTGACTTTATGTACTGGCCTCACTACTGAGATGAAAGAATTTGCTAGGCACATAATTCAATGTCATTCATGCCTTAAATTCTTATAAATGAGTTACGTTAATCCAAATTTTTATTGTAACAACCATCCTCTCCAGTTTCCTCTCATGAAGACAAGCAATAAAATGGCCAGTGCTTTTCCACAGGCAAGAAGTGACTTAGACTACATTTCATGCTTTTGCACTTAACCTAGTCTTTATTAATCCTTTAATTGTGGCAATGTTGATGTTACTTCATTCATTAAATATTTTTGGAAAAATTCATCCTGTAAATGAGAACAAACATACAAAATGATCCCACACCTTTCCTCATAAGGAAATACAATATCATAACCCAGAGTGTTGATGGAAATGACATGCAGAGATTCTGCTACCTAAAACCTTTTTCAGATTTTAAAGTGTTTGAAGAAATCCCCATTAACCATTAAAAAAAAATTACAACTCTGAAAATTAATAAAATTCTAAAAGTGTGAGAATTGATACTCTAACAATAAGAATCACAAGCAAAGATTTCAAGAAGTTCTAATGCAGCATTTTTTGTAAATTTGCTTTAGCTTGAGCAAGCTCCCCTCCTGCTATTTACATACTAAACATATACATTATATAGTGGTAAAATCTAAAATTTCAATATATCCTTTAAAATGTAGTCATAAAATCCCTAACCAGGTAATCACAGGGACTTCTCATGTAACACAGTAAACACCTTAGAGGGCCTTACATATTTATGACACTTTTGCACTGTACACACACTAAACAAGCCCTTTAGTTTTTTTCTTTACAAAAATACACCAGGCCACATTATAAAGATTTATCATAGCACTACAGAAAATAAGGGAAATGTGCTATGATTTATTAGCCAATTAAATGCATAATTACTGATTTATCCTTCAAATTACCTATGAAAAGCCCTATTGTTGTGAGCCCAAATGAAATTCTTAGTGTATGATTATTGGCAATACTAAAAACTCACAAGAAAAATGTCCAGCTTAGTGTGTGCACACAAATAAAGACATAGAAGAAGAGAAAAACCTTTTGCCTGCATAAATGAAGGTGTATGTAGGAAATAGTATTATTATCATGACATGATGACAATTAAAATTGCATGGCTTTGTATTTGACATAATTATATCTGTTTCTGCTGAAGATTAAAATATTGGCAAAATATTTTTCTGGACATCAGAGGACTAAAAATACTAAAATGTGAAACGTTTTTAAAATCAGCTTGTTAACTGTGGTTAATTTTTAAGTATTACAATTATCTTATTGGTCCTGGACCATGAATATGTGTGAGAAATTCAGTATCACACTCTATCTACAAAAGGAAAAATAAAGGTGCTTGCAGGAAAGAGATTTCTGAAAAGCTTGTGACTTATTTATGGACAGAAATTTCATCAGCTGCCTTGTGTTTCAGTGTTTGTTTCCCAGACACCTCATTGCCACTAGACAATAACATTATAGTTAGTTCTGCACAAAACTTTTATGGGCAATGCTCAAGAGCCCAGTGAAAAACCTTTAGATGAGTAGAAGATTCAATATTACCAGGATCAGAAAGCAATGGTGGCTCCCTATCTGTGGAAATTCAGCAGAAGCTAGTAGTGTCTGCCAGGCAAAAATCCTGTGACCAGCAACTACAATGTCAGGATTGGGGAAGAGGGAGAAAAAGAAGAAAGACCTTCCCACCTCCAGAAATTTGCACAAGAAAACAAAGAAGAGGAAGGAGAGGGGCTACACTGCCAGTCCCTGAAAGCCACAATTTATTCTTTCCACTTATGCAAGAGTTAAGAGGTGAAAATTATTACCAAAAATTTTGGGCCTCAAAATATAGTGTAATTTTTAATTGCCTAGGTAAATTTGAGATTTGAGAGTTCACATTTTCAGCTGTGTATCCACAGAATTAGAAAACAGTTTAATTAGGAAACTGATGAATTATAAAAGCTTAAACTTCAGCAAGCTAACAGTTTCAAGGGCAACAGCTAAAAGAAAAACACAAACTCTGGCAAAATTTAAAATCTGAAAGCCTGGAGATCAAAAATGCAGAAATTTACAGAAAAAGCTTACTGGAAACCATAAGTAAAAACGGATTGTAGACTAAATTCAGTATATAACCTACAGATCCTCCTACATAAAACAGTGGGGGGCTCACATTATATTGAGTGAGACGAATATTTTCAAAGGCCTTATGGCTGCTGTTCTACTGAAGGGAAACTGTTTAATACAGATGGTAAAAAGCACATAATTAATAAAAATATGAAAACAAGCAACTAGGTTTACATTGAGCCTTACGTTAATCTCAGCACACACATGGGTGGGTATCCAATGCAAATATTAATAATAGTAAGATTTCAAAAACTTGTTTCTTCTTCATAAAGGCCTTCATTAATTCCAGATGTATAGCAAGCTTGTACTTTATAAATACCTAAATCCCAAAGACTTCTCCTTTAGACAATTCCTAGTTTTGGCAAAATGAAATCAAAACCACATTATACAGTAATGTTGTTTCTGACTATGCAAAATGTCTCGGGGTTCCTCTGATTAAACATTTCACAATGACTAATACACACATGGAGCAAAGTTACTGTAAGAAACTCAAATATATTCATTATATTCATAATACAAGTTAAAAATATCAGTAACATCCATGTCATTGGATCTTGTGAGGCCGCATATGCACACCAAGCAGTTCACTAGTGGAGCAGCCTCAGCTGCAGTGTCACAAGGAATATCTGGGAGAAACTGAAGTTATGGATAAGGGATGAAGATTAAGAGGCAAAGCACACACGTAGGGAGTAAAGCAGCAACTGGTTACATTCTCCAGCTAAGAGCTTTAAAGATGCTTTCATGTCACAGTAATTTCCAATTCTATTCTGAGAAAAGCATGAGGTAGTGTTTAAGATCTTCAAAACACATCCTCAGCAGGACTGGGCCCTTGTAATGTGCCTTATGAAAATATATATACCTGTTTCTTTAGTACTTAAAAAAAAGTACTTAATCATATAAAATAATTTTAGTGTCTTTTTAAATGTGCTTCACAGATGTCCCTTATTCTGACTTATCAAGAAGTACATAAATTAAATTCAGTCCAAGAAATTACATGCAAGTGTTAATACTAGAGTTAGCAAAATACACTGACATACTTTATAGCTTACCGTGTATTACACCTTCCTAACTAGCAACATAAACTGAAAATGTGCATATTTTTAATTAAGTAAGAAGACTATAGCCCTAGATGCTAAAAACATAGACTTTTATAAAGCATGATGATTCAAGGATATTGGTACGCAAAACTAAACTATGGAAAAATCTTTACATATTCCTTCAAACACGGAGCAGAAATCAACTTTCTCTTTTCTCACAACCCACATGTGTCACTTCAGATTCCAAATGCAGACTTTGGAGAGAATGTGTGTGTTTTTAGGACTGCTACAGTATGTTAGGAAGCTACTGTTCCTCTGTATATTTAATATAAACCAGTCCCTGAAATGCTAAGTGAACATAAATTTAAAATTTTGTCATTAATATTATTTCACTCTGGAATCTTCATTTTTGAGAACAATGGGGCACAAAGCAGAATGTACATTCTTACATTGCTTTGTGAAACTTGACATCTGTCAGTGTCATATAAAACACATCAAAAAAGCAGCACTACCAGTTTTAGCACAAATATTTAAAGTAGTTCAGTATAAACTTTATGTCCAAATAAAGTCTACTAATACCCAGCAAGCAGTGGCGCAGCTGCATTAGCTCATGTAATGTTTCACACATGGAAACCAAGATGCAAGATTACCTCATTTATGGTAACACTCATAAACCACACAGTACACAGTAAACATGTCTACCCAGCAAATTAAAATATCACTGCACTATGCAGCAGCTGAAGCTATCCAGAACCTGTTTATAATCCAATAGAAACAGAAATTTGTCTTCAGTTCTAGAAACGGGGGGAGGGGGATGAATCAAAGTCTAAGTAAAATAAACTGCACTGCAAGTGTCACTTGCCCCAAGACTTCCTGCTTCCCACAAAAGACATGCAACCATTCTAGAGATCAAAGGTCACGGCTTTACAATAGAATACATTGTAAATAGGTTTAAAATAATTGAATACAACTGCAAACCAAGGACTCATTTATAGCTTGCTAGGAAAAAAATATGGCTGTTTTAAGTCATTCCCGTATATGAACTGAAACCTGCATTATAAAACTGCATCTGCTTCCACACTACCAGATCACCACCTGCATACCAGTTGGATTTGGTCATTCCACAGCCATTTAAATAATGAAATGCTTCTGAGTAAATTACATGCTGCCATTGTTTTGATTATACTCCACAAAGTCTGGAGAAGCATGGCAATAAGTGCTGCCAGGAGACTCTGCAGCTTTCCGAGGACCTGAGGCTCATCCCTACATCCTTACAGAAGTGAGAGACACTTCTTGCTAGAGCATCAAGCCTTGCTGGAAATACTCACCTGCAAGATGATTTCTTTATTGTTCTGTACTAATCAAACTGAATCTCCTTCTTACACAGTACCTGGGACAGTGACTGTCTAACCAAAGGGCATGGCACTATACTCTCTGCCATTCTGCAGGTTTCCAAGATCCAGGACTACATGTCCCAGACAAATCAGCATTTAGCCTGTGCTCAGAGGCACTGCCAGCATGGGACCTATGTGAGCAGGAAACCTGAAGTTAGGGATGTGCCTCCTAGGCACTTATATCTACCTGCTCTTCTTCTTTTTAGCTTTTAATCACTCTCAACATTTGCTATGGCAATAAAGCTATCAAACATAACCACATTCCTTTGCAATTCAATAAACTCATTTTTATTCAGTAACAAAAAAGACCTGTTTTTTCAAAGGCTTTCCCCCACCCCAGCCCCCAAAAACAGCTTCTGAGCTGAAACAACTCAAAATTTTTTGGAAAATGAGCATGCACAACAGATACCTTACAATTTATTACAGCTGTTTTTGCAGACCACAGACTCATTCACAATTTACTATAGGCACTATTTTTCAATCAGCCAAAGCAATTATGTCATACACGTTCACATTCAGTATCAACAAGTAAAATCCTTAGAATTATGACAGTTAATAAAAGCTCCGACAGCTCTGCTCCAAAACCCTGCACAAGCTTTAACAGGCTGATCCTCTGAAAGCAAACTATCACCTCAAAATTATGTTTACTAGGGCTTATCTGGCATGTGATCTGCCTCATTTAGTAGAGCTCAAGCACCCCCCTTCAGGGCATAATGAATTTGGAGGTTTGTTAGGATTTGTTAATATATTTTCTATCTCACCAGTATTAAAAGCAGGAAATAATTCAATCAATCATATTTACTTATCTCTGTTGTTAACCTTAGTTACCTCTATTAGACTAGCAATTATGGCACTACAAAACCATAATCACTAGTCACAGCAAAAAGACAGTTCATCCCCAGACTGAATTGATGCTCATTTTAACAATGACACGTGAACAATTAACTACTGCCACCTCCTTAAATTAGTGGTTCTCAACCTGTGGTTTGCCGATGCCTTTGGTCTATGGAATATTTCTAAGAGATCACAAAGGGTAATTAAGGAAAGTCTTGGCTTACTGTCACTCAGCTGAAATTTGCTACCCAGGAAAATGTACCCTCAATGGAAGATTTTATGGAGTCTCAGGAAAAAAACCTGCTGGCAGGTCACTTCCATAGATATTTTCTTACATGACAGAAGCAGATCTTGGAACTTTTACAATAGTTTTGACCTCTTAACTGCGGCAAGTGAAGAGTTTTTGCCACAAAACTGCAGGTCTGAAACGATTAGGAATTCCAGAGTAATATGATTTCTGGTGGAACATTCACCTCTGTAGACAGGGTTTGGCAGATTCATTGTCTTTTCTCAGTTCCTTGTTCTGGCAGTGCTTATGGCTGTTAACAGAAGCCTACTGACTACTTCTAGTCAATAAAATCAGATTTCACCCAGGAAAACACGTCACTGACAGCATAAGTCTCAGAGTATCTTCTTTTGCCATGTTGCATATTACTTATTCTGAGTGATAAAATCCGTATTTTTCTTGCCTTTATGTAGGCTACTGCATAACAACTATCCACAATACCTAAAAGGAATTTCTGGTTTTAAAAACATATTCTTTCCCACCTTTTTCCATCAAAACAAACCAGCCTCACATTTGCCGTAAGAGAAAAAAATACCTAGCCATATGTTTACATGCATATTTACCCCATTAGGAAAAAAGTATATTGAATACTTCACCTTAAAAGAAAGTCATACCTAAGAGCAAATTTGACTTAAAAATCTTCAGCAATATAATGGATGTATATCTATGTCTAAATCTCTCTATATATACATACATCAATTTTTTAGTAATGCACTTTCTTATCACAGTGGTCTTAAGAGCAAACTTTCCTCTTCCTGTCTATACATGGAATGGCAAATAATCATAGTGGGCATAGATAAAAATAATCTGTACCTTCACATAAAAAAAAAAAAAATTGAAAATCCGGAATTCAGTTATTTGTGTCATGGAAATGCTGTAAGATCTTTATCAGAACTCCTCCATCTTTAGACACTGGGATCCCATTAAACAATGAAAAAGAGTTTCATGTCTCATTCTCTACAAAGAGAGCAGTTATGTTATTTTTTAAAGTATTTAAAAGAGAAAAGATTTTAGCATCACACACCAGAACTTGTCCTGGAAAGATGAATTTCATGCCTGCTACAGGACTGCCATCTAATTCCACACTAATTACTCATTAGCCAATCTATATTTTTGGGGGGTATCTAGTTTGATATAAAGGTTTCTCGAAGTGTGATTAGTTCCATAATTATTTTCACCAGATTTCATGGTCAGGTAAGATCTGCTGAGGTTTCAGCTGCAATATTGACTTAAGCGGTTTCTGCCCTGTCACACCATTTCTAGACTCTCCCTCTTGACACTCAGTTATACAAACACAACTGTCTGCTGGGCTGAATAGAAAAGCTAATGAGAACTGACCCAAACTAAAACCAACATTTTATCTTTTCTTTCAAAATCTGCAGAATGCATAAAACTCTGAAAATGCCACCTCTTAATACTTTCAAAATAGACAAAGTTAGCAAGGATGATAAGCAAGTGTCTTTTGTCTCCTCTGCATTTATAAAATAGAAATAATACATTTGCCTAATCACATGAAGGTAATGTAAAGGTAACTTAGTAATGTCTGTGAATGATTCAGATACTACTGAGTGAATACCAAAGAAAAGGCCATGTAGGATGCTTTTTTAGAAGAGTTCAAACAGCATGCAATAAATAGGGTTTGAAGCTATATAAATGTAGCAGTTTGGAAAAGGAACAGAGAAATACATTAAATGAGCTCTGTCCATCTTCTAGACTGAATAAAGTCAGCATAAAACAACAGCATGTGATCATTTAGACATTATGTGTTAAGGCATTAGCTGTAGGGAGAAGTATTCATCAGATACAGGTATAGTTTCATTTTGTTTTCCAAGTAGTAGAAGTCCAGGAACTTATTCCACAAACCCTCCAAAGATGGAAAAAGAGGAGTCCTTTATTGTATCACATAGTGTGTGAACATGTCTCTATGCAATCTGCTGTTGGTTTCCAATCTCATTAAAAATCTCAAAGCAGAAGTTGGTGTCGGACCACCATTCCAAGAGAATTCACAACCAAAATACATTTTCTTCATGTTTTCCTATTGCTGCCTCTGTGGGAAGACCCTTCAGCTAGCAAAGCAAACAACTGAAGGATGTGAATTCAGACATGTAATGACTGTAAGGTCAGCACATGACCGCCAAGCATTCGTGACCCCAAATTACGAGGTATTACCCTCTATCTGCTAATCCTTGGGTCAAAAATGTACAGCCTTCTCCAAGAACATTAAAAATTCCTGAAATTTGCTTACAGCCCACTGCTTGAAAGATGGAAAGCTAGCATGCATGAAGTGATCAGATAAGTGAAAGGGGCAGTTCTGTTCTCAAATACCATATTAAAAATGCCATGTCTTTCAGTCACCTTTTCTGTTAATGAAGACCACTATAATTTTACACTAAGGTAATACAAAAACACAGCTATCTCCAGAAAAGAAGAACTTTAATTTCACAGATTCTAACATTTTAAATCCCAAATAGAATTTTGAAGGACAATGAAAACAGAAGCAACATTCATCTTAGCAGCAAATGCAATCAGAAGGTATTTCTAGTAAAATCACACCACACATGACCCAGAAATTAAGTTCTACATTTTAGCACAGTGGCTTTATTTTTTAAACTATGAAAGACTATTTTTATCAATCTCAGTGTTTTCACATCATATAGAACATATGAGAAGCTGCAAGCCATTCTGTTTGTAAGGTTACACAAATGCTTTTACTGAGAAGAAAAATCCAGCTTTTCATGCCATCTGAATGTTTAGGTCCAAAATTTACTTGTTAAAATTAGCTGCAGCACCTGCATTTACCATATAGTATTGTTGCAAAAAAAAAAAAAAAAAGTTGCTTTTTTTTTTTTTTTTTGAGAAGAAGATCCTTCCAGACTGAGTCCTTTGTGGAGACCAAAGTTATGTTAATCTTCTAGCTGTTATTAGAGCTCACTACAAACTTCATACCTGGTACATGAACCTAACATTTCAGGAAGAGATCAAATAGATTTCATTTTATGTTCCTAAATTAGGATCTCCGTGCAACCATGGAGGCAGTAAAGCTGTCTGTTTATCAATCAACCCATATCCCAGTCATTTTTGTATTTACAGATAGTAACACAAAAAAAAAATCCCTCAGAAAAACTGAAGATTATGTGTCCATATCTGTTGATTCCTCTGTATAGTTTTGCATTAATTTCTTGTGAAAGTGTCTGCTTCTCTGGCTGTATCACAGCTTTCTGCCAGCAAGCTGCCACTATTCATATAACACTACCCTTTTTAGCCTCTTTGCAGAAAGTGATTTTTGGACTGGAAAACCCCAATATGTGGCATTTCATTGCAGTCTATAACTGTCCTTGACAAACATAAATTTTAGGGACTAGTTCAGTTGAGTTTTTCTCCTTCCTTAACTCTCTCACTTCTTGTTACATCCTAAGCCTCATGATGAAAGGAGCAGGAAAAAGGGGACTATTTCAGTCAGAGATGTGTGATTACAGAAGAAGCATCCGTCTCCTGGAAACCCCGTGGCTCACTTCAGGGAACACCAATGGAATACATTCCTTACCTTCCTCCTGCACTGGGACTTGCTCTTGCTAGGGAAGTGACAAAACTGACATAAAACAGAGATGGCCATCTGGCGAGACCCAGCTTGCCAGGCGGTTTTATCTGATCCCTGAGCATGCATGCCCATCACCAGCCCAACCACACTGAGGATAATGTTTATATATGCTGCAGGACAAGGGTGTATAAATCAAATCCAAATCAGCAGGTTTTAGAGCACTGGAAATAAAACTGAGCTAATGTGACTGTGCTGATGCAGCAGAAACAAAACTGATGCTGAGTACACAAGATTTATTAATTTCAATTCCACAGCCCAGCTCATGTCAGTCTCCTACATAGCCACAATATCAAAATGGTAGCAAAAACAACAAGTCAGCACACTGTTTACATCTTGAGTACAAGGGCCTATAAATGGGTCACAATCAGGTTAGATGACACATCTCATGAGACGAATCTCAGCACAAAGCAAAACTTCTCATTAAATAGTCAACCATGGTTACAACAATGCAACCATGCAACAATGCAACTCCCTCCATATTTGGGAGAGAAACATCCAAACTCAAAAGAATAAACCTAAATGTTGCTCTCTTGTAAAATTATTCTAAAGCACTAATCCACGCAGGGCAAAGTGCAACTGGGGCACAGTTCAACAAACAAGAATGAAGGCAGAAAGAAATACAATCTGCCAAAAATCTGTGAAGAGCTTAGATCTGTCCACATTGACACCAAAACTGGGCTTAAAATGGATGTGAGCTAAGTTTGTATGCAGCTCTGGAATGGCTTTTATTCATAGTTAATTCTGGTGTACACACAGCCCAAGGGTGTGTCTGCATGATGGGCTTGCCTCAGTCTGAAGGGAGGATATTGACAGCGCAGACGTCCAAGTCCGTGCAGTAAAGGCTGCTTCATGTGCTTTTAGTATCTTAGAGAAAGGCTTAATAAAGCAAATTAATATAAATCGAACATCTTTGAGATTATGTAGAAAATTTTAATTCTTAGGCTATTTACATTACTTTAGACAAAATATATTATGAAAAGCCTGTTGTTAAAACAGTTATCCTGTGATTTATTATGAAAGCAGAGAATGCTCCAGCAGCTCCTGGAACATGCTTTCACCATCCTCCACTCCTAATCCTCATTACAAAGTTCTTATTCTGCCTCAGAAAGCAGATGGCAAGAGATAATGTCAGTAACAATTAGGAGGCTTCACTGCCCTTAAGGACTCTTCTGCTATACATTTGCAATTTTTTTTCAAAGATTTTTTGAAACAAGATACTTTGCACAATATTTATTCTAGCATATGGTTTGGAACATCCAGAAAACAATTACACAGGTTTTGTTTTGGTGTGTGGGTTTTTTTAACTTTGAAACAATGGAGAATGTTTGGGGTTTTATTAATTAAAAATAAACATTATAAATGAAACTTCCAGCATTATTTTCATTCTATACTTTGCAAAACTAAACCCACTTGAATTTCCTAATATTTTTAATCAATTTCCTCTAAACTACTTGCATGCAGCTGAACCTTTCAGGTTTTTATGAGCCCAGTTCAACTCTCACTAACAACTAGCTTGGATCAGGTCCAACATTTAACTGTAGTGTAGAAAATCCCTTCCATTTGGATAAGGACAAACTCAAAGTACCTCACAAGAGTACATATTATGCCACTTTATCAATGCAGAATTTTGTCTGCTTACAACTTACCTGAATGCCAGTTATACTTTTGCTATTATTAATATCTTTAATGTTGCTTTACAAGCTGTTTCTTTTTAATAACAATTTTAGTCTACCTAAATAAAATCCAAATAGGAAGTAACACTTCAGAATGAAAAAAAGAAAAAGAGCTGAGATTTCATATAATTTTTGTATTGGAGACTTATTTTGAAACTTTAGTGTTATAGAAAATTTCTCTCAAAAAGAAGTAAGACAGGTTGTCTTGGATTTAGAGCCTTCTCTGAGCTATGTAAATATTATCTTTCTATAGATATACCCTCCACTATTCTCCTACAGAGCAGCTATATTAATGGAGGATACACCTGCTCCCTGGTGCTGATTAAAGTTTCCCCCTTCCAAAATTCTGTTCCTCAGATCAGCTACAGACACTGGCAAACGAGAGCTCTCAGACATGTTTCAGCCAAACTGATCCTAGACAGGCAGCCAAAACATTCTTTAACTATTTAAACTAACCTGGAAAGGATCAGGTGAGCACAAGTACGAGAAACTCTAGCTCTGATGGCTTTTACTAATGTTCCTTTTCTTCATGCCTCAAAAGCACTCTGTTTGGATTGGTTTAAATTGCAGAGTATAGCGATTCATGGCTATTTGAGAATGAAATAAGAAAATTAATATTGGCCCTCTATTGGATTTGGTTCTGTAGTTGACTCTGTATCTCACAAAGGTTACTAATACAGATCAATAGATAAGCTAGTATTTACTTAAAGGGAGACTTTGTAACTAGTATGAGCAGCCTTTTAACTAACAAAGACTGAGAATAAAAATGACAACCAAAGCATCCTGGGGTTGCTCAAATTCCTTCACAAAGAGAAACTGGCAAAAGAATTCACAGTCCTTTTATGATTTAAGGGTGGACCAACCACCTGACCAAAGCAACCAAAAACCCAGTACATTTATGACTGGTGTGAGCATGAGATGGATTGTTAAAAACCTGCATTTTTTTTACCAAGTACATTCTCTTTTCTTGACTGATGGGCTGTATTTTGGCCTCTCCTTAAACCAAAAGGGCTACACCTGAACTTCCAATTAAAGGGTAACAACTGGCAGATGTGAGGGACCATCTAGCAGGAGGCTGATGCTGAGCAGATGGGCTGGGGTGCAGCAACCTTTTCCATCAGTTTCCACCCACTCCTTTGCAAAGGCACATAATCACCAGGAGCCTGACACTGCCTTTCTTCAGGCAGCAGCACAATACTCCCTGCAGAGCACAGGGCCACTATCATCAAACTGGGACCAGGAACGGGGCTAACTAGAGCCTGGCCAGCTCCACATGCCCACGCTGCTCACTGCTGCTTAATGAGATAACTCCAACAGAGCAAACAGTTTCAGAGATTTCCACTCCAGTGCAGTTGACTATGCCTTTTTCTGTGCAAGTGCAAAAAGCAGGAGAAAAATTTGTAAATCAGGTCATTAAAATAATAACTTTTGCTAGAAATAAGGCTTTTTCATGTACTTTCAGTTAAAAGCACAGCTTCACAAACATCTGTTCCTGAATAAAGACACAGTTGGAGAAATTTGGTGAGGAAGAAGAGCTGGGCAGCTCCCCTACGTTTTGGAACCACGTCTCCTGATTTTTCTTCCTATAAAGCCTAAAGATCTGTTCTAATGACTAAACATCATTAATTTAATAAGGTTAAGAAAAAGATTCTTCTATTTATTAGAGCAAGAAGAGGTGAGTACTATTTCTGTAATATATTTCTCTGAGCTTGTCTTAACTGCTGAATGTAAGATCTTATACTTCATATTATATGTTTTGTATCACATAACAAACTAAGTATCTTTTTATTTGTATAAATGTCCCTCTCTGATTTCTGAGTATTGCTGTTACATTCTTGAGTCCAAATATACACTTTTTTAAAAATATTGCCCTGTAGCGAAGTTAAATTTATCATTTCATGAACAACTTTTTTGTCCTCATATAATGAAATAAAGCATGTCATTTCCTGATGCATCTTCTCAGTACTAGACATTATACTGTAAAGTTTTCTTAAGCTCTTTCTTGTCTGATCTTTTCTAGGAACAACAAACTCCTTCCTCATACCAGAGTTCCTCCTACATCCATATCATTGTCATAAGCTTTCTCTGTACCCCAGATGGTTTTAGTAACATTATTCTTCCTCATCCCAGGAGTGGAGTCTTGCCAGGAAAAAGCACCAAAAGCAAAGCCTCAGCTGACTTCTTTTTGTGTCCTTCCATGTAGAACACAGATGGTCAGGTTTCCTCAGCCCCTCCCTTTCTTCAGCTGAAAACCCCAGCTCCATGTATGCAAATATTACCAAAAATCTCACTTCCTTTTCCAACACTTTGGATGGAAACCTCTCTGCACTGACTCTATAACAAATACTTTGCTTTGAGCTACCTAGCAAATTCAATTTTAGCAGCACGTTTTCCTGCATGGTCCATAAATAGGCACAAAAACAAATGAAACACCCTATTCTACAGGGTCTCTCACCAGTACATTCATTGTATGCAAGTCCTGACCTCCTTACAGGGAACAACTTGGATATTTCTTTGCAAGGCAACTTCCAATCACAGACTGTAAGTTTCAGTAAGTAAGAGTAAAAAGCTGCTATCTCTTTCAAACATTTTTTTTTCCTCCCTTACCACTAAGTTTGTGAAGCAATTTTTACATTTTACTCAAAATTCTTCCTACATTTTCAGCAGTATCAGTCCAAGCACAGCATTTGCAGAACAGACAAAGAGAAGACAGACAGATTTAGTGAACACCTGTTAAATGGGGCAGTAGCCTCAGTACAATTGTTTCCCACTTCATTTCACACAGTAATAACTTTAACGTTATCCACGGACTCGATTTCAAACACCCGTTCTACAACATCACACAACAAAAGGGCTGAAAGCAAATTTAATTGTCTAGATTGCTTCCAATCATCTTCTCTTTGGATAAAAGCAAATATATCTACTTTAGCTTTATTTTTTTTAACTGTATCTACTCAAACTGTTTTATTATTCAACATTTTATAATCTTTCTGAACTGCATAACATTCTCCTCCATGTTTTAATATTTTTATCTTTTCTATGGTAAATACTCTTACCTCATTAGAAAATCTGCATACCCCATCACTCTTTACAGTCCGTACTTTTAGTTTAGGATTTGTTTCCTTTTGACTCCTATACATTTATCTAGGCTTTTCTTACTGTTAAATCTCCTACATTTTAGTTTTATTCTACTCACCTTGTTTTTAGTTTCAGCCTTCACTAAGACAGACACATTACACATAAGCGTGTAGTGTCCTAAGATTTGGAAATTAATCAGAACTATTTTTAGAATGTGATAGGTTATGGAGTTTGTTTGTTTTGTTTTGTTTTTTTTATGAGATTATTCAAGACCATAAAGTTTTAGAATTATGAAGTGTAGTAAATTTTGATACCAGCTTCTTTAACTATTTTTTTCACAATAGCAAAGACAAACAGACTGTCTATGAGTCCTTTAAGTTTTCTTCATTGAGGAAGACTGGCATCTATCCCACTCTCAGAAATTACTGAAATGAAAGCACATGCGGACTTTTTAAAAATAATTTTACACTGTTTACATTCTTGAAGTCCAGAGTTTGGTAGTAATTTCTATAAAGTAACTTGCATGCAGTTTAAAAAGATGGTCAGAATTGCAAACAAGATGTAAAGAAGGAAATGTTATAGAAAGAACAGACTTTAAAAACACTGCTTTCTCTTTCGATTTACAAGGATGGAATGGATAGAAAATAGATCAATGCCTTTGACTAACAAATGATGATCCCCTACCTAGGTTACTGTTTTCAATGAAAAGGCAAAAAAACAGTTTCTTTTCATCATCACATATATTTTACTAGGTATTAACTTTGTCCTACAGATGCACCTCTCCAGTGTATTCCATCACATACATTATGCAAATCCCTTCTCCCAATATTAGCTTATTTTGCTGTATTATGAAACCCAAACTGAATGCTTTCAGCATTCTTATCTTCTGTTCAAAAGCACAGTTTGGGTTCACTTTTAATTGCTTCCTTCATATTCTTTAATTTATTTGACACTCTCTGTCTTGTAGTTTTCTTTACAAATTAAATCAATAAAAAAATCATACATGAAAATTAATAAAGCCACTATTCCAACAGAACTGAATTGAAATAAACATGAATTTCTGGCCGTATTTCTTAGATGGCACTTCAATAAAAATAAGTTACCCAGGCAGTCAATTGTACACACAGAAAAATTAATCTACATTTTTTATTCACAGATTTTTGGAATCTTTTCTAATAGGACATATATCATATTCCCTTACAAATATTTCCTCTTTACTTTTCAAAAATGTCTTGTACTGAATGATTTAAAAAATTTTCCCTCCAGAATAGCCACAGATTAGGTTTTCACCTAATTTCATAAATTAGGTGAATCAGGCTACATCAATTTCACCTCTTTGTGCTATGCTTGCATTGTTAAGGTTATTCTACATTCATCTTCAGATCTGAATAAAGTGCCTCAGAATGGGTAAAACGTCTAATTCCCCCCTGTTTCTATGATAATATTCAGATCTGTACATGATATAATTAAATCAAAAAACTGTTTACAATTACTGATTCTAGCCTGAACACAAATGTTTTTCTGTCAAAGACAACAAAGGTTCTAACTTTTAGTAAGTAATTATAAAAGTGCAAAAAATCCTGTGCAAACACAGATGATGAAATTGTCACATGTGTGCTGAGCTGGCAGGAGATGACCCTGAGTGGTGCAGGAACACAGATTTACCAGTGCACCAAATGCAAAAGCAGACAGCTTTAAGTCAGTGCTGGTATTCCACTTGGAGAAATTGAAAGGGAAAACTGGACAGCCACTAGAACTGCACACTGCAGTCATGGAAGTGCTTCTCTGGGAAAGGAGGAATCCTGCTGCTTCATTCACCCACCAGCCTACATTCCCTTCAACTGTTTAAGAGACAACCTGTGTCCCTCTGCTTGCTAAGTGCACACACAGTGGAGCCCCTGTGCTTCCCAGGACTGCCTTGTTTCCATAGATAAGGGGAAAAAAATTAAACAATATCAACCTTTTATACAGATAAAATCCAATACACCAGCAGACTGGACCTTCCACACTCAACTTTGCTGAAGAATACTATTCCTGACTGGAATTAGACTGCTACATTTCTGAGGCTCCTATGGATGAAAATGTTTATATTGCCTGATACAAGGAACCTTACTTCCTACACAAAACTTTTTTCACAGTTACATCTTGAAAAACCATTAAATGAATGTAGCATGGTGCTTTAGGATTTATTGGAGATAGTTATGTTTAAACATATAGCTATTTTAATGGCATAATGCACATTTGTAGCATAGAAATAGAAGTATTTGTCAGGAAAAACAAAGTTACAGATTACGTTTATAGCTATCTTTTCTATAGTAATTAATTAAAGTGATTTTTGCTAAAAATTATGATACTTGTAGAGTTAATAGACATCCTCCATTCAGAGGATATTGTATAGATCTTCTTTTGTATATGGATTATAATCTTCAAAGAAAAATCACAAAAAATCACCGAATATCAGAAACAGAAATGGAAATAACAGTTCATAATCTGAAAGAGTCTGAAAGAACTGGTATTGAAGTTCTCAAATTCTGTCAACATCCCACATCAACTCAGATTGCTGGAAGCATCTCCACTGCTCAATGTACACAGCTCCATCTGCATTCACACTGCTCAGTGTACACAGCTCCATTTGCATTCCAGCTTTTTAAGACCACATCCAATTGTATGAAGACCAGAATCTCAAAGTAGGTGCTGCACAGATTACAACTCCAATGTTGCTGGTTAAAGCAGGTTTACATTTTACGCTTTTTTCTGCTCTCTAATGTTTTTAACATATTGAATGAGTCAGCTGTTATCAGGAATACACAGCTAATTATCTAGCAATCTATTACTAGTAATCTCCACTTCTAAGCCTTAATTCACATATCACATTATGGTGTGATTTGCTGTAACATATTTTCAAATAAACAGCTGTGGAACTAGGAAAAATATCACAGAAAGATTTTTCCAAGATAACACAAAAAAATCCAGTACATTCAAAGTTCCAGGCTTTAACTCGGTATCTATATTTGACTAACAGCAATAGTTTCAAGAGAATGAAAGTAACCTAATTCCTTCAAAACCAAATTTTGTTTTTTCACCCAGCTCACAAAACCTGTAGTTCTGAGCATTGTTGTGTGTTAGTTGGCAGGGGATGTTGCTTTTTCAGTGCAGTTTGGTATAAGGTGGAGTTTCCTGTGCTAAAAAGTAATGCCCCATATTGAATGATAACTATTCTTTAATTCTCACTGGAGATTTTTCTTACCTGAGACAGTTCTTAACACTGATTCATGGTGCTCCACTAAAATTTGTATTGGGGAAAATGACTGCCCTACCCTACCTCCATTCTGCTTTTCATAGTTCTGCCATGGTTACTTTTGTGCATAGCATCTTTATGTATTTAAGCAATTAATTTGTTTCAGAAAGCATCCCAGCTTCCAAAAACTACATTTTCAATTACTTGAAAATTGGATTTCAAAACTTTTAGTCCAGCACAGTAACCTCATCACTTTTCTAATTTGTCTTCCATTTTCCCCAGCATTGAATGAAATGGATAAACCCTAAATTATGAAAGGACTAACTCTGAAATAAAGCACTAAAACACCTAAATTGAGATATATTGTGGAAAGCTGTCTTGACAGACCTCAATGACTTCATTATCATTGAAGCAATCTAATTCTCAAAAAGCTGAGGCTCATCAAAGCTGTGTGAAATTTAGTTATTAACTGTTGATTAATAGTTTCAAATTAATTCTTCCCAATTCAGACATCCAACTTTCAATGACAGGACAAAATTGATTATTTGCGATGCAGAACTGAACTTCCTTATTGGGATTTTTAGCTATTCCTAACTATCAGTGGGAAATGTAGGGCTTTTCCCTGGGTTTCATCTGGTCTTTGTAAATGTCTACATTTTCATGCATGATACAAAGGGCATTTAAAATTTCTATCAGCTTAAATGCAGTAATTATCCCTAGGTCCAACATGTAAAATTAAATGTCTAAAATAGAAAACTGTTCTAAAGGAGAGCACCTAACATAACTATGACTGTGAAGCCAAGAAAATATGTCAGAAAAATCTAAGTTTTAAAGGTTATATCTGTTTCTGTGTCTGACAACTACTGCTAAAGGTTTTGTTTAGGACTTCTGTACCCAAATCACATCTGAGCACCTACCTCTTTATATTCTCCCAAGTTCACCTGCCATTCCTATTTCCTGTAGGTCTTTCAGAAGCATGGGAGAACCAAAAATTGTTAGGTATCAGATGAAGTTTTCATCCTCTCCTTTGCTCACCAAATCCTTAAGATATTTAGTGAGCAAAAAAAAGAGAAATTATATATATATATATATAACATATATATATAATATATATTTTATATATATAATATATATTTATATATAATACCAAATGCTTAAGGTATTACAATTTAGAAGTAGTAAAGTAAGGATCCAACAGCATGTTGAATTTGAGATTTTTCTGGTTTGTTGGGGTGCAGGTATTATTATTTTATCTTGTTTAAAAGCCTGTGAGTTTTTTAATCTTATTAAGCTAATACTATAATTCTTATTACATACATATTTATAAAACAATGAATTTAGACAATAATACAGTTATTGTTAACTGCACCTGTATAAATGGAAAAATATTTTTAGATGTCTTAGCAGTTATTTCATGGCGGTAAACATAGTATGCCTGAGCTTTAGAGCTATATAATAGTGTTTCAGAATGGTAAAAACACAGTCACTTTTCCATCAAAATCTTGACCATCTCATAGAAAAATACCCTACCCCACTACTGAGTTGTGTTATCATAAAACATTGTATATCACAGACTAAAACGAAATACCAACTATATGCAGAAGCAATAGATGCACTTTGGAGTTCTTTGTACTGCTTAGAATGACATACTGATGGTACCATTTAGCTCATGATAACATTACATAAATCAAAATCCAGTTTTAATTATACACCATTCTGCATTTTCTCTCAGAGCAAACACAGAGGAAATGCAATGACCTATTTCAATTAAAATACACACTTTATAGAATTAAAAATAGGTTGGAAATCACTTTTAAATCGGCTATCAGCCTGTCAATTAATGCTCTGAACCCCTGCTATTGACCCAGTACAGTACAAGCTGTTATTATGCACTGTCCTATGTATCATCTGTTCCCTGTGCTGCTCTGTTCCAGAAAGATAGACAGCTGCAGCAAAATATGCCTGCTCAACCTAAGGACCATCTGACTTTAATTGTAGCACACAGCTTGATGTGGGTCTGGTTATGAGAAGCCAAAGTATCACACTGTAATAATATGGAAAAGCAGAAACCTGCCAACAGGAGGCTGCAAACAGGGGCTCGGGCTGTCTGGCTGCCTGACGAGCTGCAGGAAATATGATTAATGAGCAAGGTATAATGATATCAAGAACCCGATTAGCACCACAGAAAGGTCACAGATCAAAGTAGTATGCATTTCATGAGCTCCAATCGCTGTATAAGATCTGGGGACTTTAAGAGGTAAACTCAAATGCAAAGGGGAAAAATATCTGTGTATCATAGCTTACAAAATGAGCACTTGGAATACTGTAATCCCTATTCTGTCTGAACCAGGAGACAGCAAGGAAATATTAGCTGAATACATCAAGCCTGTGCCATGTTGTAGCAAGCTTTTCTTGATCATATTAGTGTGGATCTGAGCTTTAAGCATTCTTCCTAAACTATTCTACTTGAAAAACAAATGATAGTGATTTGATGCTTATGGTATTCAATCCACCACATATTAACAGGGAAAAGTAATTTAATATTTGCATGTAATTTTCTCAGTGTTATTGCACTGCAAATGTGGCAGATCACAGAGGGCATCATCCACACCAGCCAGGCCTGCTACCACTGGGAAAGTTTAATTATGTCAGACAGAAACAGTTAATGTAATTCACTGGCAGAGAGGTTTAAATTTAATGCTACCAGACCAACCAAAACCTGGTTACAGTATTATTTTATTTATTAATTTAATATTTTATTTATGAATTACAGAAACAGCATTAAGGACCTACAGCTGCAGGTCCTACCCATTTGGTAGGACACCAGACATCATTTGAATTATGCTTGGAACACTTTAATACCAAAAATTTAATTTGATAAATTACTTTTATAATTAGCTTAAGCCTTGAAAAAATAATCAATTTTTTTTCTGCCCAATTAATACTTGAAAACTGTAAAATTTCATGCTGAGAATATTGCACAAGCTAGAGCTATCAAAGAGAGCTGCAAGAAAGGCAGATATGAACAGCAGATTGGGAAGTGAAGGTAGAATGAGGGAATGGTAGCTCAGAGCATACAGAGAGATGAGGATGAGAAAACCTGGCCCATGGCTTGAAATGAGGAAAAAGAATTAAGAGCTAACATCTTAGACAATGAGGAAGTGGGAGATTAACTTCACAGTGGGGAATGCCAGATCTGTAACTAATAGACTAAAAGTATATTTTAATGCAAAATCTAAAACAGCAGAGTCATAAGAGATAAAGGCCACCATGTGCCTTTGACAAGTCTGCTCAAGAACACAGCTTTGCATTTCCCAGGTTATTCTGAGGCACCAGCACATGCCAAGCTCACAGAGATGTCAGGCTACCTCCCTTACCTATCACCACAACTGTGAGATCAAAAGCTGAGTTTCAATATGGTTTGCCAAGTAGTCCTGCTAAATGTTAGTGTATTTCATATCTCATTTAAATAAAATTTGCACTAATATATGGATGAAGGAAAACACTAAATCCACCCAGCATTCTTTGTGATTACTAAGGTGCATCTATCACTTCCTGCAGGAATCTAGGCCACACAGCATTTCTGAAAACCATGGTATCATTTCACCAGTAAAAGTGCAGTGTAAAACATTCTAATTAACTTATGAACCACAGATTTCTCAGGATGTAAAGGTTATCCAATGTTATGAAGCCTAACATGCCAACAACAACGTAACTTTTTCAATTCCCATTCCCTAACTTAGGAGTATCAAGATGCTATCCTGATAAGCCTGATATCTGCAAGGTTTTTGAGAGTTTCCATGCCTTAATTCAGTATTTCCCAGTTAGCTGGCTACCACATGAAAAATGCAGCCTCATGTTTCAAAATTTGCTAAGAAAAGCTTCTGTTATTTATTTCAGAATGCCATCAGTGCAGAACTGTTTAATTCTGAGCCTAATGCAGCTTTTGAGAATGTGCTGAAACACCACCAGTGACAGTGTAACAGCTATTCTGTAATTCATTTCACTGCCCAGAGGGCACAGTGAAGACAGGCAGTGCTAACAACTACCCAAAACAGGGAAGAGAACAGTAACACAGGTTTGAGATTGAAGCAGGCAAAGGAGAATTTAGTTTTATTTTCTTGTAAAAAAGGCTCTGAAAAATATCACTTTAATAGAAGAAATGGAAGAGGTGGCAGAAGATTGAAAACGCCTCTTTGGAGTTATATGGACACTAAAATTAAGAAACCTCAAAATCACATTTAAGTCACAAATATCATTATGATTAAACAAGCTTTTTCAAGCCTTTTGTAAAGTGATGATTTTATTAGCACTTTAGAACCACAAGAGCTGACATAGAAAAAGGGTAAGATCTCCTGTATATTTAGACTGCATTCAAACTTTTTTGAGCAAAACTAAGACTAAGAATACTATATTCCTTTTTTCTTCCTACATTTGTAAATCTGTATCTTCATATCATTTCAGACATAATTCTATGTAAATTATAAATATATATTGCACGCAAAGATGCAAATTATTTCAGAAGAATCTTGCAAGACAGAAGCGACTGGACAATAGAAGAGAGCCATCTTACCAGCCTGTTTATGCGAACAAATTCTTCCGGGGTTTTGGCCCACGGTGGAAGTTCAACATCAGACACTACTGTTCCATCATCCATCACTCCCAGATTGTAATTGTTGCTGTTGACAAATATCTCTGGGAGGTAATAAAATTCAGGAATCAATTCCTGTAGATAAATGAAAAACAATGCCATGTTATAAATTCTGTCAGAGGATGCAGTGTGTCACATTAAAAAAAGTAATTATTAGGACGGAATTAAATAAAGGGAATATATAAAATTCTCCCAGACACATTCCCCTCCTTCCCTAGAAGGGTCCCCTTCTGCACTTTCTAAAATGCAAACCTGTAGATATGATGACTTCTTAGCATGCTTTTAACATGACAAAGAACTGAGACACAACAGGCTATAAAACTAATATGTCAAAACATTGGTTTTGGTTGCATATTATGCACCAAGAAACTTACAAAACCAAAGTAAAGAACATCACATGACACAGATAATATTTAGTGGAAAGGTACAGACAATCAATGATAAAAAGTTGTGGAAAACTGATTCTTTCATATTTTAGTACAACATAAATTTTAATGTGCTAATGCACAATTGGCAATCTACAGTTGGGTGAAACCAGCACTGTAGATATTAATTATGAAGGTGTGAAACCCAGTCATAGTCTTTGTCTCTCTAATGTAAAGGATCTAAGAACCTAATGTTTAGGCTATTACCTAAGATTGTTCAATGCCCAGAAATATTTTTTTTTGTAAATTCCAAAATATCTGGAGTTATGCCACATGTTCCATAAAAAAACCAAACCAACCAAACAAACAAGAAACAAAAAAAACCACAAAGCTGAATAGAGTCAATATTTTTCTTTCACATAAAATTCATTTACTCAATTACGTGTGTAGTCTATAAATTGCAGGGAAGAACCATGCAAAATTTCATGCACAAGAGAAAAAGAGGCAGGGATTTCATATGGTTACAAGGTCTGCACTAAATTCCTTGTCAGGATCCTCATTGCTGTAAATAAGTGATGTTTTGATGATCCCGGCCTGTGCTGAACAGGACTGGAACTCAGCATTAACACCTCCCTGGCTGGCCTGCTCTGGCACCTCTGCTGGCACAGCTACCATGGCTGAGGAAAAACAGTACAGGAATTGTGATTTCTAAGTCTTCTCAGAAAAACAAAGTAATAGTAATGGCTAAACAGAAATTTTATTAAGCAGAAAATGACATATTCTAGTGTGAAACTGAACATGATATGCTATGAAGGAAAATAACGCTCAAGCCCATAAGGATTTTCTCCTGGAAAAGTGGATTATTTCCTTGTTTTGCAAACAGACCTGCAACTTCATAAGTTGTCATGCATTTTATAAAATACATAGTAGGTAATAAATAAATTTATCCAAGTTAATGGGATTAGAGCCTTATTTATACACTTTCATTAAAATATCTGCAATGTCTGGGTATAACACTTAATAGAAAAAGTCCATAAAGATGTAACACACATATTTCTGCCCTATATTTTAAAGATAGCTTGGTTGGGTGGGGTTTTTTGTTTGTTTTATTGGCTTTTTTTTTTTTTGTGGAACTTGATGTTGACACTTAAATACACCCAACAAACCTGGCAATTCGACAGATTTAGAAAAATTGAGACACTAAATTAGAGAATTTACTTTCTTTGTAAAGAAAGGGCCTATACATGTAATTGCTTCAGGAAGTGTATTTCATAGCAAATGAGTGGTGTAAAATTGGTCTTTCATACAGCAAGTGCAAGCTGCAGGCCACTTGAGAAGTAGGATAAAAAAAATCAGACTTCCTCAGCGATTTTGTCTGCCATGGGTGGAGGACATAGCCAGGCCAGAAGATCAGCAGATCAGATCTGAAACGCAGTGCTGACATGGGTCAACAGCTCAGTGGTCTCCAAGACAGCCCCTCAGGGCCAGCTATGGCTTGAGCAGCTTTCCAAAGGGCTGAGTGCAGGAGGAGGTCATCAGATTGCGGGCAAGGTCAAGCCAAAGTAGCCAGGGCAAAGACAGGAAAGATCAAGCAGGAATTAAGCTATTATCACCTCCATCCTTGTGTGAAACACTGCTTGGCTTTGAATTGTACATATTTTTGTTTACAGTCCCCTTAATTAACTAGGGTAAAAAACATGCTTCTGTACCAAATGCTTGATAAGAGATTTGAAACTATTTTACTGTGTAAGAACAAGAATGTAGCAAGGATAAACGATGCAAAAAATAAAGTTTGTAAAAAAAAAAAAAAAAAGTAACACTGAGGTTGCTACAGTTTTTATCATCACAGAAACCAGCAAAGAAAAGGCAGACACACAGGACTATTAATTTGATAGCAGCACGCACCACAAATATGAAACCATACCCTGTTTCTGAACACTTAAAATACAAGCTCATTACATATGTTGCCAATGCTTTTATTTCTCCTTTAAATATGTATCTGTACAGCTATTCATTAGTTTCCTTCAAGATCAGAAAACATTTGGCTTTCTAGAACACATTGTTTTCATTAGGCTACACAGAAACAATATGCTGGAAACTTCAAAATTACCTGTAATTTTTACTAGTTTGACTATCAGAAACTTTTCATAAAGCTTTTCATTACCCCAGAAATGAGTTTTCAGAAAGTTTTTCACTGTCGCCATTATGATACATTTCTACAAAAGGAGTTTCTTTGTTATGTGATTTTCTTCTCTTGGCCATGTGCTAACATTTACCTACAGAAAAAGGGAGTGCAAACAGATGCATGTGGCCATTGGAAATGAGCTGTATTTAGAGCCGGTTTTTAATGCCTTTATACGAGTGAAAATTATAACATTAGTTTAAGGAAAACAGTTTTTCCTAAAACCAGCAAAAACACCTGATCACAAAATATTAATTTTTATCAAGTTAACAAATATTCTTCACGTATTTGGCAACTGCAGTCCTTAAGAGTCCTCTTCAACTGTATTTGTGGAGTCTTTTTTCTTAAAATCTTCAAATCACATGCACAGACTGACACTAAGACAGCAGATGCTGACCCACATGTGCAACTCCAGAAATAATAGAACTTCCTGGACACACAAAAATGTTAAAAAAAAATGAATGCACTTTTTGCTTCTTTTGCATGGCAGGAGGAATGAGTAAACATCACATGAAGATGCAGGACTACACATGAGAGGCCAGAATGGAGAATCCTTTAATATCTCACCCAGAACAGTGACAAGGACTGGACTAACACAGGGCATCTGCATGGATATTCTGTCAGCTTCTTACAGTTAAATGGTTCTGAACTAATCCATGCTTCTGATTTGTAAAATCATTAAGTGTGGGGTCTGTAGTTTTGTCTGCACAGGTTTTCCTTTGGCTGTTCCAAAACCGCTTCCTGGCAGTTCCAGTGGGTGGTCCCAATGGCCATTTTGTATAACTCAGTATATGTTAGTTCCTTATTTTCTCTTCTATGCACCCTTCCAGGTACTATAGGCCTACATGATCATCACATTCTTCCTCAGGGATCTTTTTTGCAAGCTAATGGATTCTAGTCAGTTTAGATTTGTTCCTTCTGGAGGTCTTCCATTCCAACTAAAAATTTTGGTTCCCTCCCTACTTTTTCTAACTCTGTTGAGTGAGTCCCTTCTGAAATTTTCCACACTCAGCACACGTACAGAAATGGCAAAACTGCCCCACATTTATTTTGTTTAAATTTCACAGAAAAAGACAAAACATCTCTATGATTTGCTGAAGCTCTTGTTTTAGGACTTGTGTTTGGAAATTACTTTCTGAAATTTCCCTGTTGGAATTCACCATTTCTACAAGGAAGAGACAAGATATATCCTTATGGTAAGCAATACTTCAGTTGTTCTGCCATGCTTTTCACTACAACTGAAGAAGGGGCTCACAGACAATATCAACATAAATCTAACACTCACTACTTACTTAAAAAAAAAAAACCTCCTGGCATATCAGGATTCTTATTAAAATATTTGTAAAATTCTGCATATAACTAAAGTACAATTTTTCTCTAACAAAGATTGCCCTGTAGCACATGAAAACAGTGATTCCTAAGGAAAATTCAGTAAAAACATTTTTTTTTTACAAAAATGCAATATCAACAGGATGTCAGTTTAACAGTGGTAATTAATTTTCATATAGGCCACCATGCAAAAAAAATTAACACCAAAATAATATGATTTCATTAATGCAATTAATTTCTTTTTTCTTTTGTACTCATGCATTTTGAAGCAGAGCTACATGATCTCCAAAGATACCTAGAAAAAAAAAAACAGATCCCTAATCCTATTAAAACATTTATAAGATACCAAATTTTCAAACTAAATTATTTCACAATCATGTTAAGCAATATTAAGCCTATATATAACCTGTCAAGCAAAATAATAAAAATGCATATTGGAAGTCTAGACTTTTATTCATATTGCCACACTTAATTTCTTCTGTTAGGAACTTAAATGGCATTCAAGAAATATATACTGAACTATTTAATTAACTCAAATTACATTTTTTCATCACGCTTTCTGTCCCCACATCCAGATGGCTGTATTTTTAACTACTGTAGTTCCCACAGATTACCATGCACAGTTCTGACTGAATGTGGAATATATTTTCTTCTTTTTTTTCAACTCAGGGAAGCATTTCCCTGTTATGGATCTTAGCACAATTTTACAGAAAACCAAATCTTTTATGAAAACCAAATATCTGCATCCTAAGTGTGTTAAACATTTTACTGCACCAGACATGGAGTTTGTGATTAAAAATCTGAATTTCTAGGTACTTGCTTCTGAATTTTACTGGTCATTGCTCTTCTTGTAACTACTATGACTACTACTGGCCATGTTGCCAGTTTCACAGCAACTTTATTCAGTAACTTTTGAGACTTTAAACATGAAGCTTGAATTAAAGAAAAACTATCTAAAATTATGTTATGCTAATGAATTTTACAATAAATTTGCTGAAACAGCATTTCTGTACCTAAAATTCAGCTGTTTTACACTATGAGGATCACAATTTGCCAAACACACCTGTATGAGATACAAATTCAAATATTCAGTACCATTCCCCCAGCCTTACAATACCTGCCAGTTGTGTGTCATATCACAAGATTTCACAAATTAGTGTCCATTTTATGGTGGAACAATTTAGAACAGTGTAATGGGACTTTACAAATTTTTTTTAATATGATGGTCTCCTAGCATCTCTTTTTGAACAAAACTAATCAAATCCACCAAAAGCAACTCAAAGCATATGAAAAAGAAATAAATACAAAGCAATAGAGGAAAAGATATGAACAGTACATAGCTCTATACTAGTGACTGTAGCTTGGTGAAAAATCGTGAAAAAAAATCAATTGAATTAAGCCAATCTAATTTTCTTTTGAAAAGGAAGATGCAGCAGTGGATGGTGAAAGAAAAAGTGGGAAGGTGTTGCTTTACTTTTGAGAAAGACCTCTGATACTGCCCCAGTCTCCCATGACATTCCTACAAGCAAACTAGAAAATGGAGATGAGATTGGGTTACAATAACGTGGGAGTAGCCAAGCTGGAAATCCATATTTCAGGACCAGTTAGCAATAGTTCACCATCAAACTGGGAGGACATCGTAATGGAGTCTGCCCTGCTCATAATACCAGTCAATAATGGCCTGCAACAGAAGGTGCAGAAGTAAAATTCCAGATGACACTGAGAAAGCTACACAGCTGTTTGGAGGGCAGCAAGAGGATTTCAGGTGATCTTAAAATCTGTATATACGGTACTAACAACAACATCAACAAAAAAAAATGAAAACAATCAGCAAGCTACAGTGGAAAACGGGAAAACATATGTAAAATACAACATGGGTTACAATTATGCTGTTGTAAATATAATGAGAAATAGACTTATTGCTGACAAACCAGAAGGAACAAGTGCTTCTGAACAAGTGTTGCATTGTGTTTTATATCTCCTCCCCCCATATGGGTCTTCTGGTCCCTCTCTCCTTCCCCTCCTCCCCTTCCTATCTGCCAATCACCCTGGTTATGTAACCCTCAATGGTCACCCCTAGCCTCAGGCTTTACCCCTCCACCCAGAAGCTTCCACCAGAAGCCTCGGGTGATATGCTGGTCCCTGGGGACCTCCCCCCCTCTCTCCCTACTGGAAGTCACCTGAATGACACCCCAGTTCCCACTACCTCATTGGTTAATAGTTTGTTCTTTCCCCTGGTTACTGCCCCAAGTTAAAAAGAGGAGCACACAAGTGCCCTGTGCTTTTTGTGGCAGACTTCCCTTCGGTGCTATTGTTCCCCGCGCAGATCTACAATAAACTGGACTGTAGTCTACTTCAAGAAGACGGCTCCTTTCATCTGTTACCGCCGTGTTGTACTTCCCCCTTATTGGATCAGGCGGGATTTCGACCCACGGACCGCGACTCTCGCCGATGCACAGACACGCGGCTATAGAGCGTGGTTCCGACTGCCAGCCAGTGCCCAGGAGCTGGGCTAGCGGCTTCACCAAGGGGCACCGTGGCAAACAAGTGCAGGGAAATACTGCCAGGCTATCCAGGCTTGCTTTTTCTGTGGTATTAACAAAGCTAACCAGGATTGCTAGCACCAATAATGTAAATTTAGAAGTAACTGAGTTAATGGTTATGCCTATATAGTACTTCAAAAGTACCAAGTGGTACTCTCATAGAATTGAAATACATTCAGTATTCTTCAGTGCAGAATATTTCACTTAAAAAACCACACAGTTAATCATTTAAAGGCACCAGTCCTGAGCTAATTAGTAAATAATGCCAGAGTGGTAGTGAGACACTAGTAAACTTCCAAAAGATTTTTAATTTTCATCGCTCAAATAAATGGATAGAGAGAACTAGGAAATTGAATTTTATGCTACATATCACCTCTTGAAATCAGAATTTATGAAGTTCAAGCAAAGGTTATCTACAGATGAGCACTGGTTTCATGCTTTGATCATCGATCTGAGGCTTTCCCAGGATATGGACACAGATTGGTTATGACCACACATAATGCTTCAGCTTTCTCTGCTGAAGTTATACCAGCCAGCAAGAGTTCTTTCCAAAGCCAGCTCCTGTTAGTCCTTCCTGTAACATAGAGTGCTTCCAGCTAAGATTAACAATAATCTTAGGACAGTAGCATCAATAACTGCATTCATTCATTCCACACGAGATTCAAGGAGAAATAACTTATTGTAATCAGCTCAATGGTCTAAGTGTCACAATTTTTTCAGCTGGAAGAGGAAGAAACCCTTCTTTTTCCTTTGTGTCCCTGACTTGCTGATAACCACAGGAGCACAACTGAAGTGTTCCAATTTGTTCAGGCTCTTTCATTCATGAGTCAACTAAGCACATTCAAGCTAAAATCTTGCAATTCTGCATGTAAAACCTGTATTCTGCATTTAGCCATGTATTTCACAAATGCTTGCAATGTAGAGCACCAAGTATCAGGAAACTTGGTTTTCACAGCTGTAGTGAAATATGGGGAATACAGGTATTTCCAGTGAAGATGGAAACATTCAAACATTTTCTTTTCTAATTCTTTAAACATATCCTATGGAAATCTCAATCTTATCCCCCTTCCTGATTGCTCATCCAATCTCACTAATAGACTCCTGTAGTCAATCTTAATTCTCACTCAGATGCTTCACAGCCATATCATGTAATTCACAGCAATTCACAGCCTCAGGAAGCTGTAAGCAACTCCAAGAGATCATCCTTTACAGAAGGGATGCCTCTAAAGGCAGTACCAGCTTGCACATACATGATTTCCAAAAGTGACCTAAGCATTTCTAAAAACCCTTCCCTACACTGCCAGGGAAACACTCATTGCTTTTATTTTTCTGTTAGGAAGGTTACTTTGATTCTGACCAAAATCTCCCTGATATTTAAGACCATTAATTCCTATCCTATCCAGCATGGGCAGTAGAGATTTTTTTCCTTTTTTTCTTACAGCAGTTTCCATGTAATAGAAGGACACAAGCTCCTCCTCAATCTGCTCTGCTTTAGAAGAAAAATAAGCATAGCTACTCACTCTTTCCCTGCATTCTATTTTCAAGACCTTGTTATCATTGTTCCAGTGTGGATTCTCTCCAACTAGCCTTCAACTGTGGGTGTATTCCAGCTCAGACAAAATTAAAGCTGGGCAAAAGTGAAGATTTCTGTCATACATTTTGAAAGTTACATTATTTCCCGTTGATGTATCTTCCATGAAATGTTACTCACTATTGTTATACCACAATACTGCTAATTCACATGCACTGGTGATGTACTAGAACCCCAAACCTTTTTTGTTTTTCCCCACAGTAGATTGTTGCTTGTCTTATAACTGTATGAGAACCTGCATGAAAATTACAATTATTACTTTTCCCTAATAAACCTCAACTAACACTTTTTTAAAATAATCTTTCCCTTCTGCAAGAAGCGCTATCCATTTCACTACACTTCCAGTACCTCCCAATCTAATAGCAATGGAAATTGAGGCCTAACCTGGTATTATTGAGAAGAATTCTGCTCAGTACATCGTTCAGTTTTAATAATGAACTGCTGGTAGCTATTCTCCAAATACAGTGGATTCTTTTAGACAGAGTAATCCCAGCTCACTCATAAGACAATGTAAAAAACTAAGATCATCATCTGCTTCTTCTCTGTTCATAAGGTCTGTTACCTTTTCTCATCAGAAACTGTGATTGCTTTGACATAATCTCTTCTTGATAAACATGTATTTCATTTGCTTGTCTCCAAGCTATCTTCCTGGCACTTAAACACAGTCTGTTTATTTGCCTACGTATTTTTCTGTGAACTGTAGTTAAACTCACCTCATAATTTCTTGGCTCCTTTTTTTTTCCATATTAAATACTTGACTTGTCTACTACTGTTATCTTTCTCCTTGTCCATTTCTCGAAAAAACCCCAAAAATGCACTCTGAAATTCCATCTGCCAATCGAGCGTGTTACAAGGAAATTAAGCCTATAACGACCAATTAAATTTGAAAACAAAATCTAGTGTGTTTGTAATTTATAAACTCTTCTTTCCCAATTTCATAGATATTATATTTTTTCTAAGTGGAATCTAAGTGGAATCTATTGCCTTCGATTCTCACAGATGCAAGAAAGACATCCCTTTTTCAACACTGTCAGTTGATAATTTTTGCATTCTAGTAATTTGCAAACCAACCCTTTCCTAAACTGTCTGCTCACCATAAATATGAGTGAATGATTTTGTGTGACTTAGGTCTCTTGCTGGTTGCATGACATCCTTGAGCTAGACCCTGATTTTCTCCAAATTACACTCATCCATCCTTCCTTCCATTAAAAATATCCAACTCTGATATTTATCTACCTTCTTGGATTTGATCTTTCCCACCACTGCTAGTATCTTTGTCTTCTTTGTTTTCCTCCCCAGTTCAAAATATTTCAGGGCTAAATATTTCTCAGGGCTAAAAATGTTTGCTATAGTTTTACAGAAGAATTCACTGAAATATTCTCACGAAAGTAAAACCACATGTCATGTCCCTTGCATCTTTTTTCAAATGGTGGGGTGGCTCCCAGACTTCTTCCTTCTATCCTACACTCCCAGCTGCAATAAAGGCAGAGGTAATATAAAATATATCTTAACACCTTTCAGGAAATGTTTTACCTTGATGTCAGAAGTGTCACGCTGACTGTTGCGCCATGCTCTTGCAATAGACGAAAATGTCCTATCTGCATGATCAAACTTGCCACCTTGCAGATTTAGGAAAAGTGTTGTGAAGGGCTCCTAAATACATATAAAAAGATTAATTTAAAAAAATGCATCTCTTCAAAAATTTCAGGGTAAAACAAGGAATTTATTATTCTTTTGGGTTCTGGTTGCGAATGATGCTATTTTTCTGGCAGACACATAATTAATAGCAACAGTTAATTCTTTTATTTAAGAATGAGAAATACAAACTGATCCTTGTTAGTTCAATAAAATGCTTTTTAATCTTACTCCATGCATACATATACTCAGATAAAGAAAAGCAAATAAACCCAAAAGAAAATATTCAAAGTCTGAAGTAGAAACTACAGTTTGTGTCGGTTGTGACACAAATTGCTTTCAACAACAGGAACAAGCTCAGATGCCTTAGATATTTATTAAACTAGCATGTAACAAAAATAACGTGTTTTACTTAGTTCAAGGTGATCTGTTAATACTGACAGCTTCAGGACTGTTATTGTTTCATATATAATTTATGATTTAGAAAAATGTTTGGAAGATTTAAAAGCCTCCTCTTAGTTAGAGAACACTTAAGCACATATTAGTGGATAATTGCTTGAAATTAGCTAAGCACTGTAAATTACTTCAAGGATTTATGTATGCTTGTACATTCTAACAAGCTTTAATTAATGATGTGCTGCTAATGCTTTCCCAAAGAAATTACTTCCTAGGAGATAAATCACCTTTCAATTTTATTGAAAAATACATTGTTTAACCAATATGTTATCAATATGTAGTAGCTCAAAGTTACTCCTGTATAAATTGCAGCAGATTTTTTAAAATTAATTATTAAAATCACAGAACTTCATGATCATCAGAAATCCACTCTCACTCATTAGAAGGGGAAAATTGAATATATTAATTAAGAACCACAAATGCTTGGTACTTAGTCCAGTATGAAAATATACAAGGAAGGGAAGCTAACCATGTTTAAAGAAGTATGTACACTAAAAAGCAATTTTTAAGGAGAAAAACCTTTACTGATTTGAAAAGGCTGTACCAGAAAAACTGAAGCTTTCTGCTTGAACTTTGGAGCCTATTTCTCCTATGCTACTGATGGCAATTGCTAGAAAATTTCAGTACTCTCATATACCCTTTTGTTTTAGTTTAGATTTTTGTTGCTTTCATTTTCATTTAAAGGAAAAGTATTTTTAAAAGATATACTTACAATCCTTAACAACCACGTGAGTGCAAAACTTGCTGTTGAATAATGAGTGCCATAGTGAAATTTTGGGACTTGATCGTCTTCCCATGATTCGTATCTCTCAGCAAAGAACGCTGCTCTCTTTGGGTTCAAAGCTCCAATAGGCTGCGAGATTGGTAAAAATAAACTCATTAAGCAAATAAGATCAATGTGAATACTATCACATCATACTCCCCTTGCTCTTTCTCATAACTAGAAGTATTGGCATGCACGGAGAAGAGTGGGTTTGGTGCTTTGCAAAAGGCAGATGTTGGTTCCTGTAAGCACCTGAGGAGATCTGTGTACTTGGAAGCAGGATTCCATGCACACACACACGGCTGCTTGGAAATTCTCCTCTGCATTGTTACAGGCTCCATTTACTGCTGATTCAAGTCACTGACTCCATCCCATTCACAGTGGAATGTCTGGGACAAAGTGTTGTTTGACTTGGGTGCCTGTGGATATGTGTGCATGCTGGATACACTATTAAGCAAATAGTAAGCAACATTGCAAAACATTTTTGGACATTTTTTTGAGAAAAAAGTAGTGATTGATGGAGTGGCAGAATATTAACAGTGGACTTGGAATTTTGATATTACTATTCTTGTCTCTATGCTTTCTATTTGCCACCTCAAGCCAAGTTTTATTTAATTCATAGAATTTTAACCTTTGAAATAGACAAATGAAAGATCAGAATTTCTATATAAAACATTGATATAAAAGAAACAACATATGTATGACTAAAAATGTCTATCACACTTTAACCAATATACTATTATTCTTTCTTCACTGCTTACCTAGAATATAAACACCCAGAGATTTATTTAAAAGTAGGAAACATAGTATTTTGCTACCTACAGCTATGCATTTCCTAAGCAGACTTCTGTATAAATGATTTGAAAAAACATGAGTATAAGTCACACAAATCACTGAGAAACCCAAAAGTGAATTCAGCTATTCCACATGCTGTAAGAGTTCTAAAATATCTTTGGATATATAAGCAAAATATGTATGCAATACAATTTTGTACACAGATTGAGCACACAGTATGTTATTAATGCAAATTATGTTCATCTGTATGGACAATAGGTGCATTCAAATATAAGCAAATAAACAAGAAACAATATTTCCTTCTCTCTCTTCTTCAAGAATAAATATACTTAAGAATATGGTGAGGAAAAACTAAAAGTCCTTGAACAAAAGTATCAGTAACCTCATCTTTAATTCAAGCAGAGTTAAAGTGAAAAACTCTCTCTGCTATTGAGATTGTGATTATTCAAATAATAATTCTTTGCAGCTCACGTAAAATTTAGCATACAAGCATACAAGCTTCAAAGTATTTTCTCTTCTAGGACAGATTAGGTCTTTGAATGACCTAAAATCTAATCTTACATTTTTTACTTAGAGCAGCTTTCACATTGCAGTAGGATAAAGAAAAATTTCTTAGGTTAATTACTATTTTTGCAGTTCACTAATTTGAAATATAACCCTTGAAAAGAAGTTTTTCCTGTATAAAAGGATTTTTATCTGATTTAGCAAATTTATTCCAGGGAAGTATGAAACTGACTCCAAGAAGTCTCTTTGTTACAAGAACCATTTTGGAATCTCCATCTGTACTGGTTTTCCCTCAAGGCTCAGATATGCTTGAGGGAGAAAAAGAAAAAAGAAGGTCATTTGTAGACAAATTATACAAATTAAAAATAGGAACAGTGTTGTGCTGTATGGTTCTGTAACATTTTATGTATTCTCTTGATCTGCCTCTATTACTACTCTCCAAATGAGTATAGCCCAAATCAATAGTTACAGAATTACATTCCTTTAATATAAAGCTAAACCCAATTAGAATTGATTCCATTCTCTTTTCAAAAAATAAAGAAAAGGTATCATGTAGAGATCTATATAACCAGAATCCACAGTATTGATTTTAGCTGTTATTGTTACAGTTGGCTTCTGAAGCCTGCAACAGTACAACTATCAAGACATGTCACATTTATTTGCAAGCAAATAAAAAAAAAGTCCCCAAATGAAAAAAGCTTAGGGAAAAAAAAAAAAAAAAAAAGGACTGTGGAGCTGTGCACTGACAATGATACACTATCAGCTTACTCAGAGAAGTTACAGTGGGAATACACACATTGAATTATACATTACACGAATACACTGATTTATTGTGGTAATAACATCCACCTCATTAAAAGATTCTGCTTTGCTGCAGTTGGAGGGCTACATATTGTTTACTGCTATAAATTAATGGCAGTGCACAGAAGACTGTAGAGCCCTTCTAACAATAGATCTGTAATGACAGTGCTGTATATCACAGCTTCCCCAGCAGCTTCATAATAAAATGGAGACAATGTATTGGGCTAATACATTCTACCAGGCAGGCCCATATTTTTCTGACAACTGCTTCTAAGGATGAGGTGATTCTACTGTGTTACACTGCACTGGGCAGAGTTAACTACAGAATAAAGAAGAAGAAAGAAAAGAAATACTTTGAAAATTCTCAGTTATTTCATATCGCAAAATTAACAGGGAATCATGATTACACACTCTAGTCCCTCCCCTGTGGATAAATGCCAAGGGGAAAAGAGGAACTCTAAACTAAACTGTGCTAGATGTACCTGTGAGACCACAAATTTACACTTCTCAACACAGTTTCACTATACCTTCCAAGGAAGGATGAGCTTAAAAGCTTTATTCTGAAATTCCAGAACACATCTTATTTGCAGCACATATTTTCCCAGAGGAAAATCAGATATTAATTCAGCAATAAAAAATGCTTATTTAGATGGAGAGGGAAAAATTAAAAGTAGAGAGAGAAAAATTCCCATCAGCAAAAATATGATATTATAGGAGTAAAAATGAAGAACAAAATCACTGATGGTTGGTTGCTAAGTTTTCAAATCATATTGAAAAATGAATGATGTGTATGGTTTTCAAGTCAGTGTTCATTTAAAAAGAGGATCCAAACTGGGGCAAGAATTGGCTTTTGTAAAGCAGCTTTTGTTTTCACTTTTTCCAAGGCATGATGACCTGGTTTTTTGGCCCTAAGTGGTTGTTATAACAACATGTGCTACAATCATGAAAGTTAAAAGTCATTCTTAACAAAACAATACAAAACAACTAATTGTATATTATTTTTTTCAAGTACTCTCAAATATAGGAATACCTCAAAATAAATAATTTCACATTTTTACCAAGAATTGAATATAGTAAATGTCAGTCTCTGGCAAAACTTGCTTGCTTCCTTTGAAACATAACAAAGAAAAATGGTTTGCTGAATAGCAACTGAGAAAACATACTGACTCTTATCATCTACTCTGTCAAATATGTTCAGACACTGTGGTGCACAGTTTTATTTGTTAACTCTTATTCTTGCTCTGTGCCAGGCATTGGAACACTGACTTATCTTGCCTTTGCTTCCAGAAGAGGCCTCACTGCACCCAACAGAAGAAAGCAGAATGTTCACTGCTCCTCTACAGAAGGCAGAATCTCTCCTGGACTCCGCCACTCATGTTCAAGAATATATAAATTATGGAAAAATGCTAATGATTTTAAAGAAACAGATTGAAGTCTTCTAAAGAAAGAATTACAATATGACTATTTATAGTCCTACATTCAAGAAGATAAGAGGTGCTTTTTACTCCTATCTAATGCACTTTTGTAATTTAAATAGTGTTGCTCCAAATATTTCACAACTTCATTATGAAAAAAAAGGAAAGAAATTTTTAAAAAATAGAAGAAAAAGAGGGGTAAAGAAAAGAAAAAGCATTTTTCTTTGCAATTTCTTACACTGTTTTCTTACCCACATATAACCAGGTATTTGTATTACTGTGAATACAATTTTTTGTGTTACTGAATCATGTTTGGTAGCATCTTTGCCAAGTATGATGTTTGTTTCCCATACATCTTATTTTCAAGATGACTATCTGGTTTTCATTACTGATATTTTTCATATTGGGCCTCAAGGACCAGGGGGACACTTAGGTCATCTCATCTAGCCTTGAGCTTGTGTAACAAGAGGTTAAATGCCTTTGCATTATATGATTTTGAGTCCAACTATTTATACTTGATTACAGCACAAGCTGTATTTGGCCAAGCTGCTTTCCAGAAAGGCATCTGACTCCTGAGGATGTGGATAATCTGCTACTTTTCTTGGAATATTTTTCTTCTGATAACTCTTACCCTTATTCTAAAAAATATATGTATTCCAATTTGGTTATGAATTTACTGATGTGTTATCATAACAATCTTACTAAGCCTCTCTCTGACATATTGCAAAATCTCTACTTGCCCAGTATATTCTGAATTTAAAGATGCTTGCAGACTATAACTAGACTTTTTAATAAATGTAAGAAGTGGAGCTCTTCAGGTCTTCCATTTTAAGGCATTTCTTCCACCCTTAAGGTTTCTCTGCTTGCCCACTTATCAATGTACTCTAACATTCAGGAAACTGAAATGTGTTCAGTGTTTCATTGTTGGTTTTCTCCATAAATATGCCAACTGCTGCAAACTCTGATGCACTCAAACCTTGCTTAGTTACTTTTTGTGTCATCAACACAAAGTTGACTGAACTAACCAATACTTGCATTATTGTCAGTAGGACATCCTGATCACTGAGTAAAATTTCTTTTTCACCAACAGAGATACAAAGACAAGATGCAAGGGTTTAACTAAACCCAAACTTCATTTGCTTAGGTCAGCTGGGAAGTATCTGAGAATAAACTCATATAGTTTAGATCATTACTCTCTCATCTGTCATTTTTGGATTTGACAACAGCCAAAAAATGCTATTCCCCTCTCTCAACCTACTCTCACTCATGCCTAGGCCTCGCCATTCTTCGTCTCAGAAAACTGGCTACAGTTTCATAAAAAATTAGGTCCCATCTTCTTAGAGGGCATCTTACCTTTAATGTATATCCAACTCAAACTAATTAAAGAACCATATCCCAAAGAAAACAACAAACACAATTATCTGCTGAACTGTTTGAGCTGCCCTCATTGATCAACCAAAGTGTCCTTGAGCTGTAAGATTTAAAACAATGGAAACAATTTATCAAGGATAAAAATAGTCCTTACCAATTCATTCACAAAAATGCCACTGGTTTCACAGCAGATGCCTCCCAAAACCTACATCAAAGACTAGGGTAGGAGGGGGATATATGAATTTGGATAAATCAAAATTTACCTGAATCCAAAGTGATAGAGCTTGACAGAACCTTTTTATTCTTCCCCGGTAAGCATTTCAATGATACACAATAATTCTGAACTGATACACTACTTTTTATTATTAATTATGAATCATAATTTAGTCACTTGAGAACATGAGCAGCTACTTGAATTTCATGTACTTAGTTAAATAAAGAATCCTCTAGTTGAACTTGTATACACAATGTTAAAACTGCAATAATTATGAATATTAGTGAGTGTACTCTACCTATTTTGATATAAACACATCATCATATTCTGTTTTAAAAACTTTTGAATACTCCAATTTCTATTCTCATAGCTGAGAATTTGATAAGGGCTGGAGGATAAGCAAAAAAAGGTCATGTGCATGCACATTAAAAGTATTTGTACATATGGTTTATATTTCAGATGTTTTTAAGAGCACGCATATTCCTTTGAGACAGCAGGAACAGTCAGGAAAAACTGATCTAAAGATGGTATAATAACTAGAATGTCTGAACATGTTAATATAAACAATACTTAATGGTGCAAAAGACAGAAGATTCCCAAAGTTCACAGCTAAAAAATATGGGTCATAAGCTAATGTTAAGCATAAAAATGAAAAATAAAAAACCTATTATGCAACATTAGTGATGTTTTAGCAATATGTCAGTGACAGAATATACCTCAGGTCACCTAAAAACTTGGAGGAATTTGAATTTAAAAGAAAAATCTTCATGCCTTCACCATTACCAACAATAGTATCAAATGCTGTTAAAACCACCTGTAGCTGCTGAACTGCAAACTAATTAAGGACACACTAATGAAGCACAGTAAGGCTTAATCACAATCAGCACAACTGAATGTGTCACACACCTTGGACCTGAGGTATTACACCTTAATACTGCTGGGAAGCCAAACTGAAGACAGTTGTTATGTGTTGTAAACTTCCAAGAGGTCAGGGAGAAAGGAAACTGAGGGAAATCCAGCTGCTTGCAGGCAGTGAGTAGGGTATGGACTTACTCAGAAAATAACCCTGCCAGTTAAAAGATAACATTTACATGCACTCTCCATCCACGTGTCAAGTGAAAGAAAATCCTGCACTGTTATTCCCTGGCTTAAAAAACAAACCAACAATACTTTTATGGATTCTGAGAAATAGGATTAAGTGAAAAGCCACACACGCTGGAGTTATAGCAGGAGATGAAAACATTCTGTTTGCCTTCCTTTTACAGACCATGTTCCTAGCCAACATATCATACAAGCCACAGAAAACAGCTACCATTGTACCTAACACAAGATCCACATAGGACAATCACAACTAAAAATGTAATCCTTTTTGTTTGTACTAAGAGCACAGGACCTCAAGCCAAAAGCTGACACAAATTCACATTAGCTGCAGATTTCTCTCAGGGCACACAAAATAAACATTGTTTTGTATCACATGTAAGCTCCAAACCTGAGAAAACGAACAGCGGAAGGCTAGAAAAAGGTATTTGGGAATGTATAAGGAGGTTTTTATTGTAATCTGTACTGTTTCATAAAACAACTCCAGACAGACTATAGCAATCCTGAATACAAATAGTCAGCTAAGAGCCTGTCAATGTATCTTGTTTCACATATGCATTGCTCTGCTCCTAAGGTGAATTCATCCATCATCCTATTCCCTGTTTCATAAAATCTCCAGATTAGTCAGCCATCACCTTTAATACCATCACAGATGAGCATTTTCAGAAAGTTTTACCAGCTCCTTTTTCACACTCTTTTTCAGATTAGCATCTATACTGAACAGTATAAAGTAACAAATAAACTTCTGGAATGTCAGCAACCATCCCACTTTGGAAACGAACCTTTGTTTATGACTCTGAGGCAGCTTCAAGTGACTGCCTGATATAATATATAAATTATTTTAATTAATCTTGTTAAACTATTCACCTCAAACTTTTAGGATCATACCATCTTTTCTTATTATTTTATTGGTATTGATTTCCTTCATTTGATCTACATTTTTATCTGTTGATGTTTGAATTTTAGAAAGATTAGTTAGTGTGTGCATCAAAGTCCACAGCCTGAGACCTACCTTAGACTCCTCCTTGAACAAAGATTATCATTATTTTACCATTATCTCATTTTATGACCAGTATTTTAAGTCTGGATTGTTGTTTGACCCCAAGAGGCCTCCTGCTTTTGATACCTCCTGAGTTTGACCAACTCAGTTTTAGACAGCTCCGGTTAAGTGAGAAAAATCCCATATTCATTTCCCATATGAGTGCAATTTTTAACTTGGCCACCATCCTGCTTGTTCAGAAATCTGAGTTACACAGATGTGTGCTGTAGCATCCATAATCTGCTGAGTTCAAATGTATGAATATAAAAAGGAAGAGAGACTGCATCAGGAGAATAATTTTCACTTTATATTAGGAAGACAAAAAACACACACTTAGAATGTCTATGGCCCAAGACATGTGTGTGAAATTACTTTCTTTTGATTTCTAATAGATCTTATGACCAGACATGTGCCCCATGGTTTCTTGTGACCGTTTAAAAGGTCATGAACCTCCTTCCGTTCACTTCCAGTTGGAAGATAAACTCTGTCCAGGGCACCTAAAACTGAAACAAGATCAAGATGGACAATAACAGCAGATATAAAATTAGAATATCATTTTGAACATCTACAGTTAATTTTGAACTACAGTTTTTCTTATCCTTGAGAATTACTACATTCCAAACAATACTCCTCCTTGAGGCAAATCAAGATTAAGATGATTAGGCTTATTACTAAAATTACTCTTTTTGATCATGTAAACTTGCTTTTGCCCAAATACCTAAATAAATTTTTTAAAAATTTAAAAGATTGCTTGAAGACAGCTAAGTGATCCTAGAAACTGATATATGCACCTGAAGTACAAATAGGATGCTTCTTTTGACTTTAGAAAATAAGCCTCTGGTGGGAAGAGAAGAGAACATGGAAGAGAAAGTAAGAATGGAAATGAGAAGCATTCTATCACCCACTTGTAATATTCTTTAGAGGAGGTGGTATGACATAGAGAATAACCAGCTAAAGACAAGAAAAAACTCTCAAAGATGATGCTATAAGAAGATGGTTATGACACTGTCATCAAGCAACATAAATTACCAGAATATTCTTTTTAAAAAAATCTATCTGCACTGAGAATAAGATTTCAGAAAGGATGTTTGATAGATCCTCTCAGAGACATATTTGGATCAAGTTCCAGCCTCAGCAGGTCTCCACAGGAGTTGTGGAGAAACACACCACTGTGGAAATCAGGTTTGTTAGAAAAAAGGTCCTGAGACAGATGCGGCACGAAGCTCAAACCAACGTATCAACTCAATCTCCATCCTTAAAGTGAAATAAGAAATTGACACTAAAATCCAAACAGTTGAATGTCTCTAAGGATCATGTCTAAGTCGGCCTTAACAACCCAATAGCTACTTGATTTAAACAAATCCGTCTTACTCGCAGCTGTGTCCCTACGGGTTTCCCCTGGAATAGTCTCGGGGTGTCCCTATCCCTGGTGCTGAACCCCAGGCACCGAGGCTGGCGGAGACAAGGATGGCTGCAGGACGGTCCCTGACCGTGGTGCTGCAGACACGGGCTGGGGACACGGAGAGAGGGACAGAGGGCTCTGGCACATCAGCTACTGACCCATGGGGCCCTTTGCAGTTTTGTCTCCCAATTTTGGCAGGTGTGCATCCAGAAATGATACAACACAGCGGCTCAGGTATCAGAAAGGATAATCGACCCATTTTATTACTCATCCATGATGGCATCTGTCTGAGTGTCTCTGGCACTCCAGAGTTTCACAAAATCACTTTCCCCATTTAGAACTGGGAAAAAATGATGTTATTAAGTCAAAACTTTCAAGGGAATATAACAGACTACTCAACACTTTAATTTGTACTGTTTCTAATTAAAAAACAGATTATGCAATCTGAACAAAGAAAGCCCATAACAGTCCTAAAGTTCTAGCACTGTCATGGGATGTGAACTTAATAATCTTGCACAGCTTCCTTACAAGATGGTCTTTGCAATTGTCTTCCCACCTTCCCTTTTTTCAGCCTCTGTGTATGCAAAGACGCCAGATCAGGAAAAGAGGATCGAGGATCTTCATTTTCCCAGCTAGATTTTGCTCTTTTATGGTTTCCTAAATGGAACCAACACAAGAAAGGTTCTGCTCCAAGTACTTCCTGTTTGTATGCTTCCCTTCTCCTAAAAGTTTCTCCCAACATGGTTATGTCAAATGTTTAGGTCTGTCAACCTACATTTTAGAGAGGATGAAGTGCTCCTCTCCTCCAAGAAGCAACTTGTGTTTCACAAAAAAAAGCATGAAAAGTTGTTATCTGAAAATGGAGAGGATCTGAGAAGTATATTTTATCCTAAAAATACTAAAATCCATACTGGACTAAAAAAGGAATAATGAAATATGTGTCTCCTTTTTCAGATATCACTGATATCCCAGATATCATTCAGGCTGGCATTAATATCCCTAACAGTATTTCTTGAGCTATCCAGAATTTGAGAAAATTTAATGGACCTTCTCGTACATACCATGGATTCTGATACAAAGTTTGAAATATTTTACTTCATTATTTAAGCAGGGATTCACACGAAGCACCCTGAAAGGAAGAATATTTCCACCTTCCTTCTGTATCCTGTCTGACTTTGGAATACTTTTAAACTAAGTGGTATCTTCTGTCACAGATACAGATGACAAATTTCCTACCTGAAATACCAGTGACAAGGCAGCCAGGACAGGTGCTGAGCCCAGCAGTGCAATACCTCAAAAGCTTTAGTGCCTAAATTCCAGTTGTAATTGCCTATCAAAATAAGTCACTGCCATTGCACCCACTCTTGTTATTTCTGTCACACTGTTCTTCTCATCCTCCTTTAATGTCCAATTTTTGAACATGCTTTATGCTTAGAAGGACACTGAGTACTGGTGAGTTCATCAGTTTTAAATGCACTCCTTTTGTATGTATTCAGCATGAGCTGAATAAAATCTAATTTACATTTCCTACACAAAAGCACTTGATTCACAGAATATCTGTACAGGATTTAATGCCTCTCTAGACAAAAAGATGTATTTTAAAAATCTGCAAAACTCTAATAGGTTCACATCAGACCATTTTTTAGTTTCTATCTCTTTGCCAAGAGGTAAATAACTAAACAAATTTCATGCCCATCTCAAATCTGCTTCTGCACAAGTGAATATATGAAGCACAAGTTTTATATGCAGTGCATTTGTGCTCCTGAAATGAGCACCCTCCAACAGAATTCAGGTTGGCATGCTGAAAAACATCCAACAGCGAAGTTGACATCAGAACAACAAAACTACTTTAATTTTCATAGTAAAAAAAATCTATTGCTTCTCTTCTGTCACAGTGTGTTTTATATTAGTGGCTCCCACATACCAATTAAATACCTCAATTCACTAAGGTGAGAGCTTTTTGTTGCTTTTGTACACTTGACTGGGAAATAAGTCATTACATGCATAACAGCCTCTATAAAACTGATGATGATTTAGCAAATACTGCATGGAATAGATAAAAATATGAATAAAAATATTACTATGTACACATGTAGCTATACTGCAGAGAAAAGAAGATTTAAGAGTAGCATAAATTACTTCTTCCAGTACTGTCAGTTTATGATCTTACACAAATGTTATATCTGATGAAAGGAAAATTATCAACAGCTGCTTGCATACAGCAAGATCTTGCAACAAACTTTTGAGAGTATAAAATCATGCTTCCGTATCTCAGTATTTGCCATGTATTTTGACTTCTATTTTCTTTCCTTATCTAAGTTCAGAAATACAATGCAATTTATTGCTTCCACTGAACAAGGAAAAGAATGTGCTTATGAATAACATAAGTAATGCAGAAAAAGCCACACATTCAGGTGGGAGACTGTGCCTGTTGTATAAATAAAATATATACCCCTATAAATATAATATGTAATACTCATTCCAAACCATAGTCACCTCTTAAGGAATAAACACTTGAGTCAAAGCAAAGTAACAGACTGGCAGTTCACTCCTGGCATTTGTCAGAAGTGTTTGTCAGGCTGACAGCAATATTAACCACAATCCATTCCAGTTGCTTTGGTTTATCATTGTGTGACTGATGTTCAAAACAGTGCCAGAGGAAGCTGCTTAAATAAAGTGTTGGTTTAACCTCCACTCTGCAGTTCTTTAAATCTGTACTAACTGTGGACTCCTAGCTGACACATTAAAAAAAACTATTACTCAGATTTGACACAACTTGCAATTTCTAAATAATTTTTTTAAAGTAAATTCTTCATTGTCTTAGGCACCAAAAACCAAAAAGATATTGACATGACTTCCTTTCTGCCAGATCAAAATCAAAGTTTTCCTTTTCTTTACACAATGGGAGCATTAACTGTGATGAGTTTCTGGGCATGCATAAGGAAAGGAAATAAATGGCTGTTAAAACCATGTAGACATTTAAGTGAAATATCTTTAAATATTTTTAAATATTTATTTTAAATATTTTAAAAACCTTTAGCAGTGCAAAATTATAGACATGCTACAGTACATAATTAACACATATTTTGAACCATTACCTCCAAGAAAACAGTGCTACAATGAAAATATCACAATATACATAAAATCTACAAATTTTCATAGTAGAATATTAGCAAGGTCTTCCAGATACTTCTCAGAAATTCATCATCTGACATGAAGTTTAACATTTAAGCTACATGGAGTTGATACTGCTAGAACTACCAAAACAGTAACCAAAACTTGAACTACTTTATTTGAAACAGGTATGGCATAAAGACTCTCAGTATGTGTGTATGTGTGTATACACATACACATATGTATGTATATATATATATGGAATAATTATGTGCTGTTTAAAGCTCCGAGTTTTCCAGGAAATGCTTGAGAAAGTTGAATGTAGATAGAGATGAAATCTGAGTAATATCCTCCCTCAGCACCAGCAATGAAAAGATTCCCTCAGAACTGAAAGCACACTTAGCAATCCTCCTCAAAGACTACTTTCATCAACAAAGAAATCCATATAACCAGTCAATATGAATTTAAAAAAAAAAAACCACATATAAATAGAGCAGGTTTGTTATCCTGTCTCTCAAATGGAGGTAAGTGCCATACCTAACTTAAAATTAGGAAAATATGTTCTGTTTGAGGGAGGAAGAAAGACCAGAACTACAGTGCTGGTTGAATTGAATCTTTACAAGTGACAGTACAATTAAAAGAGATCCCTCCTAAGTACAGCACTTAGAGAATTCTTTTCCTCGTCTTCAACTATTTCAGCAATGACACGATCTATGCTGAAGCGTCACTTAAAGTTAATGGAAAAATTCATGTCATCACCAATGAATTTATTAATTATTAGTACCCTTAATTTATGTACGAACCCAAGCTACACAGGGCTGATATTACTTTTAAGTTTTCAATGTTAATTTAAGTGCAATTCACAAGAGTATTCTAGAGCTTGGTGATAGACCTTTTTGGCTGTAAACTACCTTCAGATACTTTCTGGCCAGGGGATTATTAAATAGAATTCATTGAATTCCACAAAGAAAATTTATTTTAAAATAAATAAATGTTTACCTTTTAAAGATTTGTTAAAATATAAAATTTGTGCAGGTTTACACATGAATGTGGATCTGTGTCAGCCAGACACTCTAAGAAACTTTTGAGTTAATAACTTCTTCACATTAAGTAACACTATGAGGAAAAGTTACAACAATAGTACCTCAGAATCTCTGCTTTGGCTGTAAATGTGTACATATACACATTCAAAAGTCATGGTACAGTCTTCAAATATATATGTACACACACATATTCAAATATATATACAAGCATATATATATATGTGTGTGTGTGTGTTTTTATTTGTCTATATATTTGATGACTATACAGCACATTTTTTAAGGTTAAAAAAACTAAATCAGTAATAAAACCTTTTCACAGACCTGTGTTTAGTTTACACAACTGCAAACTGAAAGCAAAAACTTTTAAAGCTGCCATATTTTCATGGGGATTTTTTAGTAGCAAATTAGCAATTTATATAAGAGCTTAAAAAAACTATAATTAAAATACTCTCCTTATCTTTTCTGCTAATTAGCTATATTGCTCCACATGCCAACAATTTCCCATAAAAGCTACCTTTTAGAAAATGATCCTGCTTGCTGATTAGTGCACCCACTCCTTGTAGAGAAAATGAGAGGTACTTCTTTGTAAAATGAAATAGTCCCTCCTGGGAAAGCATTGCAAGAGAATAATCACATTCTATAAACAGTCTGTATATCAAATCTGCAAATGGTTGGGGAACTGTTGCAAAAACTCACAAGGCTACTCTGTCAGAAAATAATTGTTTGGAAAAGTTGTTCAAACCTGCCAATGTCTTTTTGACAAAGAACAGCTGCATTACTACAGCATACCTGAAGGGGTACAGAGACAGTGATAAAATGAAGTTCCTACTCAGTGGAATATGGGCAGTGATTTAAAAGTACCTAAAATATAATGGTATCACAGGGTTTGCTACTAAAAAAGTACAATTCTCATCAGAAAAGAACAAACAGGAAAAGGCTAATTTTTAATCTTTAACAGCCACAGCATTTCTGACTTCATTAAAATTTGAAATGAAATGTCTTTGTTCCAACTAGGAGCATCTTCCAACAACAATTAGTAGGTTGATACAATCAGAGGCAATAAGAATACATTAATAATTCATTTTTACACAATCTGAATGTTATTATCAGTACACACATGAAAAAATGAAACACTGTTAATGGTCAAGTACGAAACATTAATGTACTAAACATAGAAAGTGCTTACAAGACTGTAAACTACTACAATAAAAATATAAAGGCATATTTGATGACAAATACCTTTGACAAATCCCTGAAGTTGCTAGGAAGTGTAAGGTCCAACTCCTCTGACTCATAGTTGGTGATAACCCAAGGGAAGACAGGGTACTGATTCAAATCATTGTAAGTTCGACCTGACAAACAACAAAAAAACCCCACTGTGAATAAAGAGTTATATTTAACTAAAATACCAATCTCTACAGATACAACAATATAACTTTATGAGCTGTTTGAAAGAACTGCTGTTTATTTCAGATCTGTTATCATTTCAATATTCTACTTCGCTTTATTGAAAGGATAATGGAAAAGTTGACAATATGCTAGTATTTAATCTAAAACATTTCAGTCCATTTGACTATAATTGTAAACTCTTTTGCATATAGTAAGATTGACAGTTAAATTCATTCATTTCCTACACATTTCTCCTTTCTTTGTTTATATCATCTTGTCTTCTGTTTCCTTAAGGTGAAACACTTCCAAAAATGGGGGGTCGATGATTTTTGTTGATACTAAAAATTAAAGCATTATTTTTACATAACGTCTTAAATACAATATGTGAAGGAAGAATGGAGTAGCCCAGGAATTCAGACTGAAGAAATTTTCAATTAATAACTGTTTCCTCTAGAGAATTCACTTTGAGGGGAATTCATCCTTGCCCATTGTCCATCTATGGATATGCCAGCATTCACCAGGAAAGAAAATTTGGTCTGGATACAGGTTAATGTGTACATCTTCACATATCTAAGATGGAAATAATACACTTCTTCCAGTAAAACTAAAACATTCAATTAGAATAAACATATACCATGCATACAGACACACCCCAAAGCCTGGTTTCTGAGTTTAAAATGCAGTTTTTACATGGATCCTGTATATTTTTATTATATTGTTGCAGTGGCTTATTCATTCATGAAATCTTCAATCAGCATGTTCTTGAGATGTTGTTCAGCCAGGTCTTAAAATTCTCCAAAGACAGATTTTAACCTGTTCCTCAGGAATATTATTTTACAATCCAATCTGTAAGGTTGTCAGAAAACATTTTCTAAACTCCACCACAGTATTTCTTCTTCCAGTTTGCTTATGCCACTCAGTATTTTTCCATTGTGATTTGCAGAATTTTTAAATGGTAGTCACTTGACTTTATTGCACATTACCTGTTACTGAGGATTAAGGCTACTTACATGACACTGGGGTAACTATCTTTCTTTTAACTCCCTATCACGGGCAACTCAACTTTCCCTCTTTTCATAACATTATCTTTTTGCTTCTTCTAACCTCAAACACTAAGCAGATAAGAATTCAATTTATTATTTCAGTAATATATTAAAGCTGAAAAGAGTCATTCATTAGAGCCACAGAAAACAGTGTCATGATGAGCCTCAGTCAGCTTGAGCAGTAACGAGGCAAGCAGATCAACCCCCACTTTTAAAAATCTGTCAGCATCCTGGCACCTCTGACTTGATGACTGATTACAGAAAGCACCAAAAGCGACCATTTGTATAAAATGCAATTAGTGTAAGCACAGGCATTTGTTATATCAATCGTGCTAGCAAGTGCCAAGCCTGAAAGGGAACTAACAGACCTTTCAACACAGAAAACAGCTGAAAACAGAGAAATTTTCTAAGTTGCTCAGAGGACAGAATAAGTTGGAAAATAAAAGGGATGTTATGAGACCAAACAGTCAGCCTCTACTTATCAAACTGAAACCCAGCGGGTTAGAAGCTGATGGGTTATGATGGGTTAAACAAAATATAACTCAGTGTTTACAGAATGAGTGGTTAGGACAAAAATTAGTGGATACAAATTAGGGTTGGGTTTGGATTGATGGTGTTCTGGAACAGCAGCACTGGCAATCCAGGCACTGCACCCTTTTTTCAGACCAGTCATGCATCCTGTAACAGTGGTATTTATTGGCTCCAGGAATATCCTGCTCCCTGGCTGAGATTTCCCAGACCTACAGAGAACTTGTTGCATCTATAATATTTAAGGAGGATCGTACTTATGAAAATTAAAACTTAGAATACTGAAGCTAAAGAAGTTCCAAATTCTGAGGCTTTCCTAAATAGCTGACAGTCTATATAGTTCCTGTCCCCCACAACAGTCATGATATTCTGATTTTAAGTGCAGCTCAGTACAGTTATGAATATGTCTCTAGTCATACATAAACATAAATATAATTATGAATAAAGTAAATTTAGGGGGATTGTTGTGAAGTTCTTCAGGACACAATCATACATAGAAAAAAATTACTCATTATAAGACTAAAATTTAGTTGTGGCCCATGGCTGCCAAGACTGTGCCATGATTGACTCTTTTTTCTGTGTAATTACAGTAATTTGGATGTATAGTAATTAGCAATACCTGCTATAGTGTTTAAAAACATCAAGTATTCAAAGTTGGAAATCTCTCGGTGTTGCCATCGCTGGGTCATGTTGGAAGCTTTGAAGATCTGTCGTGGACTAGCCAAAGAAATGCGTCTGAAAACAAAGAAAAATGGAAAAAAATTAATGAGAAAACCTGGTGGGTCTTCCTTTTTTACATATCTAATTTTAAGTGGCAGTAGTACATATCCTTTCTACCACATCTGTGCTAGATTTCTCTAGAGATCAAACTGCCACTTGGATACTTGAAGTTCATTTTTAAAGTTTTATAATCTAATAAGAATAAAAAGAATTAATGCATCTGACAGCTGGATATGTCAAAATTTGAAAAATTTCCAACAGAAACCTTTACAGCTGTGCAAATTCAGCTGCTCCATGATGGCTTGATGTATTACAGAAATATGTTACTGGAGATTTAGAGATGGACTATCATTAAATAGGAAAATTACAATACTTTTAGAATTTCACATAAGAATCAAGTCATTTTTAAATCCCTCAAGTACAAAGGAAAACAATGATAAGATGATACACTTTCATTATGAAGTCCACCCTCTTGAGGTTTAAATTCTAGGCAGTGTTGGGGAGTTAGTCATAAATAACTCATACTTTTAGGATTTGATGCCAGATTTCCTAATGTTTGTGAAAGAAGACTGTAAAGTCATTCCTTGGAGTGATAAATAAAACAGAGAAGAGTTTAATCATAAAATTCCCAACACTGTTTTGTTCATAAGAAAAACATCTGTAAATACCAAACCCACATCACTTAGGGAGGAAAAAAATATACATGTAGTTTTAGTCTAAAAAAACTTTACAGGTATTGGTAAACCATTCAAGGAAACTGGAACTGATTTATTTTAATAACCTACATTATGCTGCAAACAAATTGATCAGTAAAAATAAATGTGAAATACTGAGAAAATGTGTCTTCAATGTATGTTTAAAATTTTTCACACATAATTTGTTTCTGTAAATAGAAATCCTAATGTTCTTACAGAGTAGCTATAATAGCAATCCAAGAGGGTTTTTTTTCTGGACCCTATAAAAAAACTACAAAACACAATAGAAAACATCGCAAACTATTTAATTCCATTTCTATGTACAGAAATAGATTAAAAATAAAAATTTAAAGTAACAACAATCAAGATACTCCCTAAGGGTTTCCTGCTCCATGTTCTTAAACTAGTAGGTGTAAATGCTTCAAACCATGTGGGCTGGATTGATGAAAATAAAACTGACAGATAAAAATTAACTCAGATTGTAAAATACCTGGTCTGGGGTAATCCAAAGATGGTACCAATACCAACCCGAGGTAGACAGTTAACCACTTTCTTTACTGTTGCTTGGTCAGGGAAGTTGAACATGACACCCACTGTGAGTACAAGAGTTGAAATACAGCATGATTTTACAGATGTTAGTTAGGCTTTCTCAACCAACACAATGCAACCCTAAGTTCAAATGTCCAACAGATCAGACAGGTTTCCTTCAGGTTGCTGTAGATATATTTTTTTTAATTTCCAGAATTCCTTTTATATATCACTAACAAGAATTTCAACAGAAGTTGTTACAGTTGCACATCTTACAAAGGCTTTTATTTCTTTTCTTCTCTAAATAGAAATTAAATTTATATGCACAGACTGACTGTCTAGAACTAATTAAAAATGTGTGTATTAACTGGTTCACACATTTACTAATTTACTTTCTAGATATTTTCTAGAAATAGTCTTCAAAATACTATTTTTCTATTTTGACTGAAACATATGAATGACACTTCTGAAACAGCAACCTAAATATCTAAATAACCATCTAATTATGGTATCACCAGTGGCCATTTATGACTTCAGAGAGTACAACAAGTGTTTATGCATATGATTAATATTCTGTTGGACAATACCATTACCAAAATGATGTTTTACATTTTAAGTAAAGCATGAAGGCATAGCAGTTACTGGTCTAATCCAGTAGTGAAATTCTTTCATTCCGTTGTTCTTGGTGTGTACAACTAACAACTATCAACCCTCCAAGGGGACACGAAAAATCCTTCATGCACAACAGATCAGAGGTAGCACTGTCTTGAGCAGGAGTCCCCAGAGAATGCCAAATAAACACGTGGATATAAATCAAAGTGAGGCATTGATAATGCACAGTTCTCATGCTTGATCATAATTTATCATTGAAAAAATAATTGGAAAGAGAAACTAAATTACAAAAAAATACTAACTTAAATACTAATACGTTTAATCCAAGCTCTTCCCCTATCTACACAAATCCATGTCAAAGCGGACATGGCTAAACATCCAAAGAGAATGCAAATGTCCCCACATCCACAGTTGTCATTTCTTTAAGCTCACTGTACCTCTATTTGCCATGAATATTTCTAGTGCTGTATTTTGCAAGAGGTAACGTCGGGAAAAGATAGATCGAATCTCTGAGAAGAGCCATTTTCCATGGAGTCCTTCTGTGTATGCCAGAATCTAGGAGAAACAGACATAAAGGATGTTTCAAATATGTTAGCTGGACAGGTAACACCTTGCAAAAGAGAAACTCTTTAACCTACAAACATGGATTCTACAATTAAATGCAAAACCTGCAGCAAAATTAAAATATGCTCAAACTTCAAATCATGCTATGAATCTCTAATACATTTCTTGTACTCCTGAATTCAATACTCATGCCAAGTATTTTAAACATTTGCTTACATTTTTTCATTTAAAGACAACTGTCTATTTTTCATGTTTCAGAAAAACAGTTTCAGAGTTTCGAAAACATGTTCAGTTTTTTTCTAAAACATTCGAAAAATGTTCAGTATTTCAGCAAAGAATAAAACCATATTCATAAATTTATTCCTAGTAGCATTAGATGTATCTGCACTCCCTTCAGCATTGTAATAGCAGACCTGTAACAAAGAAGCAAGAAAAAATGTCTTTAAAGAAAAAAAATGTTCCTTAGGTTTATCGTTAAAGCAGCGTTCATTAATTCTGGAACTAGAAAGGTTGGCTGCATAAGAGGTTAAGTATCATTTTGTCAGCTAAGGTTAAACACAAACCTGAAAATGAACTCAGCATAATCTCTCTATGGAGTAAGCGGTTGTCAAAGTAACTTGTTACAATTCCTGTCATCCCATCTGACAGACACAGATGCTTAGTCTGCCTTCACTATTCAAACTAATTCCATTTTCAGTCCTCAGACACTTTGTTTCTTTGTTAGTTCAGTTTTTCATTTTCGTTTCAAAGCTTAATTATGTAAGTGTTAAGGGACAGAGAGACTGGACACTTCTCTACCTCAGATTAAAAAACTATAGGAGAAGGAAAATCTGAGATTTGTCAATTTTAGCAAACACTAAAGCACTTAATAGAAAACTATCATAGAAAAAGAGACGCATATGCAATCCTTGTTAACATCACTCTTACTACAATTTCACTTGAGCAATACATTGTGTATAAAAACAAAAAAGTGAAATTCACGTCCTTAACATAACAAAGACTGTTAACTAAACCAATCATTTGTTTACAGGTTTTTAACAAATGAGGATTTTGCCTTGGATGTAGCATATATTGACAAATAAAACCTGCATTTTTGTAGCACAGAGAGCAGATGCACTATTAGAAAAGCACTACACAATACAGCATAAAATATTGTACCAGTTTTGTGAATTAAAAGCAAACAAAACTGGCAAATCAAAAGCTGATAGCACAAATCAGAACATACAAAGCAAATCATCTTCTCCTCAATACAAGTGCCAACTTCTTTCCCAGCAAACACACACACACACACACACACACATATAGAAAGAGAAGGAAAAAACTATGTAATTATTCCAGTACAAAATTCTAGAAATGTGATGAAAGAACCAGAGATTGTCAATGGTTGCTAAACATTTCTGGAACTGGGGAACTAACAGATTTGGGCCACACTGAGACTTCCAGTTGTACACCCATAACCCATCCACACTAATGGATGGGACTTTTCTAATTCTGTGGAGCTATTCCAAACCACTGTGATTGGTTTTTGTCACATGCATATAAATATCCTCTAAGAATACAACAACAAAAGAGGTAACAAAGGAGACAAAGTTGTAGTGCTCGTGCATAGAAATCTCTTAGTACTTTTTGCTGGTATTCATCCATCTTATGATTTTGAAATTAGAACTTCTAATTGCAATGATTGATTTTTTTTTTTTAATCAGACAGCGATACTCCACCTTACCACAATTAAAACCCAACAGCCTGTTTGTCCCCATCAGTCGGTGCATGGCGAATTCAAACACTTACTATGTGAGTAAAATCAGCACTCTAAATAATTATTCCTTTTATCCTGTGAAGTGAGCATTTTCTGTGAGACTGCAAACCCCACACGAGGGTGTGCTTGCAGCCTCCTTAAAACTGGAAGGAAAAGCACCAGCTTGAAAAGAGCAGAGGTGGCTTGCATCGTGCACCTCGTAGAGCCAATGGAGTAGATGAAGTAAATTCAGAGGAAGAGGATTTACAGCAGGAACTGGACCTGCACCCCAGAAACACCAGAGCCACTGCTGTAACCACCCTCTGAAGCACTCATTAACAAAACTGATCAGGAGACACGAGCAGCTGAGACCGGGCTGAGCAGAGCTTTCATTCCCGGCTGGAGAAGGCTCTGCCTGCTCTGCGGCCTCACTTCAAAGTCTCTGGAGTTCAATTAAAACTGGATTAGGTTGGAGCAGCCCTTCTTTGGGACACTGTGCTCTCTGAAAGTCCGGGTGCACTGACAGCACCCTAGCCAGAGCTCTGGCCCTCCAGTGAACCAGTTGCCACAGCAACCGCAGCGCTGCCCCACTCCGCTCCTCGCTGCACCTAGAGCGGATGAAAGGTCCAGGAGACAAACACATTTCTTTCATGTGTATCGCCAAGTGCTCCTTATGAAAATCCAGTGCAACCTTTCACTCCCTAGAAAATATTATTAGAAACTCTTAATTGCAGAATCTGGCTCATTCTTTAAATTAAATTCAGCATTTTTATTCTGACAAACAAAATTTTTAATCACTTCTGGCATCAGAACTACAACTTTCAAGAACTATTTTTGCATTTGCCTGTTTTCACCCATAAGCCACACAGCACAGAGCTCCACTTCAGAATTTAAGAACAGCTATATTCTTCATACCATTATACAATATTTTGAGTTTAAAACCAACTCATTTCTACCTTTTGTCACCATCAGTTTTGGGACAAGTTGTGGAGCAGAGACTAATGAGAGTGTACAATCTGATTTAATCCTGCAGAAATAGTACTGCCTTCCCCAAGTGAGAAAGTATTTACAGAATTTCAGCTGATTCAACACACCAGATGGAAGTTCAATCTACTGCAGATTTCATTTGTTTCAAAAGATACAGCACTTTACAGGAGAAAAGACAATTTATACTGTTTACCATTTCATTTAAAAACACATAAACAAATGAGGCAACTGTAAAGTTCTACAGTTTCAAAGATCTCATAAGACAAACTGTTCTGTAATTAGACTTTGGCAACACCAGATCAACAGGTGTCATGACAGTATTACTAAAAATACAAAATTACTTTCCCCCTTGAATGAAGTCTCTTCTATACTTCAAGTATTAGAAATGAAGGTCTAAACCTGTACTCAGTCGCTGTAATCATGCTGATGGCCCCAACACTGCACAGCTGTCAGAAACTCCCAAAGAAATTAGTGAGTAAAGAACAGCCAGATTCAAATTCTACTTGGAGAAGACTCTGAAATCAGAGTTAAATGAAAAGTCAGGTAGCACAGTGCTGACCACAAATTAAGATCATACATAAATAATTGCTCACGATTTACAGTCATATATCTGCTAATTTCTCAACAAAAAAATGCTCATTTACTTGGAAGCTATTCTGCCATTTTTCACTTTTTAATACAAATGCCCCATTCTACCTTTCCTTCAAAACCCTGCTTGAATGTTGATATAAACAATGTCTATTGTTCATGCAGTAGTCACAAAACTACCCCCATCACTACAGCTGCCTCCTGAATTAGGAAAGTAATATTTTACTGAAGATTAAATGAACAGTTTGCTTTACCTGTTAAGCAAGCCAATCAACTATCGTATATTTTATTTTATTTTAGAGAAAAGTAGTATTGATCTTGAAAATGTGAATAGGCTAGAAGTAATTAAGTCTGCAAATGGGTTATAGAACTGAAACAGTAATTGAATAATTATATTACTTTAATATGCCAGCCAACTTAACTGCCATGAGTAAAATAAAAGCTAAATAGCTTATTTAAAAAGCTGATGCACATTTGTCCAATTTAAAATAAGTTATAATGCAAGACAAAGAAAAAACCCAACAAAGCACTGAATAAAAATACAGAGCATTTAATTTACATTCTAATTTTATTATGGTTGAGAGATAAAATTTATAAATACATTCTAGCAACATTCTAGGTCATTTGAAGTAATTTTTACGCAGGAAGGCAAAATCACAGCACTCAGAGGCTACAAAATCTGATAGTTCACAAGAAGCCTGGATTTCTACCTTAACCTCAGCCTTGCATCTGAGGACCCTTTGATTCTATTGTCCTGGCTGCAGGATTCACAGTGAAACAGTCTGACTCTGCTCTTTGTTTAAATACATCTAAGTACAACTGAATTAGCAGGGAATCAGATCAGACTATTAAAAATCTTAAATATCAACATGCTCTTCAATAAATCAGAATTGTTTATTGGCTTATTTTAGATTTCTCAAAGAAACAACAAATAAGATGTTCACTTCAAATCTCAGATATTTACAAAATCAATCCCTGAAATCCACAGGCAATGAGTAGCAGACCCCCTGTGAGCATGCACAGTCTGTTACACAATCCTGTTCAGCATTTTCATGGGTGACAAACTCAATTAAACATATTCATTACTTTAATGTTCCACTAGACAGTTTTACCCAGCAAAAAAAAATTAAATAAATAAATAAATACTCGGTGACCTTTGTATTGATCAGAGCAAAATGGCTTATGTCTGGGTGTGGGTGGTGAAGGGACTGGGGAGGGGGGTGGTAAAGGACTCTTATGTTTTCTCTTCCAATTACTGAAGGAGATGATAAAACCACAGCAAATGATGTATCAGCTCATTTTATCTTATCGCTTTGGGGCTAGGTGACAATGAAGTTCATATTTCACTGGTTCCCATTGAAGATTGTGAAAATTACTTGCCCTTATGACCTGAAATTTCACTGGAAGACAGAAATTTCTCTTCTGCAAAGTAATGCAATTTTTCAGATGTCAACCTTTAGCCCAGCTTTAAAAATTAATTTCATTTATATTAACCAATGATATTGATATTTTCACAGAATGCTCTTTGATACATGAACCACCGACTAGCAAATTGATGTGCTCAAGAAGGATAGAATTATTTTATCTGAAGCTGCTGGGGACAGACAGACTTACCACAAACTGAAATTCCTATTTCACATTATGCTGTTTATATTAGCCTAAAATACCTCAAGGCCTCAGAGCCTGTAAATAGTTTAATCTTTTGTTAGGCTTTAGTCCTGTTTCTGGATCCATTCAGGTTTGAAATAATTTCTCTCTACACGATGAAAAAAGCAATACCATCTGCTAGAAATAAGAGGAATAATAAGAACAAAGACTAACTGTCACAGACCACAGATCAATACATATATGATGGCATGAAAAATAGATTTTTAAAATAGAGGAATGCACAGCTATATATTCTCCCTTTATGCTGTCACTTAAGCTATATTTCAGTGTGAAAAAAGCACGCAACCTAAATTTTCTGAAAGTGGTCTTCTACTAACTATGGGTAACCTTCGTCCCGATTATCCCAATCTAATTCGGAAATAAAATTACTGAGGGAGCCTGTATTTCAGAAATTTTCTCATTTGAGTAGGTGGTTCTAAACACCTCACACATATCTGCATACAATGATAGCAAATTTAGTACCAACTCTCTTATTTCCTTCAACTGAGTCTCATAAACAATTTCCTTCTTGACTAACTCTGATGGGTTTTAGAGAGCAGGGGTTCATTACCACTTTCAGAAAACACTTAATTAACCCAAAGAACAGGAACTTCTGATTGGTAAAGACAATTATGCAAGGTAAATTATGCAGCCTCAGATAGCTGAAGTTCAAAAAGAAGAAAATTAATATAGGTTAGGTTGACTGTCCAAGCCCTGCAAGGTTAAGGACATAAAGTTATTACTTTCTTTGCAAAATATGACAGCAGGCTTACTTATGATAAAAAAAGGAGCCAGACTTGCAGGAATTCACAGATTCTTGTAGGAGTTGACTGATATCTTGATTTAGTTACATTCTGATTTAAGAGCTAGCTGGATTGCTCCTCCTCTTTTGTATCAAGAGGTAGATACAAAAGGCTCATACAGATGTTTACATCACCTGGAGAAGAGCAACATTTTTCGTCTCCCAGGGTTACCTATTTATGCTATTTGCTACAGCACTGATGTTCATACATATACAGACTTCATATACCTGGTATGTAAAATGATATAAACAACAAATCATAACAAAATCTTTCCATCATTTAGAAATATCTCAGCCTAGTCTTTTTGGACTGCATTAAATCATGCAACTTCATGATTTCATGTGTCAATGAATGCCATCAGTTAAAGAGATACAGTGCAAATACTAAAAAAGCATGTTTTGATTTCATTTTTTATACATTGAAAAAATAACATTACCGGCAAAAGCTCAAGGAAAGAGCTTAAGCATCAGTGAGCAGAATTCCATGAAGTGATTTCTCACTATGTAGAAGCTGTCAAAAGAAGCTGATAATATTACATAGTGGAATTTGCATAAAAAATGCTGAAATGAAGTATTATCAGTATTAAGAGTTTGTAGTAATGAATGGTGCAGTGGTGCATTCCATGATCACTACCCAGTGTGAGACAGAATTTTGGAAAACTAGTGGGAAAAATCCTTTTGCCATCATTTTATCTATCCAGCTGAGAAGCAGATGTCTAGATGGCTTCAAAAAGTCCTTCACAGCTCTCCTATTTTGGTGCATAATTTTGTATCACCACAACTGTTGCTACCTAATTAGCTCACCTTCAAATTTATCATTGCAGAAAACAAAAAGACAAAAAACCAGGAAGCTTTAGATGTTCCAAATTGTCACTCTGCAAAAACTGATCAATTAATTTGTCTTCCCATCTCCTTGTGAGCTAACAAAAAAAAAAAGGAAATATAAATTCAGATTGAATTCATTATGGAAATGTTTTATTATTGGAAAGGAGGTTATAAAATAAGAAATCTTTTAAATCTTGACTTCAAAAACTTTTAGCAGACTCCATAGAATCTGGTATTCCCAATTAAAAAAAAAAAAAAAAGATATGTTTTCAAGGTGATAAGTATGACCATGATGCATATTTTGAAAATATAAATCATACAGAAGGTTTCCTAGTACAGAAAGTTTCCTAGTAGAAGTAAGACACAGGACTAGTGGCTCAAAACCACGTGATGATGTTGTAACACAAAGGCTTTCCCTTATTCAAATATGGAAGTGCCAGAAAAATAATGAAAAGGAATCAAGCAGAGATTTTTTTTTTTATATAGAATGACAAAAAGGTTGTAGATTTGGGTTTTTCTTAAGTTTTAAGGCTTTTTAAGTTTAAAGTCTGGTTGGTCCCTCTCCTTTTATAAAATTCCTAGTGCAAAAAAATCTTGGAGGATAGTCTTTATCAGACTCTTGGTGGATCTATAACAAGTACAGTCTGAAAATTAGGACAATTGCCAGACTTACAGCAGCTCATATCCACAGCAGTATTACTTACTGTGAATGGTGAAATGTAAGAAAAAGGAGCAAGCATATCAAAGGCAGGGCACAGAAAATAATGCAGGAGCCGTCTTTGTTTTGCTGTCTCTTAAAGATATTTAGACACTGAATTTTTGTTTTCTAATCATAGAATATCCTGAGTTGGAGGAGATGCACAAGAACCACTGAAGTCCAATTCCCAGCTCTGCGTAGGATATGCCCAAGAGCCACACCTTGCGCCCAAGAGTGTTATCCAAACACTTTTTGAGCTCTGTCAGGCTGGTACTGTGATCACTGGCCTGGAGAGCCTCTGTTTTAACAAAACAAGGCTCATGTTTTCTACAAATGTCTCTTCAAATTTGTATTTGGAACAGCAAATGAGAATAGTTATGTCAGATTCCATTGGTGCCCTACAACTGCCTATTTCACCACTTTCAGGATACAACTTCTCCCATGGGCTGCTTCTCCATGTAGCCAGCAAAGGTCTCTCCAGTCAGAACATGTGCAAGTGGAAGCAGCAACTACAACCAAGAAGGAATCACTACACCTGCAACACTGGCAGCTGTTCAGTGTCTGTTCTTTCCATCTGATCTTGCAGAAGGAGGAACAGAAAGCAAATGGGCAATGAAAAAATAAGTTTCAATGCCAAAAAAGGATTTTTTTTTTTAAATCAGTGACCTGTAAGCTGACCTTCATATCCTTTCATCAGAAACAAAACAAAAACAAAAACTCTCCCACACATCTGGCAGGAAGCTAGAATACCAGTCATCAAGAAACACTGCATCTGATCAGCTCATTAATGGGAAGCAAGCCCATGCATAGAAGAACAGATGTGCCTCTTGAAGGCAAGGAGAAAAGTCAGACTCCAGAGCTGCCAAGCCAGCCGTTCACATTTAAAGATTCTGCGCTGCGTTTCATGAGAGATGTGGCACACAAGGTGCCCCTTGCAAAGGCGTGTGGATGCAAAAATGGCTCAATTTCACCTTTGTGCTGCAGAGATTCTCAAGTGCTTCGGGAACCAAATTCCCTTCAAGTAAAGTGGGGCAGCTGCAGGGGCTGACGTCTGTTTGCCTCATTTGGGATGCCCATGACTATATATAATATTGAATCAATTTTCCCTCTTGCCCTCAGACTCTGGAAAAGAAGACAGTACAGAACTGCTATAAAACCCTTCACTGCTCAAGCCCTTCTCCACTCACTGCAAGTTCATTTACTGTAAACCAAAGCTGAATACCGATGTGACAACAAAATAGGGGAAATGTTCTCAGTTTTTAAAGGAGACGTCACCTATGTGCCCCTTTTTATAACAAAGTCCCACATGAGTATACTTCATATTTTGTACCTGTACATTTGTCTTATATTCCTGTTAAAATAGATTAATTTCTCAGAAGAAAGAACTGACTGAAATCAGTCACTGCCCAAGGTTTTGTTATGTGATTGCAAGGGAAAACCCCTTAAGATCACCTATAGAAATAATGTGTCCAATTAAAACTTAGCCCATGTTTTTAAAGGGAAAAAAAAAACCTATGTGAAGACAAGGTTTTATACAACAACTGCTGATATTCATCTTAGTACATGCCAAACTAGAGTAATATAAATTCAGCTTTAAAGCATTCCTACAAGAAAAGACCCTTTCCCAAGATTAAGAAAACCAGTGGCAAAGCTAATGTGAAGTCTACCATTACATCTATGATTCTGGGGTAACAGAACAAGAACATAACCCCTATTTCAGCTTAAAAATGCAATAGAAAATTAAACTGCATTTCTAGTCCAAATGATAGATAAGAAAGGCTTGAAAATGTGATTCAAGTGTAACAGATACACAGACAGCAGTCTGGGGATAGCTGAACAATTGATCCAACAACATGATTTGCCTTGCCATTCCCCCTGGGGTATTAAATCTAAAACTTGCTACTCCTGAGGGCCCAATAAAAAGTAAGTCTATCAAAGAATTCTGCAGATGACAGGAGGAGAGAGGGCAGTAAGTCTATGTTAAAATATTAGCTCTTGTGAAGAATTTTAATCTGGGCTGTGTTATGCATTTATCTTTCAAACCCATGATGGTGCTTTGCAAAACTGAAAGTTTTCCGAAGAGCCAGAAAAAGTCAAGTCTAACGTGGAAGTATTAACAAAGCCCCAGTTTCTAGCCAGTACCTAACAGCATTTCATAAATGCTGAAGTCAAGAGGGAAAAGTATTTTCAACTGCTTCTCTTTAGAAAATACTAACCCCATAGCAATATCCTATTCATCCTGGCCTAAGTGCTGCCAAGAACTAAATTCCTTGCAAAAATACGGCCATTTATCCTACTCGTGCATATTTCATTTACAAAACTAACTTAAGGCAGCTTTTTAATAGGCAACTTTTATCAAATAAATTCACCACAAGTGAAAGAATGATGTGGGAGCCCTTCCTAAATCTTTTTTCGAATACAGAAAAGACCCTAACTGGATAGCAGCTCCCCTCCTAGTTAGCTCCACATTTTGAAAAAGGTGTACAGTTTTTTAAAAGGAGCAGGAAACTGAAGGCATTAGAAAATTTGGTTTTCCAGTGGTGTTTGCAGTTCTTAAGTGTTTTTTGGTGTGGAACTCAATGTTCTTCTTTTCTTTTAAAAAAAAAAAAAAAAAAGAAAGAAAATTCTATTTTAAGGAAGTAGATCTACCTTTAGGGTTTTCCCTAGCTGAAGTACTTACAAGTAAAACACCTGTAATCAATTCTTCCCATAACATGTTATAGATATTCAAGTGGGTAACAATTTTAAGATATGCGTTAGAGGAAAGAAGATTTGAGATCTTAAGTATAAAATATCTCACCCTACAAAGAAGAACACATTTACAGCTAGAAACATAAATAGATTTATCACTACAAGATAATAAATTTTCTATTTGAGGAGTTGGAAGTTGAAATCTGGTGGAGTTTCATGTCTGAGAACTTATTACAGGCAAGGAAAGCAATCCTCACTCTTCCTTGAGCACATGAAAACCAGTGACTGAAATGCTGAAATGACTTGGATGCAAAACTTGAAGCGGCAGTACAGACTAAAAATAACTCATCCAGACACATCTAAAAATGTTCCACCAGTGAAGAACTGATTAACTGATCAATACAACATCCTTCCTGCTTGACAAAACATCCTTCCTTGCTTATCCTCCTTTAATAACCATATAGGGGATTTCAATAGGAATTTTAAATTTAACAAAAGACTTAACAACTTTAATTTGTTACATTAATTGTTGATGCTTCAAACATACTGTAGTAATTGAACCCACCAAAAAATAACTTAAATTGGCAAGTATCTGCTTCTTAGCATTCCACCCAAACAAAATGTCAGTGTTGATAAAAATCCACTCTTAAAAACATATATCCTTGCAAATCTTAAGTACTGTCATCTCATCACCCTGTTGGAGTTTGATTGATTATGCCTTTTCCTTATGTTCATTAATCTCATCACCTTATCTTTTACACCACTTCATTTTAGCAGAAAGGCAATAATAAAACCCTCATCCATTATCCTTTTACGCATCTAGTCAAGCGGAAATGGTTAATAACATGCTACAAATTGAACTTCAATCACCTCATTTTCTCCTTTGTCGAATGCACATTAAAGTATATTCCAAAAGTGCAATTTGTTTTACAGGGGAATTTGTGTTATATTGGTACAGACAACTAAAATTAAGTGTTTCTCAGTTTGGTTATTAAATATATCCAACTGTCCTTTTATCTCTGATACTAAAACATTAACTCATTTTATTAGGGTGTAATAATACAAGAGCCTTATCTCCCAGAACACAGGGACATCTAGTCTGCCTAATAGTAAGTGTTATACAATGGGTCATTTATCTTTTTCTTTTTTAAAAAATATGCGTCTGATAGTTTATGAATTGGTATATTATTGCAGGTGAAATGGCTCTCCATTTAAGAAAAGTTAATTTGTTTACATGCAGGCTTATCTTCAAATGCAAGCCCTATTAGAGAAACGGTCTGTAACTGTCAGAGCAAGTGAAGGAGGAAAAGAGGTGGTTGTAGAAAAATTTAGAGGCCAGTAATTCAACTCTGATCAACCAGCCTCCTGTTTGAATATTACCTGTGTTCCATATACATATCAGATTCTATGACAAAATTATATAGAGTTGAAAAAGAGTCAAAGGACTTGTTTCTGTAAACTCTCTCCATCATTCCAAATACAGGCATATATAGTAAACTAAAATAAATGACATTTCTAAAAGAGCCCATCTAGTATAAAGATGTTCCCAAATATGATGCGTTTGGAACTGTTTTCTCCCCAAAAAATATAAAGGGTAGGTGAAATTATAGCTGTATTTAATTCAGTGACAGTAATCTCTTTTACAGAAAGGATGCAAGATCTCCTGCACTTTGTTCATCTTCTCAATTAAACAAGACTGGTCTGACTGACTCAGTAAAACTGCATATCCAAATAAACAAATACAACCATAAATATTCTGCAATTGTGACAATGACAGGGTATTTTCCCATGCTTGATCTCATTTCAGTTCTACAGAAATTTATTGTTAACTTAGTATTAAATTTACAAGAAGCCTAAGAACATCATCAATCCTAACTTCAGGTCAAGAAGGTTGAACAGGGAAACAGTATTTTTATTATGAAAAAGCTTGCAATAGTTAGTGTTACAGCGTATATATAAATGCACACTAATGATTTTTTAAAATGTAGTAATGACTACTCCTTTGTCTGAAGCAAAGCTCTAGTTAACTTATAGTAAGTTGAAAAATCACTTCCATAGTTCCTTCAATGGCCTTTTTCCCCCCCAGCTCTCATGTCTATTAAAAGTTTGCCTTATTTCCCAAACAATTCCAACATTATTTCCTCTCTCCTGCTCTACCATCTTCCATTCAACCTGTATTTTTACAAATATTTTTGCAGGTGGCTGCCCTGCAAACATTGCACCTCATCTTATTGATCCCCAGCCACTTTCTACTGCTACCCCAAGCCATCCTTTTTCCAATGACTGTGTTTGAGGGTAAAGCTGGAGTTCAAAAGGTATTCAGATAGAAAGTCACCAAGGGCAGGGAGAAGGACAATTAAGCAAGGGGGAAGGAGATGGAATGGTTCTAGTCTGACTCACTACCATAGATAGTTGCTAGTTTCATTGAAATTTTGCAAGTTGCTTCTTTCATCTTTGAAAGCATATTGGGTTTTATTTTCTCATAGTTTGGCCAACATGTAGCCAGCTGTTGCTTCTGATCCTGCATTTAGAGAGCAAGATTTCTGGTCTGTGTTTGCAAACTGTGGTTCTCCAATACTGCCACAGCCCAGGATGAGGCTTGTTTTGCACTCCAGTAATATAAAAAGCATTCTGCTTCACCCCAGCATAGGGAATCTTCACACCACTCTGTGTTCATAGCACATTCAGCCCTGGAATTGCAAATGAAATTCTCACCAAAATAAATTATTTGGCTGCTCAAGAATACAGGCTTCTTCATCTTTACAAAGTTTGAAATACTCCACTGTTTCTTGAACTATCCCAAACTAAACTCGATCTCGACTCAAAATTACACAGATGAGTTAATATTCTTGTCATCCACTCAAATTCAGAGTCACTGAATTCAAACAAAATATTTTATTATTTTTTAAACCCTGAATGCTTAAATTTTCCTTTCCAGTTTTACATATGACCACCAAAATAGTGGCTGGGATCCAAAACCTGCACACAGTCATGACCTTAAAATATTAGAGGCACATAAAACTGTAAAAATACACATTTCTAAACTGTGAATACACTGAATTTGAACTAAATCATTGACCCATTTCTTTCTTGCATATTGATAATTTTTCTGAAACCTATCTTTCAGAAAAGTGCTTTAAGTATCCCTGCTTAACAACATGTCCCTCTTCTGAATGTGTTAACTGAGGATGTTTTCTATTTGTTTCCCTTTGTTATTTAATTTACATTAAACCAGATGTTTGAGAGAGCTGTTCAGGTTCTTATGAGAAAGTCTAGTACCCAAGTGAAACAAAGAGGGAATTGGAGTAAGCTATAAACCTACGAAGCTCCTAAACTGCTATCTGTAGTTGACTGACAGAGGTGCAAGTTTATACACAATCTAAGTTCAACCTTTCAGCTGATGCCATACTTCTGCAAAATGTAAATTACTGTTACTGTAGTGCTCAAATGCAGCAGTTTATTGCAGAAACAAATGAATAACTGAATACTAACAAAGTCAACAAGAGTCTTGATTCCAGTCTCTAACCACCATTCCTGTACCACATAACATGTCATCATCCATAAGTAAATGAGTTAATCAAATTAATGAGGATTCAGACAAATCGGCTGCCTAATGAGCACTCAAACTGATGTGGCAAGGGTTATGCTCCAGTGCTGACAAAATCAGCTTGATGAAACTGTGACAAAAGCAGCAAAGCACTGTTCCTTCAGCACGTTTTCCTGCATCTTATTAACATGAAATTATAATTGCTATTTGCAAACTGTATAGGGAGACCATTTATTGTGGAAGTCATGTAAACATATGCTTTATCTACTCCTCTCTCCAGCAAACCTGTGTATATTGTTGGAATTCAAGATAGTAATTATTCCATTCTTTTTGTAAATGGCAATCAGATAGAGTTGTTTAAAATAATTTAGATGGAATACGCCAAGAGAATTTCCAGAGACACTACATTGTATGATTTTGCATTTTATGAACATGACATTTGGCAATAAATATAAAATAAAACAAACAAAATAAATCAAAACATTACGCAGCTTTGCAAACACTTCAAAAAATTAACATTAGAATCTCTTGAAAAGCAAATTTTAAAAAATCTGGCTCCAATATTTAGATGAATTATAATGCTTATATGATGATTTCCAAACTCCATAATGCCAAGAAGCAACAAACAGAGGTCAACTAAAGAAACTAACCTAACTAGTATTTTAATTGCTTCATCAAAATCCTTTAATCAGGATTCCTGTAAGACTCTTCTAACAGTACTAACTAGTTATGTCTAGGCTCAAACTGCAGGAACAAAGACTGGCACACTAGACCTGAAAATACTTAAAAATTAAAAATCTGAAAGTAAAAAAAAAAAAGAGGCATAATTTTAAAAAAGTCAAAATTAACTCTTCCTTTCCAAGTATTATCTGTCCAGAACACTTTCTCCAAAGGAGAAAAAGCATCTCTGCACCACGTTGCTTAAATGCAAGAGATACAAAGACATAAAACAAAAATGTTTACACATAATTAAGGCAACTTTTAAATAGCAGTGGTGCACCTGCAGCCATAGAGATCATACATCCCTTCCCTAAGATTACAGGAATGAAGTTCTGGATGCTATCACAGACTCAGTAAAAATTCAATATTTACGCACTAATGCCTTTCCTTTCTCAAGGGGGAAGTGTCATTACTGGTAATATCTGATTATTATCCTGTGAGCACTACAAGGAGCAGGTTGGGAAGTGGTAGAAGACTCAACTTTTGCCCAGGAACATGGGATGGAGCAGCTTTAACATTTCAGCATTAAGTTAGAAGAAACAACTAACTTCTACACAATTTGAGATATCAATGAGCTTGTATTCTCTGGAGTAGGAATCCTTGGCTTTAGGATTCTGTGTTTGAAAAGCAGTCCAGAGACAATATATAAATTATGTTGCATCCAACATATACAGAAGGATGTCAAACTGCCAAAAGAGTAATTAGGATCATTCCCAACACAACAAATACATATGTGCATTTTTTTACAAAACCCACAAAAATATTACATTAAAACAGCAGTAGAAATCAGCAGCAGTTGACAGTACTCTCTCTCCCTCTCTTATTATCTCTCTCTCTGTCTCTCTCTCTGTCTCTCTCTCTCTCTCTATATATATATATATATATCTTACTCTATTTTAACATCAGACATTTTCTCCCCAAAGGACACTGTCCTTGATAACAAGATTATTTATCTGTGAAATGACTAAACTCTCCACTTTTGTGATTCTTGTCACAACATATTCCACTTAAGTTTCCAACCAATTTAAAGGATCTCAGTAAAAATCCTAATCCAGCAGTTAACATTTGCCTATGGGTGGAGTTTATGCCTATGGCTCCACAACAGGTGGCAGCCACGAGAATGGCTGAACTGTATGGTCCTGCTGCCTTCTTTCTCCTGCCATTAATGCTCCTATGGGCATTATGGACAGAGGTAGCTGGCTCAGGGAATCACCCATGCAAAAATCCATGCAAGAAAAGGTAATTTCCTGTTAGGTCGGTTCCCTAATTGACTCCTCAGGTAAATCTCAGAAAGCCTTGGGTTGCAAAGCACCTTTATGGACATGGCAGTCAGTGCCCTGCTCTAGCTGATGAAGTGGTGATCAGTCAAAGGTTGGATTTGGTGATTTTGGAAGTTCCTTCCAACTTAAAATATTCTGTCATTCTGTGATTAAAGATCACCTGCATCCAACCCCACTGTTGGCAGGGATACCACTCACTAGATCAATTTACTCAGGGCCCCATCCAGCCTTGCCTTGAACACATCTAAGGATTTCTCTGGGCAACCTGTTCAAGTGCCTCACTATCCCTTGAGTAAAGAATTTTTTCCTAGCATCTAATCTATAGCCTTCCTCTTATAATTTTAAATTAGTCCTCATTCTCTCATTCTCCCTCCTTTTTTAAGCCCCGCTTAGGTACAGGAAGGATGCTCTAAAGTCTCCCTGGAACATTCTCTTCTCCAGGCCCAAATCTCAGCCTGTTTTCTTCCATCTCTCTGATCATTGTCACAGATCTCCTCTGGACCTGCTCCCAAAGATTCACATCCTTCCTGTGCTGAGGACTCCAGACCTGGACACAGTGCTTCAGGTGAGGTCTCACAAGGGCAGAACAGACAGGGACAATCACCTCCCTCAACCTGCTGGCCACAACTTTTTTAATGCAGCCCCAGATGTTGGAAGAAAGGATTAAACAGCCCCGAGTCAATTTTTTCTTGTCAGATTGTCTGATCCCATTGGCATTAATGGGGTGGTGGAATCCTCCTCTCACTTTCAGGAACCACTGTGTGCTTTTGTGCCTCTGAAATTATCTTGTCATTGGCACTGCACAGGTGTTTTCCAGCACAGTTGCTCTTTGCCAGCTATAGGAATACACTGCAGAAGAAAGAACTCAGCTGGTTAGTTCTGCTTCATAATAATTTCCAAGAATCATCCAACTGCAAAGATTATACGTCTCTGGGATAAAAAAACACCCCAAATAAGACAAATTCTAATATAATAAAATGTGTACTGCAATAGACATTGCTGGGTTCTTTAGTGACAAAAAAGAATATAAATGGCAAATCCAAGTGCCTCTGCAATGTCTTTCACAAAATGCTTACATCTACCAAAGTAGGTAACTTCTCTCATACTAGAAGCAGAGAGCATCCATGATTTCATTCTAAGATCATTCTTAGGTCCAAAGCTAAATTTATTAACAACAAATTTCATGTCAGTTTTCTACCTGCAGCAAATGGATATGACTGTGATTTGCTGAAAAGTTACAAATATTGCCAAAATCCTATTTATTCAAATATTTTGGTTACATGTCCCAATAGACAGATTTTGTGAAGACAGTTAAGTCTAATTACTCTTCAACATACTTAACTATGAGCAAAAAAACACAAAATAAAAAAGAGAGATGTTTTACATGTTATACTTGGAAAAATTTTTGTCTTGTGATAAAACTAATTGAGACTGTTGGCCTAATTGTACAATATTAAAGGAGGTATTCAAAACCAAAAGCACCAAAATCAAGCAAATGCTTAATTAAAAAAAGTTACCTTCCATCTCCTTAAAGAATATACTCTTAATGACAGGGGTTTAACTTCTCCCAGCTAAGGGCTCTCGTTAAAGACCTGTGAAGGCTCCTGCTTTATATACAATTAACAATCAAACTGTAACACAAATTACATGTCAGCCTTATCAGAGTTTACACATTGAACTCCTGTATCTGTTGCCAGCAGGCAGCCCTCTCTATCTGGGGAATATTGCCATGAATTGGTTCAGTGTCTCAGCACAAAATCTCACCCCAAAAGATGCTTTGCTATCCCTTCTGTGTCAGAAGCACATGGAGCTCCATCATGCCATTTATTCCATGCAGCCTCTGAGCAGGTTTTGTCCCCACTGCCCCGAAGGCCAGGCCAGCCTGCCTTTTCTAGGGACTCATCTCAGGGTAAACTTCCATGCTGTACTATCCTCACAAAGTTGTGACCTAACACATCTGTCTTTCTCATCCCTCCCTGTATTTAAAGATAATAATATGTCATTCTTAACAAAATACTCAGTTGCAGATCTGCTTTAGCTATCCAAGGCTACCTTAATCACATTAGCTAATCACATTCTTCAAAAACTGCTGTCTAACACACTAAAGCTCATTCCTTCTTGTGACTGGAGCAAAATTAAAATAAATACAGAAATTATGGTTATGAGGTAACACAACGAGATCACTGCTATCAAAGTGCACTTCAGGGTTGAGGGTATATCTAACATGTAAGTGATTTATTCATATAATCCAAAGAAGTGGATTTAAATTAAAGTAATTAGCTATTTCTAATGAAGTAATGGAAAAACACTTCCTAAGGTATGCTATGCACTGCTCAAAACTTTATGGTTTTATTTTTAGAGCTATGACCTTGCATTTAAAGAAGCATCAAGAATGACCTGCTCTTTTCCTTATTCCTCCAATGCTTGGACTGCTATTTATTTTCTCCTCTTTTTTCATATTTACACATTTTTTTACTTTACATTTGTGTGTATTACAGTCCTCTTATCAAAACAGTTAACAGTGACAAAATCACAGTTAGTATTAAAGCATTAAAAATTAATTACTTGATTTAATCATTTGGTCTGATTTTTGAAGTATAAGCACAGCCAGCCTCTTTTTCAATATGAAGAATTTGAATGCAATACTATAGTCTGCAAATCTTCCTTAATCTTTAATGCATTTTGAGTAAGAAATGTGACTGTCCTTGGGATTTTGTTTGCCTTCTAAGAGGAGGATAAATAAGAGTCCTTAGCATTTTACTACATATTTTATAAATGTCCTTGCATTTTGCACATATTCACATAAAATACATTCCTAGGTTTCTCTCTGTAGAAACACACACTAATGAACATATAGGTAATATATTATCTTATGATATACTAATTCACAAACATTTCAAATTTAAATTGAGGTACTCATCTGACCAATTTTCATGAATATTCAATCAACTGGAGCCTCTATGTTGCTTTTAGCTTCTTTATGTATAACAAACAGTATTCAAATGGTGAACAATCACAATGTTTAGTATCATATTTAAAACCACCATTCAAACCTTTTCTTAATGCTATTATCAGTTTTTCTTTTGCAACAATTTTGTGTATAAAAATAAAAGCACTGGATTTTTATTGGTGCTGCCCTTTTTGTTTTGTTCCACTCTGCAAAGCCCTTTCGGGACACTAAGCCAGCATTTACCATAATACGGATTAAACTCTCTTTGTCCCACTGCACAGTGTTTGTTAGCAGGTTAGTCTTTTTACATTCTTCACAGCCTGCCTGCAGCTTACCCTTTAGGCCTCACAAAATACTTCTGTGGATTTACAAAAATGCCAGAATGGTCTTGGGGTTAATTGGAAGAAAAGTGAAGCCTTTAACGCATTGACTCATTAAACATTTAGCCCACTACAATCCACTATGGTAGGCAAAGAAAGAGGCTCTGTAGAGACCTTGGCAATAATAAGGTAGCAAAGTAGCTGAAAATAATGACTACTCGTTGTTCTACAAAATGGAAAAGGCTTAATTTATCCACCCTCCCCCCCCTTCCAAAAAAGAGGGGAAAAAAGGGAGAAAGGTTTGATGACACAAAGCAGCATTCCTTGTTCAACCACCTAACTTAGTTTTCTGGAAAAAGAGTGTGGTCTTACCAGTTTGCTGACCACTGGCACTGCTTAATGTAGTTAGAGGATCCTTTCAAACACATGGAAAGAATACAGTTCAAAGTGGAATTCTGAGGCATTTGCACCTTCTTAACTCTACAGTAAAACCATTCGTTTGAGAACCCACCTGTAAGGTGAGGTGACAGGCAAGGCACTGAATAGGAAACACGGCTTTTATGTCAAGACTATTTTTTTAATTGGACTAAATGTGTTTATTACCCATCAAACAACATTTTAATACTCTATTTTCTGGCTTACATAGCATTTCTGAGGTTTGTTTTTAACCTTGACCATTTCACTCAAAAAAAGGTCTCAAGGAAGTTTGTTACATGTCACAGGGATACTTAAATGGCAGTTCTCCTAAAAACCTAATTGAAACATGTTGTACAAACTTTAATACTTAACTACTTTCATAATACAAACGATTAACTTTGCCATCAACTTCTTGCTTTCCTGTGTTTCTCCTCAGCTCCCCCCAAAAGAAAATACTACAAAAGTCTCCTACTCTGGGGACTTAAAGTAAAGGATTAGGTAGCATTTGTGCAAGATGCAGATAACAAAAGCAAGAGTGAAGAAAATTGAAGAGACAGGCAAACTCCAGCAACAAAATGGTTAAAGAATCTGAATCATTGTTCTACGCATTTTGAGAGTCTGCTATATTGTGAACAGCGCAAACATCAGACAAGTTAAGATTACTGACCATTATCTCCTTAATTTTCTCCGCTTTCCTTCACATTCCCTCTTGCTATCAACGCACTATTTTTCCAAAGCTGCACTTCTACTAAGAAGTAAACTTTCCCTAATCCGTCTATTATTGAGCCTTTAATTGGATTGGAAGCAGGGTGGTGTATAAAATAGCCCCTATTCACTCAAAAGGACTGTAGTTTTAGGGACTTAAAGGAGAAAGGTATTGTGAAAGAAAATCCACAGGGAATCAAGGATTAAAAGGTGGCTCTACTGAACTCATCAGCTCCACAACACATAATGAATTGTTTCCTTAAACAGGTAACTTTCTAAATAAATACACACTGTCTTGAGATATAACTCATCTATCTAAAAGAAAGCAAAGTGAAAATAAAAATTTGTTTAGGAGGAAAAAAAGCAGTACATGATGCTGTTCCTCTCCCCAGTACTTTCCCTCTAATACATATCCCTTTTTCCTATCCCAGAGATGGCTGAATGCACAGGACAGAGTAGAACAGCAAAACACACATTAAAGAGTAAAAATACCCTTCATGCTAATTCCTCCACTATGTATATATACTGAAACTTCTCCAAGTTAGTTACAACCACCAGGAAATATTTAAATTTTTAAGATTTTATCCCTCTTAAAGCCACACAAAGAAATAGAGTATATGTAAAGCAAGTTTTGCTGTCTAACTTACATCATTACATGGGAGTAATGTAATGAGCTGTCAGTGAGAGTAACTGCTGCCACTCAAGAGTGGCTTTTCTCAGAAATGGAAAAACTTTATCCTCATTATGACATTTGGCAAGAGACAAATCCTTAATACACAGATATGGAAGAGACAGTTGCCTAAAGAACCTTCGTCAAAGGTGCAGTGGATAGCAAAACTTCTTCAACAAAGGTTATAGGCAAGGCACATCTTAATTCCTGCAGGATTTCTATTTGCCCTGTGATGGAAATAACTACCTAAAGATTAACAGCAAGGTATTTATCCTTCTGAAAAAAAGTCAAAAAAGTCATCTCCCCAGCTACTTTTACAGGAAAGTTAGAACAGGTGAACTAGACCTATGAACTCCTTCTGAACAACATTAAGGAATACCTATTTTAAATATCCACAAAGCAAATACACAGTGCTGAGCAATGGAGTGGAAATAGATACCCAATCTCTTCATGACCCCTCTAGCCCATGCTTTATTAACTGTGAATGAAGACAACAAGGTTACTCAAGGAAAATGCTCATTCACGTAGTGCCAACATTTTGTAAGGCTAAATATGGACCGAAGTAGGCATATTACAGCCTCTGGGCTGTGACAGCAACTCCTCTTGCCTTTGAAGCTCATACAATGAAACTGTGCATCACTCTTATTCACCAGGCTTCACACCAAAGATATGCCTGAGGGACAATCAAATGCTTTCCTCTGACCTAGAAAGAAGTACGGTACCCTGCTTTCAACCTGAGTATTTATACCAAAAGAACCATCTGATAGCAAACTGAACTGTTTCAACAGTTCACATGCTCTTTAGCCACACTATCATCTCACATATGCTGTCAGAAAACACTGACTCAGTTCCTGCTGTATAACACCCACACTGAACCAGCAATCCAGCTTGCGAGGATTCCCACTTGTGTCTACCAAGTCCCGCTATGAAACTTATTCAAGAATCCTGGAGTGCCAAATGTGCTTCCCACCACCTTTCTGCATGCCAAAGATTCATCTTGGTTAATCCAGGTCACTGGAAGGCATTTCTTCGACCTGCAGGTTTCCTTCTGTGGATCTAGCTGACCTGCTGGAGATGATTTCCTGACTCATGCATATGTAGTAATAATTCCTACATTCCCTGTGCCTCAAGTCACAGTCAACCGAGAGACTGCATCCATGAGAGAGAATCTTTCTGACTTAATCTCTGTGGAGGGATCTTCTACTTAATTTCTTCACCTCTACTTTTTTATAAATGTACTTAAGAGTATTTTCCATCTGAAAGTTGTAAAGAAATGTTTTTATTTATGTTTTATCCTAGCCTGGATTGAGTTAAGGATGATTTCAAGATAATAGGATACATCAATGCATTGCTCTCCCAGGAGCATAATAAATCTGTAAACTAGGGTACTAGGGCACATTAGTGTATGCCTCAACTCTCCTCCATGTTCTTCAGAGTATCCAAAGGGTGATAGAACACGTGTCCAAAAAGCTGCAGGGGTTGAAAGCTTGTGTCAGAGGGGTCAGAGGAAGAACAATCTTTTAATAACTCAGAAGGACTAAGAGGAATGCAGCAAAACAGCAGAGCGTTTTCCTTTCATCCAAACATGAAAGATCCTCATTGTCATTTGTAACACGAGCCAATTTAAAAAAAAAAAAATTATACCCAAAGTCTCATGTCTGTGAAGTGCCTGAGAGAAAGATGGCTTTACCATTGCAGGTGAAAAACCTGTACCACTTCCTACAATCCAAAGGATGCACAAGAGAGCAATGCTTGTGAAAAGCAGGCTGAGCATCACTTCCATAGCTATTTAAGCAAACACAAATCCAGGCTGCTGCAGTTCCACACTCCCTGCAACTTCAAACATTTCTTTCCACTAGCACAAATACCAGGGAATGATAGACAGAACACTACTTCAGGGAGCTCAAGCAGCTGAAAACTGGCTCTCTTAGGGTGGGGGGGATTCTTTTTTTCAAGTGGAACAGCCATCCTGCATGCACTGCAGAGCCCAAACAATTCAGAGCAGGCAGGGCAGGGTCACAGCAGCTCGCACCAAATTTGCTCCATGCTACCCGAGGGGGCATGTAGCTGTACATGGAAATTTACTACCCCCAGACATAATGTTACACAAATCAAACAGGGTACTCCAAACAACTTGGTATGTCCCAATCATTTTTTCCTCATCACATATAGCAACTTTCCATTCTAACAGGACATGGCAAAACAAACACTTTTTCTTTAAGTTTCTGAAGGTTTCAGTAAGGACCAAAAACCCCCAATATTCTATAAAAAAGCTGTGAAAGACCTCCCATTACTGAGCCTGTTTACATGAAATACCTAATAATTAGGGAAATAACTGCTAATGCTACAAATTAAGAAACCAATTATATAACCACATATCTACAAGAGTAAGTTCAGTGGCAACAAAGTATGTCAAAGTATAGAATTTTCACACGTTCCAAAATAATTTCTTGAATTGTTCTGTGCACATCTCCACCATGAAGAATGCTTTTGCTGCCTCATGCAATTAAAAACTGCATAGGCAAAGTAAACATGCCTTCTTTTTAAATGGCATAAGAACCCGATATTTAATTCTGACGAATATAAAAGCATAAGGAGCATTAAAAAAAGCTTTAAACAGCTCTTCAGGCATCGAGAATACCTGTTTTGTACTGCTGACTAATATTTTAACCACTGCAAGGTGGAAGTGCAAGCTAAAGGAGCATGGAAGGTTACACATGGTACATTAACTGTATTTTTTTGTGCACCCATACAAATAAAAAATGCTTCCTTGGTGACATAATCACTGCCCTTTCAACAGCATTAGGCAAGGAACGTCCATAGAGGCAGCTTCCCTACTGGAGTCAATCACAGCTGCAGCAACCTCCTGCCATTCCCTAGAGACCAGAAAGAGTTTTGCTAGGTATTAGAATGAAGGAAAACACAAGTAGTTTACAAAAAAATTATCAAATCAGTCTTCTCTGTGGAAGATTACCTGTCTTGAGTTTCTGTGACTCATCCTAACTCACACACTAAGTTAGTATAACAATCCAGCCTTCTTGCCTAGGGAATGCTGCTGGGTCCAGAAGAAATAGAATAGGAAGGGAATGATGTGGCCAAGACATGCCTCACAAAGACAATCGCTATTCCTTCAGAAAAGTGTCCAGGGTCTCCAGTAAGGTCTTCCAGGTACTACTCTAAACTGAAGAATGGACTGCTTTAAAACAGAATTAAAATCTCATCCTATGATCCAGAGCGTGCTATATGCGAACCCACAAGAAGTTCCTGTGTCTAGACAATGACAAAAGACATGCCCGTGCTCCTCCTGTGTATGCATACATAAGTATATATGGTTTTTATTAAAATTGAGGCTAGAATGAATACCACTTGCTCCCAGCAGAAATTTGCAGGAGCAAATTCCTTGCAAATACTTGTCAGATTCGGATAAATGCTTGAGATCCACCCTTGCATTTTCTCACTAGTCTACCTTCCTTCTGCAGTGAGGTATAAATTTTCTTTTAAATATACTGCACAGTAGTAAACACTGCTCGTGAATGTAAGATTTATAGCACATTAATAAAATCATATAGGCTCACCGGCCTTAAATATATGAGGTATACAATTTAAGTTTTCATTACTATCTCAAAAGAGATCTAGAGTTGCCATGCAGCATGTTTAAATCTACAGAGTATTTACACCTACACATCATTCACCTCTTACCTATCTCTAATTATTTATTTTCTCCAGCACAGGACAAACTTCTTGATTAATAGAAAAAAATATTAATAGCATAAAGCAGGTGTGATATTTATTTTATTAGTTTAGGATTCCTGAAAAAAGCAAAACAACACCTACATGCAGCAGAGAACATGGGATTTTAGCATTTGTTTCACATAAAAAAAAAAAGGTTAAACATTATGCTTTAAAATAATGATAGTTAGGAGGCAGAACAACAAAAATATCTAGAATTCAGACTCAACAAACAACATAAAAGTATCTGCAAGTAGCTTGGCAAGTGCCCTTGAAAAACAAATACCTTTGATACAATATACAATTGCTAAAGTGTAGAGAGAGTAAAAAATATTTGAAATTAAATTTCCATTTCCATATATATATATATATATATATATATATATAAATATATCCATTCACTGCTGGAATTTTATATCAAATTTTTTGTATATCAACTCAAGTAGAAAATACTCATGACAAATATTACTGGTTATTTTATTAATCATACCAAACACGGCATGAAGGAAAGGTTTCAAACCCATCCTCACAAAGAATATACAGTTTGTGTTTTCAAACAAAACAGCATTTTGCTTCCAAAAATGCCTTGGTTTTCACTACTTAGTTACATTTTGGAGGCTAGTGATTATTGCTTTCTATTATTATCATCCCCTCCAAAAGTACTAGGTGATTGATACTTACAGCCAACTGGCCAAAATAAAAATAAAGAAAAAATAATTGTTAACTTTACTCTTGTTAACTTTACTCTTTCTTTTTTTCTTAATACCACTAGTTCACATACTTTTTTTTTTTTTAATTTTGACTTTGATTCCAGAGGCAGCACCAAAAAAAACTAGTCTCAAAACTGATGTAATAGGAAAATAGTTTCTTCCTGACTCTGCTGGGATCTTCTTTGTTTTTCTAACAGTGTCATACAAATCAGTTAAATGAGTTATTGTGGATTTAGATCAGCACAGGTAAGATTAGAAGCCAGACCAATGGTAACAGAAGGCAAATCTTTAATTATTTCAAGGTTCCCTCTGATTTCCAGAACTTCACAAGCAAGACAAGTCTTCCCTAAATGGGCAACTGAAGACACCTGGGTACACGGAACATCTTAGAGAAAGCCAACACAATCACACTTTCACCAGCTTTTCCTCCACCTGCTTTAAGCATAAGACTAAGCAGGGATATTTTTGGGATGGATAAGGTAAGCAGGACAAGCTGATCAGACCAACTCTATTTTGTAATAGTCATTACAAAAGCAAGCAAAAGTTAAAGCAGCCACCCAGCTGCTCTCACTTGCACTGAATTCTAAGTTTCCTGCACTGAAGAGTAATTTTTTATTTCAATCTGTCTCCCAAATCAGAAGACTATATCGTGCAAGCTAAAGGTAAAAATCAGCAACAGTTCTAAATCTGGAATCCCAAACACAGCCCCTCTCACACAAAAAAACTGGCTTCCAAATATAACAACATTCTAGATACCTTACATATGTACACAAATACACATAGCAACAGGAAGATAAAATTCAGTCCTTGAGATACTATGCTCCACAATTTTTATTTGCATCATTTATACAAGTTCCAAGTAGCTACAAGTCCATGTGGTATTTTATATAGAAGCACCATAATGCATTCAGATCTATAAAAGATAACAACGGGATAGCAATGGATGCCCCAAAAACACAAAAATCTGAGCCATGCTTAATTTTACATGAATTTTACCAGTGATTTCATAACAAGATGACAGAGCTATATACTCCTAAAAAATACAATCGCAAAGTTTTAAGTTTATCTTAATACATATGGAATTTCTTTCAAATATTGCTACAACACACACATGCACACACACATATTTATATATATATATATAATCACTATGTATTTAAGTACATTACTTTAAAATAATAACTCTTTGGAAGAATGACAATTAATTTTGTACTTTTGTATATCATCTAACAAATTCAGCCCTGATTTCACTGATGCAAGCCTGATACAAACATTAAAGTGATCAGAATGCAACTTGCTGTGCATTCAGTAAAATTAGATAATGTACATAATGCATTGCATGTTATTGATTCTGAAATGCCATTGAGAAAGAGACTCATACGTAAGTGTGCCACAGTCTCCGAAAGATCTTACCCTTAATTATTTATCAGAGCCAAAATGAAGTTGTTTTCAGAATTTACTTATCAGCATTCTTTATCTTAACATTATACTCTGAACTGTATGCAATATTTGATGCAATATGCTTTGTTACCAGAGACAAAAGAAAAGTATTCTAAGTCTTAATAGGCCACTTGAATTGTCTCTGTATACTTTCAAAATAGAAATAACAGAAGTGTCAAAGTTTTGAGATTTCTAGTGTGAGTGGGTAAAACAGCACAACAATCTAACATACGCTTTTTTCAAATATGCTCCAATTTTGTTCTAAATGGTTTAAGGGGTGGTGGATAAGTGGGTGAAGGTAGGTTTCTTTTTCATTAGTTCATTTGCAACTAATTTTTGAAATATATTTTTTCTTTGTAGCCTTCTGGAGGAGTTCAGCCAAAATGTTAAACTGATTGTAATGTATCATTAACATCTGCAACATATTGATCATTTTACTACCAAATCCTTCAAACATTTGCTGATCCACAACTGTTTCCAGACTGGGACTAAATAATTTAGCTTTTCTAAATGTAATTTAGAAAAGTATTTTTTCTGCTCTGCAGTTATCATACAATTAAATTCACAAGTCTCTGAATAATCTGCATTTCAGTATTCAGAATTCCGGTATTTTTTTTCTTTTTTTTACAACTACACACAGTATCTTCATAAAAATTATGTGATTTAAAATTACTACTCTGCTAATCTATACTTTGTCAAAACTTACTGAAGCTCCATTGTATGTTGCTTCTCTGAATTAACCTTCTTTCTACAAGAAATTGTCTTTCAGGTTGTACACCTGTCTTCTCCCACTTAAACATTATGGCTTGCTCAAAATGCAGTGTGCTTCACAATTAAAATTAAAGTATCAGGTATCAAGCAAATTTGTTAAAACCTCAAATTATCACTGGAAATCTGAATAAATACAAGCCTATATTCAGATGTTTTGCATCTTTGGCTTTCATTGTACTCAGCATATTACAATGTAACATGTGCTGCCAATGACTCACATTAGCAAGATGATAGAACAATTTTGAAGTATATTTGCAGTGTATGTGCCATCCTCACCAGAGGTTTTATTTGACATGGCAAATGTTAATTCTTTATGCCCATTTTAGAACCCAACAAACCCTAACCCTTAAGACTTTTATTTACTAATGCCATTTATTCCTAAACTGCTTGAAAATAACTTGACAAAGCTGACGTTCCAAACAAAGACCACACTTCCTGTTCTTACAGGGAATCTGGAACACCATCAATGTTTTGTTCAGCTTGCATAAGTCACAAGTGATTGGCCGCAGTCCCTGTGGGCATGCCATTTCATCCAGACTGGACGGTTCATTAGTCATAATTACTACAACTGTACAGCAGAGACTGCAGTTTTATCTCATCATACATCTTTGATAAAGCTGCTTCTATTTCTGCTTCATCAGCATGTGAAGTTACATTACTGGAGCTTTCATTTTCCAATCTGTGATTAACATTGGTTGTTCTGCTTATAAAACACGCACCAAAATTCAAGATAACACACAAAGTAAGGCCACAGCGTGACCACTGTTTGAACTTTGTGTTAGAAATCCTGCAGCAGTAACTGCTGCAGAGGAAGAAGAGATTCTGAAATGACAGAGTCACTAAGAAAATTTAACCAAGGAAGTACCAACAACACAGTCTGTAAGAGAATAAAACAAGGCTGTTGGTTTCTAATGTCAACTGTGACATAGAAAAATCTCTGTTTGGTACAAAGGTTAGAGGCAGGAAATTTCTAACAACTGCTGGTTCAATCAGCATTTTTCAGGTAGTGTTTATGCAATTGCAGAAAACGAAAGCCTGCAACATGAAGAACCACGGTGAACACTGACAGCCACTGTGCTGCACTCCAGTTATCAAACAGATGCTAAAACACTTAAATCTAATAAGGACTGTGAATGCAATCTTTAGCAAAATGCATGTAGAAGTATCCCATTAAGGCATTTCGTTCTTGTGATGCTTGTTGGTGATTTTTCCATCTTATTGTGTGGTAATAGGGAACACAAAGGCTGGTGACACCATCTGAATGTGCATCGTGTACCCATGATGGGCCACATAAACAGTCATAATCGACAGCTACATGCAGGCACTGAGGCTGCAAAAATCCCAGAGTAATTAGTGTTGTCTGAATCCAATGACATCTGTTTTCTCATGGTCCTCTAGACTTGTCAGGCCAATAAGATGTATATGAAAAAATATGACAAGCATTGCAAATGCCCTTCTGAAAGGTCTCACTTTTGGGAAAAGCTGAAGGAATGACACATGCCACCTCTTTTTTGACAATATACCTAAAAGCCAAAGCTTGAAGATTTGAAAAAGGTCTTTTGAGTCATTTTACATTTGACTACAGAACGTTTATTCAGAACAGAGCACTCTGCTTAGGTAAGAATATTTTGCAGCAGCTTTTGTTCTTAGAAAAGCAAGCTTTGTTAGCAGAAGAGTAAATATGACAGTTTATTTCTGACCAGAGTGCTTAGACATCTGTGTCATCACCATCTCCCTTTTTAATTAAAGCAGCAGACACCATGTAGACCACAATAGTGTATGTCTATATACACTTATCATTATTATTATTACTTAATTCTTAAAGAGTGCAATAAGAACAGTTCCATAGGCGTGTCCTCCGACATTGCAAAAACACTGTACCCTTTTCATTTGAAGACCTAAGCTTTTGTTATAGGATCCACAGCCTTTTTCCTTAATATGCCTATTCCCCTACTCTTTTTCTGGACTGTGGCATGTTTGAGCATGCGTTTTCTCCAAGAAAGACATTAGTCATCATTAACAGAAGCCTTGACACCAAGTCTAAGTGCCTCTCCACAATGACCAAGTGGCAATCATCTTTCTCTTACCCTGTCACTGCTGATTAGGGGGTTCTTTCATGAAAATTTAATTTGTCACCTTTCTACAGCTCCTTTTTACATTTCTGCAATAACACAGCATGCCAGCAACACTAAAAATACGGTAAAGGAGGCTGGACCTGTTATTAAGAAAAGGTAAGATTCAGACTGCATGTCTGTATTTTTACCTAGTTTAGAAAAAAAGAAAAACAAAGGCCCTGCAGGATAAAGCAAGCAACTGACAGAAGAAAAACTCCTATTAAATACGGAAGGACTCAAACAACCTGACACACTTTTGATCCAACTAAATTAAATTTCTTTTGCTCTGGAAGGCAGATAGCCAGCCCCTCTTCCAAAGCTTTGTTCAATAGGCAAATAGGTAAATGCAATATCTAAACATATTTGTACAACTGATCATTTTCATAACTGTTCCAAATAAACAGGTATTCATGTTTTTAGCTTATATAAATATTTATTAAAGGATTTCATAATCCAGTGATAAATTTCAACCCCACTTTTTTAGTCTGTGTCAACATTGCCCTTGCAGTTAAAGAGTCAGCCACGAAGAAAACAGCTTTAGCTGCTGCAGACAGATGAAAGCTTCAGTCACTGATGATACTTTGCAGCTATTCAACACGCACAGTCTCAGATTCCTGCTCTGTGTAACATTACAAACATTGTTGAACAAGATACCATAGCAATGAGTTATTTTAAGGAAGTTTTTCAAAACATTTACTCTTCTGCTTTATTTCAATTTTTCGAAAGATTTTTTTTTAATTATAAGCATATGCTATTTTGTTAACATCTGTGCACAGCATAAAACCTGACCGAATTCCAACTTCTGAAAAAATGCAGATAACTTCCATTGCTCAAATAAAGTAACAATATTAGAAAACTTCATGAAATTCAGATTAAGATGCAGGAGTTCATTTAAGTGACTTTCCGTACAGGTATACTTAAAAAAAAAAACAACACCACTTATTACAATTTTTATGTTCTCCCAATATCTTTCAGAATTTAATTAAGTGTAAAGCTAAAATCTGGATCAACCTCTATTAAATTCAGAAAACACAGCTAGTAAAATCCAAGTCATAAAAGTTTATTCAGCTTCCTAAAGTATTGGTCCTCCACTACTGACCCGAAACAGCACTGGTACTCAGAACAGAAACTGTATTGCTAACACTTTGGATTTATAAGAAACCTCCAATATCTTTAAATAGTCTCCATATATGAAATTTAAGAAGAGGAAACTAGGAATTAAAAGTGGATTTTGAATGGCAGACTGTGATTGTCGTACTGCTATGGCAGTATAACCTTGATTAAATGCAGAGCAATACTAAAGTAAAAACAAAGCCCTGCCATGGTAACCTAAATTAACTACTGAAGAAGATCATGCTGATAAAGAAAGCTGGTGTTTTAAGCTATTTTGCTCAAACTCAAGAAAATCTTTGACTTTCTAGAGGGCAGAAAATAAAGTTAACCTTCCGTGGCCGCACAGCTCATTGTTCTGTTCCCTGCACTCTCCCCGGCTCCTTGCCTGACGAGCCAGGAACGCAGATGTCGAGATCCTTGCTCTGCAGCCATGTCAAGTTCAAGTACGGGAAGTTTAGCTCCTTGACTTCCCCCCCCCCCCCCCCACCTCCAAGTCACTTGTCAGTAAAAGGTTGGGCGATTTATTGACCAGTGCAGGACGCCTACTGTCAGTGCTGAAGGAAATATGAGCGGGGGCTGTCGCGACTGTTCTGGAGCTCATTGATAATGACATACCTGCCTCTGTCACCCATTACCCATACTACAAACTACTTAGACCTAACTGAAAAATCAATAGCCTACTTGCACCGGTTCCTGTGGCTGCCTCTTTTGATTGTCAGCTCCTGTCTAGGGTCAGCACTTACATGAAAGGGGCTGTGACTGCCTGATGCTTTCAGGACAACCTAACGATATGAAACTAGCCAACAGAACAGTAAATTCTGTCCCCCTGCCCTCCTCATCAATTAGGCTTTGACTAGGCTTGCCTGTAGAAACCTGACCTTTTAAGTTTAGGTGAATATGGAACTAGCTGAACACGCCATTGCCCTCAGCACTGAGCCAGGAAATCCACTGACAGGTTAAACAAAACAGAAGGTTGTAACTGTCATAATTTGCATTGCACTTTCACGCCAACAAGGGTGTTATCAGTGGGGGCAAGCCCTGGAACACACAACGCAAGCACCCTAAGTCACTCTCCTCATAAATTTTCAAGTGAAGGGAGATAAAACATAAATTCACAAATGACTGCACATTTCAAGCCCCACTTTCTTTCAAGTTCACACTCTGGAAGCCCCCAAAGTACACAAACAATTCCCCTTTGGAGGTGTGCTGGCACGCAGATGCCAGTCAGAATGAACCTCCAGGACAGATGACGGATGGGGAAAAGCCACCTGCCTGTACCTCTAAAGGACTCCTGTATTAGGTTCATTGTCCACTGAGTGTTTATATGCATCAATATGAAATATTAATGGAAAATACACAGACATACACCTGTATTTTGGACCAGCAGGTCCAAATTATTTAAAAGTCTCCAGAGAGCCCTAACTGCCACTTTTGAGTAGTATCCACTTGTACATCCTGCATCTTGGAAATCCATTAGCAACTTCTAAATATCCCTGTGACTACAACTAAATGATAAATGTTACATTTTAATGCATGTGCCCTCCTCCAAAGGATATTGACAAACATGAAGCAAAGAACTAAAGCAAGAAGTCTCAGATCTAAAGTAAAGGCTGAACTATAATCTGAAGTTTAATACAACAGTTTTTGTAACTATATATAGAATTTTTTTAAAAGTCAATAGCTGAATGCCTTCCTTCTCCTTTCTTCCAAAATAAATAAATATTAAAACCAAATGAAAATACATTTAAAGTCTCTGATTGGTGCTCCTTTCTTATATATTAATTTTCAGTCAAAAAATATTTTATGTCCTTTTATGCTCCTGCTTCCATGGGCCTGCCATACATAATATAATCATTACTGGAAAATGCAGAGAGCATGAGTGATCCAAAGAATTTATACAATTTGAACACCCAAGCTTCTTCATACCATGAAAGGACTGGCTACATCTACAAACTGTAGTGAATATTAATTTTTTGAAACTCTGAGAAGGCTAGGAATTTTCAGTGGACTTGATTAAGCGCATACAGTTAACAATTGTAAATGTAAATACACAAACTGCTCCTAGAAATCTCAGGCAAGATTCAGAACAGCAATTTAAGTAATGCTTTTTTACTCTATTTTTTTTAACTCATGCACCTTTAATATCCCTCTTGCACAAAACTGTGCAGTGTCAGACGCAAAAATGAGCTCTTGGTAAATAAGTGAGAGGAAAAATGCTGCCACTTGGTTTTCAGCATTTAAGACACCATTCCAAAACTCCAGATACCCTTGTAAGCTTTACTTCTGAATGCTGATTCAATATATGCCAGCTGCTGCATTTAGGTTATTTCAAATGCACTTTTTGAAATTGGAATTGAGAAAGGAAAACTGAAAAAGACAAAAAACTTTTTCATCAAAGCTTCAGATAATATGTTACACTGCAGTATTTTTTACATAGTACCAAATTTACAATGTTCCAGACACAAAACAGCACAAATGCAGAGAAGACACCTCGAAAATGAAAGCACAGAACTGTGTTAAAGCCCTTTTAGATAAACAGAATGGCAGTTAGAATTAATATTGTACTCCAAACAAACTACAGAGCAAACACTAGTTAAAAATGGTAGACCTAATTGAGTCTGGATGGTCCCCTTTACAGACCTAATGCAATGATTAACTATGCATCTGGTAGCATGTCAAGTCCTTTTTGTGTGCCTATCTGATAGTGAAGTGAAAGGGCATGGACAGTGTCCAGTCCCAGCAAGCAAATCATTTGGAAGCAGTCATAGCCATAGATCAAAGATTTTTCACTCTATCCAGAGTCTATTTAAACACACTAACCCAGCCCCTTGTTGCAGACAAAACCAGTTAGAAAATAAGAAAGGCTCCTTAGGATACAAAGATAATAAAGGAAGATAGAAGTAGAAAATGAAGAAAAGAAACAGACTGGCAGAACCTTGATTTCCATAGGCCAAGACAGCTGGTTTACATCCCAGTTTTATTTCAGATGGTTAAAGAAAAGGAACAATTTCCATCTCTTAGATCAACAAATATTATTTCAATTAAACTATGCAGATGGCTTCTATACATTATTTGAGCCAATGCGGTTTCCTCTTTCCAGCAGTGGGAGATGGTACCTTGAACTATTTTGCGCACAGGTTTTACCTAATTCATAAGAAAATTAAAAAGAGAGCAGCATATTAACATGGAGAAGTTATTCCAAAATAAGATATGCACAGCAAGATATAAAATACGATTAGCTAGGATTTGATTCTCTCATTAGAAGCAGCAACAATAGCCCTGCAATGGTTTTAAAAGTCATAGTTTACTACTTTTATGTCAACATAGTACATTCAAAGGATAAAAATTAAAAACTATGAAGTACAATGCACAGAAAAATAGATCGTTCTAACTGTGCATTTAATTTGAATGAGGGAACAGTTAGAAGACCACTCAAACAGGACTTTCTTTAAATTAAATAAAAATTGCATGCTTTTTCTATCAGACTCAAAGTCAAAACAAAATCATCATAAAATACAGGGAGGAGAGTAAGAGAGAGAATCAATATATTCTGTGCTGGTCACCACTGTTATTGAGAAGATTGAGCCCCCTCTGTTCCCTCCTCCCACAACACCCTTTCCCCTTTATAAATTGCCCTCATAGAAACTCACTGAAAGGTTATAACCTGTACAGTGGCTGGTGAGGAGCAGAGGATTTCACACTGCTGTATGTTGCACTTGAAAAAGCCCTTTTTTAAGTCTAAGCTTATAAACAAGGAGCTTTTGCCTCTGGAACTAGAAACTGACATTTTAAAAGACTGTAACTCAGACAATTTTAGGTTAACTTATACATATGCTTTGTCTTGACAAAGCTGCATGAAGATTTTGATCTCCAAAATAGTTGTCTAACCAGCAAAACCACACAGGCTATTGTCTGTTGGCATCATTACACATATGCACAGAGACTTCAACATCTAAGGCAATAAACAGAGCAATCATCTGCAGCTACTGATAAAAAAAAAAAACTAAAAGCCTGCAAATTAATATTTTTTTTTAATTTCCAAAGCTTTGATTTTGCTTATAAAATCTCTGTATCTTTTATATTTTTAAAAGAAGCGCTGATTCAGCCTCACAGCATTATTAAGAACCAGACATTATCTCTGTAGCCCACCTCGTATTTTTTCTCAAGCAAGTAAGTGTTAATGCATTCAACTGGAGGAAGCTGAGAAATTTCTCAAGCTGAGAAAATTCTGGCATATTACATGGCTTTCACTTCTTTAAAGTGATGTGATTACTATAATTAATCAGTTATTATAAATAAAGACCAGCCAATGCACATGAACTTGGTTACTTCTAATGCATCCACCCCAACTGCATCCAAACAAAAGGCCCACATGAAGTTTTACCAGGAAGAAAATTTTACAAAAGGACTAGAACTGTTCTTTTTAGTACATGTCTGATTTTCCCTGATTTGCCAACTTATTAAAGATAAAATTACAAAACAGCATTTAGCATTCAAACCAATCTACAGCTAAAAGAAGTCACCATTAGTCACCATGAGAAAAGAGAATATGCTACCTTTAATGCAAAGTTCAAAATCTTAAAAAAGTCCCTCAGTAGTAGATTGTTTATGGTTAAACACTAGATTATGAACACATTCACATTTTAAGACTGAACAGGAATGTAGAAATAAGCTACTTAAAGGAATTGCTAAAAGCAACCCCTTTCCTGCTGAAGAAATGAAAGCTAGGGGAGATTTAGAAACATGTATGAAATCCTTAATTGCCATACCACTCAATTTACACAGGAAAACAAAAGGTACAAGATTTCTACAATACTTTAAACTGATGAGATACATTAATGACATTTGTAAAAATGAAATCATCCTTACTCCTCTAGTGTGTGCCATCAAGTAACTTCATACACACAGACCTTAGAACAGATCAGCAGATACTAAAGCCAAGCCATGACTCCCAAAAAGACGTACACACTGTACACCATCGAATGCAAAAGGAATTTCATCCCTCAAACCCAGCACAGCGCTGGCTGTAACTGTTAACCTGGTTCTGCTGTGGAGAAACACAACGTGCATTACTGAATAATTTCTTTTCAAATCCATACATTCCCTGCAGCAGTTCAAGCTTCATCAGCAGTGCAGGAATGTATGAAAATGACAGGCAAAGGGCACTAGCTCTTTTCCCATACAGTTCTTCTATAAATGGAAGCAGAGTCCTACAAAGCACTTAAAGCCGAGAATGTCTGAAGACTGATCTCCAGGAAAAAAATAACAGAATGCTAGGTTCCACAAGCAGATTAATTATTCCGTTTTCTGCAAAACTGTTTCCATTAAATGAAAGGACAGAGAGGAAACCAACTACTAGAAAATAATGGAACACTACCTGGGTCTCATTGGCAAAGCTGCCATGAACAAAGCATATACAAACACATAATTATTTCATCTGCTATTCTTAAAAATACTTCTCAGCCCTTTTGGGAGCACCTGCTCCTGAATTCACTTTTCCCTCTGCCTCTCAGCAAGGGAGAGAAAAAGGACAGGCTTGGCAGAAATCCTTTAACAGCCTCAAGTCACTTTGATTAAACTTTGATTTACCTTAAAAATTACACATTATATCATGTTATAGAAACTTTAAAATACACCAGTCATGATTAAAAGACTCTGAAATATTTAATGTACACCATGTTGATAAACTGGTTAGGCAATCAAATGAAAGTATGCTATATCATAACACAGCAAAAAACTTGCATGCTTATTGCTAAAATTGTGAGCTGCTTTCCAGCTTTTTTTCTTTTGTTGTTTCAGCGGTTAACACAAATACATAATGTTCTCTTGATGGGGGAAAAAAAAAAAGTCTTAATGGCAGCCCTTCGCTGTTACATTGTCATCCTGAATGTGAAGAAAATACCGTGGCACATCCATTGCCTGCACGGCTGGATTTACACCCGCCCGAGTTCCCTGCCGTACGAGCGGGAGGGGGCAGGAGGAGCCAAGGCAAGAGCAAACGCTGCAAACCGCGTCCCCTTCCCAGTATCTTTTTACAGAAGCCCTCGCTAACAAAACACTATAGCTCCAGGCAGCGGCATGCTGATGTTGGCACTGCTTAAACCAAACAAACACGATGTTTAACAGTCAAATAAAATGTCCCGCAGCCTCCCTAATGAATTTGTCAAGGACTATCAGATCACCCCCGCCCCTGCCTCATTAACTCAAGTATGATGAGACGGATTATAACGAGAGAATACAGATCAATCGGTCTGAAGGCTTCAAGTGGCTTTTAGCCCTGAGAGTTTCCCTCTCTGCGGCACACGCACGCACACGGTCTTTTTTAATGGAATACAGTATCTCCTGCTGCTGGAGGGGATGCCACTTCGTTTTATACACCATCAAGGAGCTGCTGATGGACTTCTACACTAACATACATAAAAGCAGAGGTGACAAGGGCTCTTCAATTATAGCCTCCTCGGATCCTATTCCCCCTTCAATTATTCATCCTGGCGAGAGCAAATTCCGCCACAGATGAAGCTGGTCTTAAAGCAGTGCGGCCACAAACGCCCAGACACGGAGAGAAGGATTTCACATGCATTATTTGCTGGAAGTGTTTAAGTTTATTGCTCAAATGATGTTTCTAATTAGCGTTGGGGCAATAAATTAAAGTCAGCTTTTGTTTAGCTGATTTATTATTTACTAGGGCTTCAACCTCAGGCAGGAGAATTGGTAATGAATTGTTTTAAATCTGAACATTGGTAACGCTACATCATTAGGCACCTTTCGGGGGGGGGGGGGGGGGGGGAGAAGGGAATGCCCCCTCCTCCTGCTTTTACCCTGAAAAAAGGAACGCGTGTGCCCCCGCCATTGCCAGGGCCGCCTGAAGGCTCCGGTAACCCATAGCCTGGGCCCTCTCTCCCTCTCTGCGGGAAGCGAGACCCCGCAGAGCCCTCCTGCCCACCTCTGCTCGGAGGGTGGGTGCGCAGAGCCCTCGCCGGCACGGAGAGCGGAGCTAGCCCGGCAGCGAGTATGTCCCAGGAGCTTTGACGGTGGCATGTGAAAGGGACCCCCAGCCGTAACTAACTCTTCGCTTTGCCGGAGGGCAGCGGAAGGCGAGGCGTGGGACCCCGGCAGCTCCGCCGGGCCAGCCGAGCCGCGCAGAGAAACTCCGCGTAAGCAGCGAGCCTCCGAGCGCCCCGGGCGGCCGCGGGGAGGGGGCAGCTCGCAGGCACTTACCGGAGCCCCGAGCTGGAGAGCCCCGCTCCAGCCCGCGCATCCCCGGGACACCACAGAGACCGTGCGAGCAGCGGCGCCAGCGCCACTCTGCCCTCGTGGCAGCCTGCCCCCTCTCCCGCACCCCTGGGAAGCGGCTCGCCTCGGAGCCTTCCCTGGGCTCATCTCCCTCCCGACGGGGCCGGGCCCGGCAGGGACACCTGACACCGCCGCCAGCTCGGGGCACCGAGGGCCGCCGGGCCAGCATCCCTGTTCCCCGGCGCAGAGTGGCCCCGGCGGCAGGCAGGGAAGCAGGGATCCGATCCTCTCCTCGCGAAGGACGGAGCCGCACCGGCGCCGGTCATGTCCCTACTTACTTCTTCCAGCGGTACGGTCGGCACCAGACATGTTTCTAATTTAAGCGCACACAGAAAACAGACGGTATTTTCTTTATTAAAATCAGTCAGCTGCAGCGAAAGGAGGAGAGCGCAAGGAACCGAGCCCAATCGCTGCGAGCGGCTTACCGGGAGGCTCTGCATGGAGGAGCCCACCGCGCATCCGCACGGGCACGGAGCCGGCCCCGGCGGGGCTCCCGGACGGCGAGAGCCGCCCCGCACCGCGGGACTGCACGGCCCAGGGGAGGGCAAAGCAGCTACGCATCCTTGCCCCGAGCACTGGAGATGTGGAAATTGCCCTCCCTTCCATCCTAACTTCCCGCAGGAAAAGCATATTTGTCTCCTCAGCAGCAGGTACTGCTTTGGGGCTCCTTCCGACCTGACACCACGGAGCTACGGCTTTAATGTCCAAACCATTTCATAGTCTAATTAATACAAACTTGCATAAAATATCGTTTCCTTTCGAATAACTCAAACCTACGCTTTAGGAGAATAAAAAGAACTTTATAACACAAGATTTATCTAAATTAAGGCGATTGGGGGCAGTAAAACAAGGTGTGCCACGCTACTCTGGTGACGGTCTCACTTTCACTGCTGCAGCCCCGCATTAAGCGAAATAAGATTTATGCCTGCGGTGAAGCTCCGACCCGCCTTTCCCCGCACACGCCGGCCCCGCCGCCGGGTCCCCTCGCAGCGAGCGGAGAGAGCAGCGAGCCCACCTCGCCCTTCACCGGCTGCCACGGCGAAGTTAGAGGGATTTTTTTGTTCCCCCCTCCCCCGCGCCACACCGCGCCAGGTGGCGGGACGCTCCGAGCCTCCCTCCCGGCTGCCCGCGGCCCATCCCGGCTCCGAGCCCCGGTGCGGAGCGGACGCGGGGCCGGGGCCGGGGGCGGGAGTGCGGGCGCGTGTGCGCGCGCCGGGCGCCGCGATTGGCCGCGGCGCTGACAGCTCGGCGGCGATTGGCGGCGCGGCCCCACCCCGCGCCCGCGCGCGGCCCCATTCATAAACTACGGGGCCCGGCGGCAGCGCCGCGAGAGGGACGCGGGCACACGGCGCTGCAGGAGCGGAGCCAGAGGCGCGAACACTGGGAGCCTCGGCGCGCACTTCCAGGGGTGGGGAGGGGGAGGAGGACCCATCCCAGGCACGGCAGCTACGCCCTCCTCCCGCTCAGGATAAAACACAGTCTGTGCAAAGAAAACAAACAAACAAAAAAAAAGCAACAACTCCTCTCCATACAGTCTCTCTCACAACAATCTATGTAGAGCTGCAGGACGGGAATGAGAGATCACAGACCAAGTGCACCCGTCTGCGCCTAAAGATAGAGACAGCCACAGAGCCGGGCTCAGCCAACGCCTCCAGCAGGAAAAGGGAAATCAACAACACCCCCTGACAGTCTGAGCGAGCGGCAGCCAAACTCATGCACATCTCTGGCGGTGCCACGGACTGAAAGAGAGAGAGGCAGACAGACAGACATAGAGTTCACTCTTCCGCTGAGGGCATTGCTCGCATTCTTCTCTCGTACCGTGTGCGGTTTTAAACTTCGCTGCCGACCAGCTTTTCTGCGGGGATCTTCTGCGAGTCCTGGGGAAGTTTGTTTGTTGTTTGGGGTTTTTTTCCCATGAACTATTGAAACGGTATTTTTGTCGCTGAGCGGGGGGGGGGTGGGCGCCTGAGCGCAGAGGCAGCCCAGACTTCCCTGCCCCCATCGCCATCCAAAACTTTGCGCTCCGGGAGCCCGCGGGGGCTGCCCGCCTCTCCGGCACCGGCTCCGGCATCACCAGCACCGCCGCCAGTCCGCACCGGCCCGCTCCTCCTCCTCCTCGCCGGGGCAGCGCTGGGCTTCGTTCCTTTGTGCTTCGCCGCCCACCCCGATTTCTTTAATTACTCTCACTGGCGCGCCGCTGCTGCCTTCTTCCCGGAGGCGGTGGGGGTCTGCGATTTGGCTGGTGCCCTCCGCAAAGCTGCAGCCACCGCTAAAGCATTGGATCCCTCAACGTACTGCGAGAGCCCGGTGTACAGCCCGGACCTGTGCCCCAACATGATCGCCGCACAGGCCAAGCTGGTCTACCAGCTCAACAAATACTACACGGAGCGCTGCCAGGCGCGCAAGGCGGCCATCGCCAAGACCATCCGGGAGGTGTGCAAGGTCGTGTCGGACGTGCTGAAGGAGGTGGAGGTGCAGGAGCCGCGTTTCATCAGCTCCCTAAGCGAGATCGACGCCCGCTACGAGGGGCTGGAGGTGATCTCGCCCACCGAGTTCGAGGTGGTGCTCTACCTCAACCAGATGGGCGTCTTCAACTTCGTGGACGACGGCTCCCTGCCGGGCTGCGCCGTGCTCAAGCTGAGCGACGGCCGCAAGCGCAGCATGTCCCTCTGGGTGGAGTTCATCACCGCCTCGGGCTACCTGTCCGCCCGCAAGATCCGCTCCCGCTTCCAGACTCTGGTGGCTCAGGCCGTGGACAAGTGCAGCTACCGGGACGTCGTGAAGATGATCGCGGACACGAGCGAGGTGAAGCTCCGCATCCGGGAGCGGTATGTAGTCCAGATCACGCCCGCCTTCAAATGCACCGGGATCTGGCCGCGCAGCGCGGCGCAGTGGCCCATGCCCCACATCCCCTGGCCCGGCCCCAACCGGGTGGCGGAGGTGAAGGCGGAGGGCTTCAACCTGCTCTCCAAGGAGTGCTACTCGCTGACGGGCAAGCAGAGCTCGGCCGAGAGCGACGCGTGGGTGCTACAGTTCGGCGAAGCCGAGAACCGGCTGCTGATGGGAGGCTGCCGGAACAAGTGCCTGTCGGTGCTGAAGACGCTGCGCGACCGGCACCTGGAGCTGCCTGGGCAGCCCCTCAACAACTACCACATGAAGACGCTGCTGCTGTACGAGTGCGAGAAGCACCCGCGGGAGACCGACTGGGACGAGGCGTGCCTGGGCGACCGGCTGAACGGTATCCTCCTGCAGCTCATCTCCTGCCTGCAGTGCCGGCGCTGCCCCCACTACTTCCTGCCCAACCTAGACCTCTTTCAGGGCAAACCCCACTCAGCCCTGGAAAGCGCTGCCAAACAGACCTGGAGGCTAGCCAGAGAAATTCTCACCAATCCCAAAAGCCTCGACAAGCTATAGGGTTAACACGCCCGCGCACAAAAACTCGCCCTCCGTAAACAACAACAGCGCCCAAAAAACTTTTTATTTAACGCGAACGACGACAGAAATAGGCGGCGAAAAACAAGCGCCCCCGCCACCACCCCAACCACCTGCAGTTCGGCCTTTAAAAACTTGCCGACGGTTTTCCCGGCATAAACTCTCACCACCTTGCACAGAAGAAGGAAAGAGCCTCTCTCCTCCTGTCCTCCAGTGTGAATTTTTAAAAGGTCACAAAAAGAAGCGATCGGACTTTTGCAACTTCAAAACGAAACCCGAAAGGTACATTTTCCAATCCATGTATAGTACTTTTCTTATGCCCTCTTGTTTGCCTGAATGTTGTCACCAAGTGAAAAAATTATTTAACTATATGTACAAATCTCCCTTTAAAAAAATTTACTGTTAAATGTATTTCGGTGCCAAGGTCAGATTATGTGCCCCACAACTGACTTGTTGCAAATAGTAATAAAAATATTACTTTAACTTTACACTTGACTTTTTGTGAATGGTTCTTAAATTTAGGCAAATAGATTCTTTCTGAACTTCAGAAGGATTTTTTTTAAATAAACGAAACCACAAGATGTAAAGATCAACGAAACACCAAGCCTAAGCCTTAGCTCAGCATATTGACTGATGTTTCTTAAACCTCCTTCTAGTTTCCATTTAAAAAAAAAAAGTGTATCTAAGAAAAAATCATATATATTCTGTAGTTCAGCATGTGACAACATCTGCTACATTTCTGTTACTCTAAGGTCCTGTTCTAAATCTTGTAATATATGAAGCATCGCACAGCAGCTTGCCACAGTTTAGTGAGAATTACAGCATGCCTTTTCCTACCCTACAGTCAGGTTTTTTTCCTTTAATTTTTTTTCCTTATCATATTCTTTGCTTCTATTTTCCCCCGGTAAATCTCGAGAGCTGCATTTTGTTTTTAAAATCCATTGCTGTTTGCTTTCGCTTCCCAGAGTGAACGCGCTATCCATTTGACTTTGACACGAAGGAAGTATAGATCTACCCTGAATAATTAATGCGATTTAGAGCAACCGGTCGATACTTTTTTAAACAAACATTTGTTTTTGCCCAGATTTTTAAGTACAGCATAAAATCGCACCGCAGCATAGTCAGACGGGGAGATAAGCGGAAACCCGTCAGGAAACCACCCGATCCTACACTGGCACCCGGGCTCTCTCTGCCGATCTCCTCTATCCCATCCCCCTCTCCCAAAGCAAAGCTCTGCCTGATTCCCCGTAGCTATTTCACTTTAAGCTTGCTCGGGACGACTGAGAAATACGGGCAGGATTTTTATCGGGAACGCATTCCTATGATTTAAAAACATTAGCGTTACCCGCTCGAGCTGCCCGAAAGACTGCAACGCAGGCTCGGAGCAGTTCGAGCAAGTTTTCATACCGTGTGCCGGGAGGAGGTAAAAAAAAAAAAAAGAAAAAAAAAGAAAAAAAAGTCTAGTTCTTGCCCCAAAGGACTATTTTCGTTTCCTTTTCGACAGAGACGGAAAGAAATAACCATTCAAACTTGAGCTGCTTTTGCCTTTAAGTTTGAAAACGAAATCCTCGATGGCGGCAGCAGTCGGGGCGATGGAGCGGGGTGCGCGGGGCCACCCTGGCCGGCGGAGCGGGCACACCCCGGCCCCGGCCCCGCCGCTCCTCCAGACCCGCCTGAGCTCCGTAAGTCTTTTATGGAGCCATCTGAGCGCTTTCCACAGCGCTGATCCCGGATCACCTGGCAGAACAGGAATTAGCCCGCAGGGCTACCCTTTCCTTCCCAAAACAGCCCGGAGCCCACATATAAACTCTGATCGTATCGCTGTCGATGCTATCGCTACCTAAGGCAGGTTTTCCTTCAGGAACTTGTCACAATGTTTTCTTTTCAGTAGTTTAGACAAATATACAGGGAACTTAAATTTATCAAACAGATGAAGCCTCATTAATTAAGCAGGCCTGCTGAGCTTACAGAGGATTATTTGTTGGGGCTTTTTTTTTGTTCTCCAAGGGGCATTTTCTATAGCAGCTCGTCTTTGCTATCAAGGTACATTGACTTCAACACAGGGTGGGGCAAGGAAGCGTTAATGCTTGAAAAGCTGCTGTTTGCAAGATTATGTCGTTTTTAAAATAAAATTATTCAGATCTGATTTTTAGCCCCCCCCCATCCCTGAGACATTATAAAAGGTGTTTTTTTTTTAATTTCAAGACCTCCAGCTCAAGTAACATTGCAAGCAGAATGTAAGAGGCGTAGCCAGTATTTCATATAAACAGCCTCTCTTGTTTTAAGAACTCTAAGAAAATCTCTCAGACACAGAGTAAAAGATAGGGTCAAACAAAACCAGAATGCCTGCTCAGTTAAGAAAACAACCTCTACCAAGTACCGGGAAGCAGGAGAAAAGGAGGCTAACTATATGTTATATGTCAGTGTTCCCACAAAACATTTAACAGGAATGGTAAGAATTAGTGACTGTAGTCAAAGATCCTATGTGCTGAACATGAAAACCAAAAATCCAGAATAATGCAGATCTGTAAGACTTTTCTCATGCTGATACAATACAAAGCAGAGCATTTTAGATGGAAAATGCAATACAGGAACATATCAAACAAACTTTAATTTCACATTTATATTCTTTCCATTATTAAATGGGTTTTTTTAGTTAAATGTAGGGGGAATTAAGGAAACATAATAGAAGGATATAAGCATATAAAAATTTTAAGCACTATCTCATATTTAAAATAATTTCCAATATATTTCAAAACTTCTTCAAGACCAAAAGAAAAGTTAAGTCTCATTTATGATATCACATAAAATCACAATTCTAGTTAATTGCTTTTATTAAAATCTGGCTCTAACAATTTGAGAGCATTGCTTTTCAACATAATTTTTTTTCCAGATAGGATTTGATAATCCCAGCTTTCAGACCCAGCTATGCTATTTTTAATACAGACAAGAACAATTTACTCAGTAAGAACAAAGAACTGAACCAGCACTTAACACACAAGGTATTCTCTCTACAGACAAGCAGAAAACCACTACTTCTTCCAGCAGTACCCTTCCCAAAGAAATTATTACCCAATTTAACATTAGGCAGGTATTTAAAAAACCAAGAGCCTTAACTATACTTAAATAGTGAGAATATTTACCAGTTGTGTCCTACTTTCGAAACGTTGCTATAACACTGCAGAAAACATCCAAGTGCAATGGTATTACGCTAATTGCATGATATTACCTTTGAAATTGGAATTTTACTGAAAGTTACTAATTTTAACCAGAAGACAAGTAATCAAGTAACTCAGAGGAAATAAAGTTTGTTGAAATTATCAAGTCGGCTCAGAAACGTATTTTAGAAGGGCAATTATGTTTTATGTTCAGGCACAATAAATAATAATGGGCTGAGTAAAATGTGTTAGAGAGTAATATGACAGGAGTGCTGCAAACTTAGGAGTGTGGGAAGCTCAGTGCTGTTTTACACTATGCTAAAATCAGGAAAGTAAAATGAAGTATTAGGGCTAAAAGCCTCGCTGAACTTCTCTGCATTCATACAGGCCTGTGATTCAAGATGTCTTTATTTCAGACTGTGTCTCCTTGGAGCTTTATTCGCAGCAAGCTAATTAACATTCAAGTAGGGTTGAATTGTGGGAGGGGGAGAAAAAGAAGCAGGAAAGGAGGTGTCACCTATGTGAAATTCAGCAACATATATGGTCAGTGGCAAAGTTATTAAAGCAGCAACATTGCAGCCCAATAGAGGAAAAGGAAGTCAAGTGAAGAATTAAAGGTCTTGGGTAATTTGTCATCATCTCTCAGACCACAGGGTCAATGATCTCTTACCTTTGGGTCGATTTTCTTAAAACTAGGATCTTCTTCATCCACCTCAAAGTAGAGCTCAGAAACAGTGATGGAAAGGGTGCCTTTCACTACTATGGAGGGTGCTACAAGCTGAGCTGGTGTGCTGAGGGACACTGGACCTGCCAAAGCAGAAAAACACCAACAATGTTCAAACTGAAATGAATGCGAGTACAAATTATTCACTTTTCAGGCCAAGGACATTAAAATAAAGAAAGAGAACAGCTCTTCCTTAAAGAGCAAACCCCTTTTTGTCCTGGAAAAGAACATATGTAACAGATTTGCAGTGTCTCTGTGCTGCCGAACACTGAGGCAGCTGCAATTGCAAACTGCTGCATACATTACACAGAGCTGGTTTTAGCATGGCAGTCTTCAGCTTTTACTCAGACACATCTTCTGTCCAAGAAACTCCAAGAGTTGCACACCTTCTGTTACATGAAATATAAAGAGTGCACACATGTAATCTTATGTCTGATGTGTTCTTTAGTTGCTGAGAAGTTTTGATAGCATTTCACAAAGATGAACACAGAAGTCAAGCTCAAAGTTGTCTAACTGCAAAGTGTTCCCTCATGTATGCTGGAAATCTACGGTCAAGGTTACACAATGTTATAGAGCCTAAAGTTAAGATGTTTTAAAGATGCTTTTGATTCCACATTAAATATTATTCAAGGATTCCATACAGTGTTAGTGTAGCTTGGGGACTGTGGGAGTAAACAGCTGGAGGGTTGGTTTCCAACTGAATGAATTTTTATTGGAATAATCACATCTCCACAGGGCTTATCACAGGGACAAATCAGACTACTACTGAAAACAATAGGTTCAGCATTATATAAACTAAGACATACAGAATGAAAACAGGTTATGTTTGTCATCCAGTTTATTAAGAGGCAAGGAAATCAAGTTTTATGGCTGCAATATTTTCTGACTTTTGTAAAATAGAGGAAGATACTAAAGTGACATAGACAATTTTATTTTAATAAAGCATCTATAAATGAGGTACACACATTCAGGTAATCAATGTGAGAATAACTGACAAAAAATTCAGATGAATTGTCATTTCCATCGATTGTTAGAAGGGTGATGGTCTTTAATCTCGCATCAATCTCAATGTGTGCCACTAGGACAAAAGAAGAGATGCTCTGCTGAGATCAGAGCAGCTTTGCCCTCTATTCCCAATGTACAAATACATTGTGTCTGCAGATGGGCATGAGATAGCTGTGGAACTGCCATGATTTCCCAAAGCTCACCCCCACAAATGGACGAAATAAGAAGCTATGTGTTCTTTTGCTGTCTCCCTTTGCCCTCTGTACATTAGCATGTAATCCAGAGGAGAAATAACATTTTTTCAATCACTCTCAGACATTCAATTACAGGGCAAGCAGACAGATGCAGAAGCTGGGGCAATCCGGGTCCTGTAGAAGACCCCTGACAATTTCCACTTCATTTCTAACCCACACCACTTTATTAGTGAGGATTACTTCTTAATCCTATTGCCATTGTCAAGATTATATAATTAAACTCCCCTTTCACCTCTATTACAGTATGAATGTATTACTCAAACCAATGAATGAATAATAGAAAGTAACATGAAGAAAGCTTTTGAGAAGGATACTCATGGTAGAAAGGGAAAAATAAAAGATTCATATGAAGAAATGCCTTTGCATCATTCTTCCCTTACTTTATTTTACTTTACACTTCCTATGCAGGTTTTCTTTTTCCTTATGCTGCATTTTTAACTTTGCTTTTTTGCCTTAAAAAAAAAAAAAAGAAAGAAAGAATGGAATGTAGTTCAGGGATAAGCAAAATGCCAGCAAATAATCACTTCCAGCATTTTCAGTGAATTATCATATGCACAATCCATATCAATGTAAGAGTGTACTACCCGCTTCTCAGGGAACCAGAATTATCCCATAAAGTATATTTTTCTCTAAGTGTACATGGAATACCAGATGAAAAGAAAAATAACACAAAGAAGTTTGCAGTTTCCCTGTAAAACCCATGTTCCTCAAATAGCAATTGTGACACTTTATATAACTCACAGTCTCTGAACCACTGCTTACTTTAGGTTTACATTTTGAACTGTACAGAAATGGACCCACTCCACTGATATTGCAACATCAGCAAAGGTTGCATGTGGTTATGTAAAATTAATTAAATTGAATTATTTGAAGTACTATTTCTTCTTCAGAAAAAAAATCTAATGAGACTGGTTTATGGAGAAAGAACTTCAGTGGGGGAATGTCAAGTGGTTTAAATTAGTTAAATCCAGCGAGTGTACAAATCCTTTACATGCAAGTAAATAACCAGTATGTACAATTTTATAGACTTAGGAAAAAAATTAAAGGTCTCCAAAGCCTTAAATTACAAGACAGCTTGCCTAATTGTCCCACTAAGTCTCATGATTTGAGTGGAATGAGGTCAAGAAAACAAAAGAAGGCCTTTTCAAGGTAGAGCTATTTTCTGTAAGGAAGGTTTTCTGGAATAGGTATCTACTGCAGAAGCAAAAAGGCAGAGAAAGAAAATGCACAACTCTTCTCAAATAAACCTTCAGTATCTGAAGTGAACAGAAAATTATCTTAATAAGCCAGTTACGGGAAGTGTGTTAATTAACAGTGTGTATCCCAAACCATGATTCACTGCAGAGATGGGGAGATTAGAATTTCAACAGTGAAGAAGCTGAGGAGAAAATGAGATCCGTGACATTACCTGTCAAGTTCTCCACTTCTCTTTCCTCCATGAATGACATGATATCGTCATCACCTTCCAAGAGAATCTCGCTGTCTGAGTTCTGGTTTCCTAAAACTTGACTCTTGATGGACTGCTTTCCCTTGACAAGTATATCCTCATCGGGAGCTGAAATGAGACACGGTGCTGTCTGTCAGGTCTCAGTGACATAGGAGTGTAATTTTATTTTTAAAATTTAACTTCAGGAAGAAAACTGCCTAGGACTACCTGTGAGAAGTACCTGTCTTAATCCTCTAATGTTAGGACACATCTTGTCTTAATCATATTAAGCCTGCTCAAAATTATTCAGTGCTCTCTGCAGCGTTCAACGCTATTTCAAGCGTTTATGACAGAGGGGAAAAGGATACAGCAGACTCCCTTCCCCTGCAGCCTTCCTTGGGAAGTCAAGCTGAAGGCGGGTCCTGGCAGCCCGATGTGTCACCCTGACCCCAGACGCACGCTCCAGGCAAGGACACGAGACCGCCGCGGCGACAGCCCCGAGCACAGCCCTGGCAACAGGAAGCGCAGGACGGGGCCGTGCGGGGCGGGACCCACCCGGGGCAGCGCAACAAGCGGCCCCGGCCTCGGGGCTGCTCCCGCCGGGAAAACCCCGGGAGCGGGGACAAGGCGGAGGGGCGCAGGAGCTGCCGCCCCGCATCCCTCCCGCTCTCATCAGCGGCAAGCAGAGTTCGTGAGGCAGAAAAGCCCCCACCCCACCCACCCATGACAGGGGGTGAGGCGGCGAATCTGCCCCATGACAGGGGGATGGCGGCTGGAGGCGGAGAACAGCCTGCACCTGCTTCCAAAGGGCACAACCATCCGTGGTACCTCCCACGGGGCACTTCTGGGCTCACGTCGGGATTTTCGGGATGGAAGGGAAGTGGCCAAGCATGCTCGGAGCCGTGTTCCGAATGCGCCGCATAGGGTCACCGAGCCGGTAAATGTGTCCCCGCCGTGGCCGGGCAGCGACGCTCCCGCCCCGCACGGCCCCGGGAGCGCCGCGGAACCCGGCAGCGCTCCCATCGCCCCCGACACTGCCGCCTCCAAATCGGTTTTACTTAAATCACCGGCTCAAAGCAGCCACAGAAAAAGGAAAAAAATAAAAGGGGAGTTAAAAAAAAAAGTAGAAAAAAGGGAGAGAAAGAGATAATTACTCCCTCTACACCGAAATTCTGCTGTGGTAATGCCAAAACACAGCAGCGTATGTGTCTGGAGTATTTTTTTGTTTGTTTGGATTTTTTTTTAAACTGAAAATGAAAATACTGTTTCTTTAAAAATACAATGAGAATACCCACGACACAGCCGTGTTTGAAAAACATTCACCAAACACATCAGGACCAACTAACTTCAATACACTGGTGGGCTGCTCGCTCTGATTGCTGCCACACTTGATTTTGAAGTTTCACGGGCTCCCTCTAAAAATATGCTAATCTGCAAACATTTACAGAAGGCAGCGACTCCCCTGTGGCAATACATAAAGTTTAAATTGTGTAAGTAAATATATGCAGGTAAATTGCATATAATTGCATATAAGTTCAGCAAAAAAGTAAAAATGAAGTTCACTCACCAGAAATTAAAAAAAAAAAAAAAAAGACCAGAACCCAAACAATAGAAACCTCCATCACAACAGCAACAAAAACCAAATGACCAAATACTCGTTTTGGTTTATGCCTTGACCTTACAAAAAACCCCAAAACAATCACAACAACAAAAAGCAAACACAAACCTCCACCTCAAGCCAACCAACCAAAAACAGAAATAAAAGGAAATTTAACTTGCCATACAAAACAAAATGCAATTTATACTTGCTCCTTTTGCCCTAGCAATAGTTGCCACTTGTAAGAAAGCCTTAAAAAAAAAAAAAAAAAAAAAGCTGCAAAGCTTTAAATGCATTGTACAAACACAAATTTTACTTTCTTGCAAAATATGCTCATGTAAATAATGGTAACTCAGATTCTGGAGTTGTTCAATTTGAGTTGAAAAACCTTCTTGTCATGGAAAATATGCGGCTGATATTTAGGAAGGTTTTCCTGTAATTAACTCCCCCTTGAGGATTTTCAGTTAGCAGCAGTAAAATTACCATCAGTGTACTAACACACACCACATGCACTCTTAGTCACTGCCCTACCAGCACTCTGTTGAAGATCAAAAAAAGTAAAATAGAACAAAACCACCTCAAGATGAAGTCCAAGATAATAATTTTTTTTCTTTTCCTTTTTGGTCTTTTTTTTTTTCTTTTAATGCAAGCAAACTATATTTGTTGTTTCAAAAACCTTGCCTGCACTGTACATACCTGCCATTTTTTGCTTCCTCTACTAGAATCTGTGTTATACTGAAAATGCTGATTTCAAACTAACTCTATACCTATTCTTAAAGATTTAATTCTGAGCCAATATCAAAGGCTAATACTTTTATACTTAGTACAACTTGTCTAAAATGTTACTATGTCCTTCAGTCTTTAAGTAAAAATAAAATCAGTACAGCAGCTTCCAAACCAAAGATGACTGGAAAATAGAAATATTGCCCTATCTTTTGCACTTACTCAGATTTTAATTCTTTCCCCAACTACTGATATTCCACTGATTCAAAACCATAACATCTTATGTATGTGCCTTTTTCAACAGGAGATTTTAGATGCTGAATTATTTCAGTCCATTTGTGTAAACTTTTGTCATCTCTTTGTATATGACGTTAGCTATCAATATTTCCTGACATGCACAAAACATGTGTTAAAGTTAAACACAGCTTAAACACAGGCACAGGAAGATGCCTGTCTACACACCTGCAGACAGCAGCTAGTGAAAGGCAATGCTACTGGAAGGCGGTGAGACATCACACTCTGAACCAGCATCTGCTTTTTCTGTACTGATGTAAATAAAGCAAATCTGCCTTTTCCGTACTGGTGTGCATAAAGCACTACATCTGCAATCAACACTCTCATCCTAACATGTGTAGCTGCACAGAACAGAATATATTCCACATGGATTCACCTATTCTTCTGTAGATAAATGCAATGGAGTAGGTAGGCCATGGTCTAGTTCTCTTTATATATTTACTGGTTAGAGAGATGTATGATGGAGCATGACATCACATGACAAACTCCAATCCCACATCAGCACAGAGTTATATTACACTGGATTTCATATTTCAGGTCACAAACCCTGCTCTGCCTTCTCTAACCACTCTGCCAGGCGTGCCTATGTTGGTGTGACTAGACCTTCTGGCTCCAGCCCTGAAGTTCTAAGCATAAACTCCCACACACCTTTCCAAGATCAAGATCTCCAGGCATGGCCTATGTATTGCTCTGTATTGCTCTAAACATAACATACTGCTAGCACACAATTTCTTTTTTTTTTTTTTTGGTAACTGGTAATTATACCAGGAAAAGCAACCGAATGAAAAGGTGCATTAAAAAAAAAAAACTTATTATGTATATTTTTTTTTACAAAAGGCTCCCAGAAGCTTTCCTCTACTCTCCCTACTTCTTTAAAAACATAACAGTGAAAAAAAACAATCATTTTCAGAGCAAGTTTTTAAAATATCTTTCTAGCTGAGGCAAAGCAAACTAATTAGTCAACTACAATACTTGAGATGATCACCTGCTGGTCCTTTGCAGCCACAAAGCCCTGAACTCCACTTGTTGCCTCAATGGAAATCCTACAAACTGTTTTAATTCTTCATCTCCAAATTTTTAACAAACATCAATTAAAAACCCCAATAAATCACTTGTTAAAAATCTTGATAAAGTATTTTCTAGCTGCTAAAGATTCCCTTGCAAATATTGCATTTTGGGGTCAATTTCAAAATAGCAACAGGTTTACTCTGGATTTTTCGTCCACATTTATTTCTATACAGTAAGGTGACAGGAAGAATAGAGAAGAGTTAACTCCTTCTATCCCAAACTCTCTACCACAGCACCTTCACCATTCTTTCCTTTCCCCACAATGCACCATTAGACTGACTTTTATAAATAGCTAGTTTGGAAGGATCCTTTTTTTTTTTCCCCTTTTCTCTTTGAAAAATTACCTAAAGCCTTTTTTTCTCAAGCAAGTTAATGTGAACTTGGGAATGGCAATTAAATTGTCAGAATTAAAAAATTTGTTTTTAACTAGAAGGTAGCCAGAAGTATAGTCATGGGGCTGGTATTGATTGTCTGAACAGAGAACATTAGTCTTCAGGTATTTATTCTGCCACCTCTGCACCAGAGGTTCTCCTTCAAATCAAATCAATCCTTGGAAAAGATTGGTTCTTGCTCCTAAGACACATAACTAGGCTGCAACAGAGCTGATTGTTGTTGTCCTCTCTAGGTTTTACTGAACAATATCTAGGCTTCTAATTGTTTCTGAATCATTTTCACAGTTGCAAAATGTGATGATTCCTACACTGTGAGCTCTCTGGGGTGGAGAATACATCTAGTTGTATTTGTAAGACACCAAGCAGTTGATAATGTGTATCTTCTAATGAAAGTGAGCTAAAATCCACGTTATCAAGCACGGTTACTGCTTGTACTGTTCCATTATTTATGCACTATTTTTCCCCTGCCTCCCTTTTGGCAAAATCCCTTATGTCCACTTTCAGGTTTTGGTCTGTAATACTTTGGAAAAAACTTAAATAGGCAATAGGGAACCTTTTATACATTATCTAAAAATGTTTTTGCTTCAGAGGCATGTAAAATTAATTGCAATTGAATAACTAATTAGAAAATATTGATATGAAATCATAACATACTGGAGCAAATACTCTGCAAATACTAGGGATATCTACATCATGAAAGTCTGGTTCCAAAAAAATCTGAGAACAGTTGGAGTTTCTGAGATTAAACTGGTTAATATTAGAAGTTTACAAACACAATTCAGAAAGAAATTAAATAAAATGGCCACTCCAGCTGATCTTTTTGATAACTGTACCTTCTAAAACTCAAGAAAAATACCCAAACAAACTAAAAACAACAAACCAAGAAAGCCAAATCCAAAATGAAACAGTAAAAATCCCAACTACCTTTACACTCCTATACATTGTATACAGTTTCCAGTTCAATTTCAATTTATACTTCAGTCACAGATTTTACACCTTGCCAGTGGAAGTCCTTGGAAGAAGACAGTTGTATGTGTACACCCACTCAGGCAGATAAAAACTATCTATAATTTCTGAAATCATATTAAATAATGACTTAGGGTAAACTAAAATACCCACTGGATAGATAAAGAAACAGAAGGACAACAGAAAACAAAGACAGTATGAAAATTCAGACTAAAACAACACCAGGAAATTAAACAAAATAGAAGGCTGTTAAGGATGTCAAAATCTAAATAGAAAGGCATATAGAAAACAATTATGTTTATTTAAATTACCAGAGTTAGTTACCAGCTATGCTTATTAGGTACTTCTGAAATAGGGCTACTTTTATTCATTCTTCATTTGTATTGACAAAAACTATTGTCCTATCAATTACAAACTGATTATAAACCACAGCCCTTGAAATATAGCATGGATTAGTGAAATTATCACATTAGTATGAAATATGAATAATTGCGTTACTGTGTCTTTACTTGTGGAAGAATTAGTTATGCAAATTTAAGTTGTTGCGCTAAATATTTTTCAGTAAAAATAAAGATTTTTAAAATTTTTGATAAACAGCATAAAGATTAAATATGAAAATACAACTGGAATACGTCAAACTTTGACAAGATCTATTTAACTTAAAGTACACATAATATTAAAACTCCATGTACATCCATGGAGTTTTAAACAGATAAAGCCCTACTGCCCTAAACTCCATGGTATAGGAACAACACATCATATTAAGAACAGCAACCCCCAAAGCAAAAAGTGGGTTAATTAATTCTACATCTTGTTCTTCTTTCTATAGTCAAAGATGTAGATGTACAAACATTGCTTTCAGATCACTTTACTGACTATTCTCTGTATGGTCATTTATTTCAGAGGACTGATGTCACATTTGGCATTATATCAGGTGACATATTGTAGACATTTTCTCCCAGAAATGGCTCTTTAAGGCTGAGTGCAAGAGGTTAAGATGCCTGACGGAAACCAACTTTATGACAGCGATGTTCTTCTACATTTATACAACACTCTTAACAGTCTAAAATTAGCATAAACTGCATCCCCCCCCAGTTTGTATGGGCATATGTATGCATGTATGTATTCAGTAATTCACAAGCTAGAAAAGAAACAAAAAAACAAAAAAACCTAAATTTAAATTATTTGCCCCATGACTTGTGCCTTCAAGGTAAAGGATACTCAGCTTTAATTATAAGCAAGTTATTTTTAAGTGCATGACTTTTCTACCTTATCAGTGTACCCTCCTTAGATAGCAAAGACATAAAATTTTGTACTAAACCCCAAAGTTTACTGGCTTTGGGTGTGGTTTTGTTTGTTTGTTTATATTTTGATTTACTACAGAATTCTCAAACTATTGTATTAGTTTGGTAAATACTTTCGCCTCTAGAATGGATATAGCATCTTACATCAGACTGATCCTAAGTTATGAAATACGGAGTAACAACTGTAAAAAAAAAGTAATCTCATTTTTTTAAAATCACCAGGTAGAAATGATTATTACCATTTTGCTGCTTGAGCAATACTTTGCATGTCAGCATTTGCTGCTCTTTATTCCATATCAAATTCTGGCAGAAAAGCTTGAGGACTTAAGCAAAGGTACAGTTTAGCTTGTAGAAGTGCTATTTCTCTTTCAGCATATCTGTAACAATAAGCAGATATGTGCTAACTGAAATAATTGGTCTGGATTTTGAACAGGAAAAATTCTTCTGAAGTTACTAAAGTATAAGCATGTAATTTGCACAGAAGTCTGTCCAAGGATTAATGGCAAAATTACATCCACTTTCCTTCTGCCTAGTGAGGACTGTAATTGTTGTATGCAAAGTATGCACCACCCAGCCCAGCTGAGATGGGAAGAAAGGAGTTCAGCACACACCAGCACTGCTGCTGTGAAGGAACAGCCAGGTTATCTCTGTATGGAAAACACGCCCAAAAGGAAATGCCAAAAAGCCTTTGCTTTGGTACCATTTGCTAGCATCCTAAAAGGACGAAGGTCCAGCCTCTCCCACACGTAGTGCAACGTGCTGCTGGTGGTAGGAGGCAGATTTTACACTGACCATGCTCTCCAGCTGCCCTGAGCGTCGCTTCAGGATGTGTCGATCCGAGGGGGTTGCGCACAAATCGTCGCCGGCGCCGCAAGTCATCTTCCCAGTAGTCGAGGCGCCAGAACTCACGAGGACGACTACAATGAAACAGAGGAGCCACATATGTTAGCAATTATCAACCAGCATGGTAGCGCTGAATTTCTGCATAAAGCGCTCCTTGTTTGCGCTGCTTTTGCCTTTTTTTTCTAACCTCCCCCCCTTTCTGCAATCTTTTACTTAGGTATGTCCTTGAAAATAACAATATCACCTTCCAGTCTAAGGAACTCCTTTCCCTTTTTTCTTGGAAGGTGAAATGAGCACTAAATACATCATTTTGAAATGAATTGCTGACAGTGTGATCAGTTTCCCCACACTCTAGTGGCATGTGCTCCGATTTCAGCCTCATTTCAGCCTCAGCAGGGCACCTTTCTCAGTGACTGCATTTATAAACCAGAATAGGGAAAAGGCTATTATAAATATGGTATAGCATTACCTATATTAATCAAAGTCTGTCCCCCTTCATTTTTCTTCCTAATTTGTGCCTTTTTGCACAAGGTCAGTAAATCATGCCATGAATTCTTGGTCCAGAAAGTGTTAACTTTAATGAATACCTCAGTTACATGGTTATGTATGTGATAATAAAATATTACTCTGTTTAGATGTGCAGGAATTTAATTAAAATAATCTCTTAAAATATTCATTACATTTAGCCCCTGAGGCTTAGAACAACATGAGAAAATGCATTTCTTTTCCATTTACTGTTTTTAAATAAACCATTCCAGGAGAGCGAAACAGCAATCTATTTTCGAGCAAATCAGATTGCATTTCTGGTTTATGTAGTTGTGTTTTTACATTTAATTAAAAACTACATGTCATGATATGTAATAGTTGCTACATAGAAAGCATACTATTAAAAAATTACATCTAGAAAAGGTTATTTCAAATTCATTATTTTCCATTTTTTGCTCCAGATATACATAGATCTTTTTAATACAGTCATATATATATATAAGTGCCAGTTACTATCTGTTTAGATGGTCATGAATGCCACTGTAAAACAGTATTTTAGCCCAGAGAAGGTACAGAAAATGCCAATTTCAGGTATGGCAAATAAACAAACAGAAAATACCTGAGGCATAGAATAGCCATGATATCCTGAAAATGTGTACACTCAGACTAAAAAACATGGACTTTGTTTACAGAATCAGTATTAAAACAACAGATGAAAATGCAGATATATATATTCCATTTCTGATCCAGGAGCTAATAGAAAGTATACCTGTCAACACTGACAAATGAATAGGCACAACTAATTTACAGATCACAACGTTAAAAACACTTGTTTATCTAGATTTGTAGTTCTGAGGATTAAAGAAATTAGTTTTATTTAAGGTAAATTAAGGTTTCAAACAAATGTAGTTACAAAAGCCAGAATGATTTGTATAACACTACTCTGAAACATGATTTGTAGGTATTAAAAATTCAGACTGAAAATAATTTTATCAAAATGGAGGCTGTCTTTTCAGTCTTCATTAAAATTCTATGCTTATTTCTAACACCGAATAAAAGGCAGTGCTAGTCTTCATCCTCCTAATTGCTTCATTTCAGAAAAATACTAAAGTATTGGAATCAAATTCCCCAGTATCTTATTTTCACACTTGTCTGTATTACAGTCATGCTAAAATTGGGTTGCTCTGATTATTAGACCAAATGATTTTGGAATAATTAACCAAAGAAAAACTACAATATACAGGAAGATATGGGTTTATTCAAAGGTCGATTAATAACTTAAAATTCTCCATTAGTGATTATAGAAAAAAAAAGCAGAACACAGCTGGCTATGTGCATGCCTTTGATAGTCATAGAGCATGGATAGGCACTTCATCATCCTGCCTTCCTACATTTATCTGTTAAAATTATTATCAAATATCAGCCAGGATGCAGTCGTGAATCACAGCCTGCTCCTCGTCTTCAGGGGAATGATACAATGAGGGTCTATTCATCAGGGTGGCAATAGGCACGAGTAATTAGTTCCCTGGACTGGGATCTCCCACAAAGCTTATTTCAGTTGGCAACACAAACATATGACAATGAAAAGCTAATGGAAGCCACTAAAATTTGTTAACCTTTTCTGCCATCAATCCTTCTGGTGTTCTGGGCTACAGTATTATGCAAAGATGGTAAATTATTAATTTGTCATTCATCTACCTCGCCACAGTTTTGATAGAATTAAGTGATGCCATTCTTCTGGATAACAATTACAATTATAGCACATTACAAAACTATGCTAAAATTATTATGAAAATAGGTAATAATGATCAGGCATGAAATATTATCCTCAAACATAATATATCTTTAGTCCATTGCTTTTATTTTCAGTTATGAATCTGAAATTTGCATAGGATTCTATTTCCTTCAGTGTTGCACTGATTATTCGCACACAACTACATAACCACTATTAGACTATGTATTTCAGTATTTATAAGTATTGGCAACCACTGCATTATGAGAGGGGGAAAAAATATCTATTCTTTGCACACAGAAAAACATCCAACAAAACCCTGCAAAGCTAAAAATAAACACCTGTGTTGACTAATTGTTACAAGTGAGCCATTTTTGAGGGCAGCTACTGGGGAAAAATGTATTTTTGAACCAATATACACCAGTTCATATTAGAACCAATATAAACCAGTACACCACACAGCTACTCCAGCTCACTGCTTACAAGTAAGAGCAATTAACCACTGCAGTGGCATCCCCAGAAGGCAATGCTATACCATGCTTTGTACCTCTGCAACCAGGGGGAGACAGACAGAAATATTGCTCCGATTTGGGCAGAACTGACTGCTGGCAGACTGAAGGACTGTGAAGCAAAGGGCCAAGGAGGCAGATCTTGGGGATATACAGGGGACATTTGACAACAGGAGTTCCTGGCCCTGCAGTAAAGGCTGCCATATGGACTAAAGGTGCTATATGGCCTGGATCGATGAACCTAAGTACTCAGTTAGTCTAAATGCAAGAGCAACATCGCTCAGGGGATCAGGGATTTATGAATTATAAATCATATGATTTGCATGGATTTGTCAGGGTTCTCTCCAACATGATACACAGTAATTAGTGGTTCCTTAGTAACAATATTGACTGAATCGAAACAAAGCTTTTATATTAAGTGTTTTATTCAAATAGCATAACCATTATATTGCTTTATTTTTCCAACAGTTTCCCAAATTACCAGGCTATGTACTCAGAATTGAGAGAATACCTTCCTCTCATTCCCATGCACCTAACTTCATTGTTAAAATTGCACAGAGATGAGATCAAATTTAAAATTACCAATATAACCTGTTCCCTCAGGATTTTGTGTCATGAAAAAAATAAGACACTTCACTGCAGGCAGTGAGGAAAAGTCTAAATGCTCATTTATCTCCACTATCAGAACAAGAAACCTGTATTTCTTACCAGTTCCAAAGATTAGGACAATTGGAGACAAAACATACCAACTGCCATACTAGTCTTATTATGGTGTCATAGCAAAGGTATTTAGGCATGGAAACTACATATTAGTAGTTTACCTCATACCCTTATACATTTAAATTGAATACAAGCCATACCAGAGAGGATAATGCAATTGCTGAAGAATTACTTCTTGCAATGTCTTACTGACTGTATTTCGAGATACTCTGCCATCCCAGAAAAGAAACAGTCAACACACCAGTATGGGTTGTAAAGGGATTGCACAAGGTAGGGAAGAGGAAAGAAAATGCAAACCTACAAAAGCAACATTTTGAGAGGTCTTAGGGCTACCAGATAAGTAAGAATAGATTTCAGCACACCACAGAAGCCCACATTCAGATCCTTAGATGAGTGAAATAGCAAATAAACAAATACAGAACAGAAAAGAGAAACAAAGAAAGGCAAAAGACCACAGTGTTATAGAAATCTTCAGAGACAGAGGATAGCTCTAAAAGAGGAGAGCTCTAAAAGACCTCTTCCATCTAGAAGGCTTTTTAACCTTAAAGGCAAGAAAATCCACTTAAAAGGCAATCACAACAAACTTAAAAGCAGAGAAGCCTGTGTGAAGCTATCGAGATAAATTCTGACATTACACACTCCTTGTCAGAACTCTAACTGCAGAGTTAAGCAGGTGAGTCAATCTCCAAACCTAATCAATCCTTAGTTTTTTCACTAAGACCATCAGCAAAGCAATCAATCAGCAATGACAATTCCTAAGGTGTAGATGGTCAAACACAGAGACTTAGGCTAAATTAGTTTCATAGCCAAAAACAGAGTGGCCACACCACTCATGCATCAGGAGAAACAGTACAGATCTGAAAGGAAATCTAAAAGAAGACAGCTCCATGATTTCTCCATCACGAACTACATGTCTAGTCCAACTTCTGATTATTATTTATTACACACATTGGTTGCAATGGCTCATCAAATGCAGACTATCAGGTGCTCCTTCTAAATTACACAAAAAAGCAATCAAAGAACAGAGACAGTTGTACTCAACTTTAAAGGAAAGATAAACCAGATTATTTTAACACTGTTCAGGAATGCTTCTTTATCTACATCTAGATAACTCTTGCTTCCATGTAAAATGTTTCAAGAACTCAAAAAAAGCCAAAAAACAAAACCAAACCTACAAAAACCCCAACAATAAGTATTTACATTTGAATCACAGAACTGTTCGGGTTGGAAGGGACCCTAAGGATCATCCAGTTCCAAACTCCCTGCCGTGAGGAGGGACACCTTCCACTAGATCAGGTTGCTCAGGCCTCCATCCAACCTGGCTTCAACCACTTCCTGAGATGGGGCATTCACAACTTCCTTGGGCAACCTGTACCAGCGCCTCACCACCCTCACACTGAAGATTTTCCTGTCCATATCTAATCTATACCTGCCCTCTAAGTGTGAAGCCATCTACCCTTGTCCTGTCACTCCATGTTCTCGTAGAAAGTCCCCTTTCATCTTTCTTGTAGCCTCTTTAGGTAGTAGAATGTTCTGTAAGGTCTCCCTGGAGCCTTCTCTTCTTCAGGCTGAACAGCCCCAACTCTCTCAGCCTTTCTTCATAGGAGAGGTGCTCCCGCCCTCTGACCACCTTCATACCAGGACCATGTTGAGGATCCCAGAGCAAGATGCAGCACTCCACTGGGGCTCTCACCAGAGCAGAGCAGAGGGGCAGAATGCACTCTCTTCCCTGCTGCCCACGGTGCTTTGGATGCAACCCAGGAGGTGTTGAGCTCTCTGGGCTGTGAGTATACATTGACAGGTCATGTTCAACCTCTTATCCACCAGCACCTCCAAGTCCTTCTGGGCAGGGCTGCCCTCAATCTGTTCATCTCTCAGCATTGATTTCATAGTCAATCTGAAGATAAAAGTGATGAAATTCTGGAAAATACTGCAGAACCTTCAGGACATCTTGTAATGTAAGAGTCTGCCTGATCTTGCAAACTGAAATCAATTGCATGTCCATGAATACAAATTGCATTTAGCTGGATGTCCAGAATATTAACTAAAATCTCTCATATTTTGAATGTAATAGTAAAATGCAAGGTATATTCCATTGTGATCTAAAGAACCAGGTTAAACCAGACCACACAGTGAGCATACTACTAGCCATATGTCAATAAACATTTATCTAAAAAATGTTTTGTACATATCTAGATATATTATTGACCTGTAACATAATCTAAAATATATAACACACTTTGGAAAATAAAACATGGACCTTGATGATGGCAAAGCAAACACTGACGATGTTAACAGGTAAGCTCTCAGCTGCACTACATTACATGCAGAGAACCCATGCACAAATGTTTGCCACATGGAAAATCAGAGTACTGATGCAGTAGGGAAAATTTTCTGTAAATCAGGTTCCCGATGTGATTCACTTTGCCCGTACTACCAAAGCAAACAGGAAAAGATTTCGTTAGTGTTAAGTAGAAGTTGCAGCTAAAATATTACTCAGCCAGCTACATTCTGTGTGTATTTCATAGCACTTTACTGACATCTACTTCAGGACATTAAAATTAGTTAAATTCTGATAAGTGCATTGAGATCTTAGGAAATGCTGCCTACATTACCTATACTTTCTTCAATGGCAGAACCTGTTGCAGTTCAACTCTCCCTCTCTCATCTGCATTCACATAAGCATTTGTTAGGCCAATCTAAACCAAATCACAGTAACCAGCTGGGATTACTAGATTTCATTGTTTTTATTCCATTTTATATCAGTTCACCCTGCAGCCTCACCAACAACTATGTGACTAAAAATAAGGGAAAGAGATATGCAGGTGAGAGAAAGGAAGGAAAGGATGAGGAAGAATATAAAAAAGATTTATCATGTAACCATACTCTAATATTAAGAGTCTCTGCCTTTTCATGTTATCATCATTTGCCCCAAACATTGACATTCATACTCCATAGTTTCAGTATACAGACTTCCACAAATGGAAAAAAATGGGAATCCTTATGGAAAAAACCCTCATGTGCAGGCAGGCTTGTAATCTCTGCCACAGTTACTGCTGTAGTAACAGGAGTTGGTCATAACAAAGGCCCAAGGCCACTGAGTAAAATTTCTTTGGCATAATATCAATTATGTGAAACACTAATATAATCTGTTAAATCAGTATAGACTACTTCTAACCCTCCTCCAAGTAAACATTTGGCTTTGTCTGTAAAGGCTTTCTTTTATTTTTTTTCCCCAAAAGGACCTTTGCCTTTAGCTGAGCTTCAATTTTATCAAAAGGTGTATGTGGAGGGGGGTTTCCTGGGTTTGCTGAAGAGAGAATAGTGTCATTCTTCTTTGAATCTTTCAGTAGAAGGAGATGTGAAAAGCAGGCTATGAACTTCAGGCACAACATGTGCATGGACGTAGCACAGAACACAGAGGACTCAGCACAGTTGTAGAGGACCTTTGTACAGTTTAAACCTCAGGTGCTTCCAGTGTAGGGGAGAAGGGAACGTCAGCAAGGGAAGCCTGTCTTAACACGTTTCATGCTATTTCCCCATATAAACATGACAGTACAAACAGCACAGAACTGTAATTCCTACATTTTCCATTTGTAAAACTAGTAGAAATGCTGTTAGTATGCTTCTGTAGAGTAAATAGGAGATTATCTCTTTGTCTTGCTCCTTAGGCACTTCAGCTACTTGCCCAGGACTCCTGATTTTTGTGTTTTCATGGAATTGTACCAAAAATCCATTCCCAACTAACTAGCATGCAAACAAAACCAAAAGAACAATGCCTGTTTCATATATCACAGAGACTCTTTTCTGCACTGACAAGCTTTGAATTTTCTCATTTAAAAAGCAATCCAGAAAAAATGTTTACTATAAATGTTTCAGTCTCCCTTTATGCATTATAAAGTAACATGTCAGGGAAGACAAGCCCACCTTTAAGGTGTTGCTGTCCTAGATCATGGTGCTATTAACCTCTAGTTTAAAAACAGTTCTGTTTATGTATGAGTTTATGTAGGCTCTTCTTTGATCTTTATTAACCCCTTGGTAGCTAGACACAGTCCCAGCTTTTTGGAGCATTCTTTGAAGTGCTGGCATTCCAGTGCACACTGATACTTCAAAGAGGCCTCATTTACGTACATGGTACAGTTCTAATCATGTACTCTGCAATCACTATCTTATCTTAAGCTGATCTTACTATGATCAGTCTAAAATAAAGCTGCATTTCCAAAGACACCATCATGAGACACAGGTCAATCTTTCTGTCAAAATTAATTATAAATTAACTGAAATGAAAACTACTCCACTTTTCTACCAGAGGTTAACATGAAAACTTTCTTTTGGCTTGCAGCAAAATTAATTCAGACATGATTTAGACATGGAAGAATGAAAGTATAGCAAATTTGCAGTGGGATGCTTTGGCTTAGTTGTTCATAAATCTTTGCAAATCTCGCATATCCTACACTCGACTGCAGTCAACAATATTTGTTTTGCAAAGTAACTACAGCTCATACAGACCCTATAAACTGCTATTCATACTGCAAATTATTATCATTCCCACAATATACAAAAAAATAGGTACACTATATCTTGCTGGAGGTTTTTTGTCTGATAATGAGGAATTTTAGTCAGCAGTACTTGGTCACCCCTTCCTTGCCAAAATGAGCAATGTGTCATAAGAATATGTTGAAGGATACAATACAACAAAGGAGCCAGCTCAATCTTAATCTCCTTAGCCATTCCTGTTGGTTCTGATGCTTTCATCTTAAGCACATGAATAGGAAGTTCCTATTTATTTTCCCATTAATTGCAGCAACAACAAGTTTTCTGTGAGGAGTATTTAATTGAAAAATTGAAATATTATGATTAAGATTAATTCTTCCCAGTATCTAGGAATTTGACAATATCATCTTTCAGCATTTGTGGATATAATATACATCAACTTTTGACCAAAACAAGAAAATCTGGTCAGTTCTGTGATTTTGTTTGTACATTGTTCTGACCCTAAAAGTATTGAACACAGGAATTACAGTAAAGCTTTCCCCAAAACTCTCAGATGTGACCTGCCGCAAACATTTAATCTCTTCTAGGAGAAACAGGATGAAATCACACTCCCATATATCTACACTTTAAGAGCTGTGGCTAACCTGTATCTTTTTTTTATAGCTCTCTTAACAGCTGGATACTTTTCATGCTTCCATAAAAATGTAATAGTGTACCCCTCTGATTCAATAAATACTTTTTTGCTCTATGTTCTCCTATGGGGAGGGTTTTTTTTCTCTTTTTTATATATTTTTTTCAGAGTCCTCTGCCAGAAAGGTCTAAAGTAAGTGGATGGTTTTATTTAATTTTTTGAGGTAGTTGTTTTTTGGTTGGGGTTTTTATTTTCCTGGTTTTTTTTTTTTTTTGTGTGTGTGGTGATTTTTTTTTTGTGGCTTTTGTTTGTTTGGTTTGGTTTTGTTTGGGATTTTTGAAGTTAAAATTACTATCTATTAACCAAATTAACTCAGCAATTCAACAACCACCATAGAGAGGAACAACAAATGACTGTGACTTAGGCACAACTTAACACAGAATAAGAAAGAGAAGACAAATCTCCCTGAGGTCTCTAAATGCCTAAATATCAAAAATACATTAATTTTATCTTTTTATTGTGGATAGAATTTGAGTGCATCTGGGGGCACAAGGAAATTCCCCCCTTTAACCACTTGCTTAGTCATGAATGAATTTGAACATCCTTGTATCTCTGCTTGAAATCATGGAAGAGATGGCAGGCAACTCTCTAGGGTCCACAGAACATTTGGTTACTGTTAAACACCATCTTGGGAAAGGAATTCTCAATTCAGATTGCAGGTTAGGACACTGAAGCCTTAGAGACACCCAACTTCAGTATCATCTGCAGCTCTTCTACTCTCTGATACAATTAAAAATAAAGCTTTAAAAAAAGATCCCAATCAAAATCAAATAAAATCAAGTATGATTTGATTTAAAGGTTAACTTTCTGTCTGTGATTCAATTTAGGATTTAAAATCTGAGGATAGCAAATGACTTCATTGTCTGATGATTGCAGGAACACATGCAAGAGAGAGTTGAAGTAACTGCAAACATAGTAATGCACTCTGAGACAGGAAACTACAAGCACAAGGCAGCAAGGCCACTAAGAAGCACATGGAGCAAGCCACCTGTTTCCATACTAGCCCAGCACCCTTAGGAAACAGCAACAGGAGTCAACTCCCTTTAAAAAGGCTTAACTTATAAAACTTATAAAACAAATTTCTCCCTTGAAAGCCTTACAAACTATCTATTAAAAAAAACCCACAGCACTGAACTATGATGAAGCACCATTTCCTGGACCACACAGAGAATTCTGTATTTACTGGAGGTTAAATAAAGGAAATAGTAGCCTGCCAACACACCTTCTCTTCCATTATATGTGATCAACAGAGCAGGAGATTAAAGACTGGCAATTCACAGGCACTGCAGAGGGGGGCAAGTTCAGGGGGACCTGTTTCTTGACATGGTCCTATGAGAACTATGAAAGCTACTGAACTGCCTCCTGAAATCCACTCATGCCCCAAGGGTCAAGAAGGTTGTGAAGCCCTCACAACATTTACAAAGCAGAAGCCATCCTTATCGATGTTACAAAACCTACCAAAGGACTACCTGTAGTAAAGAATGAACAATGTTTAAAGTGCTAAACTACCCAAGGTTCCTTTGATAGAGTAATCCAAGGGCTTAGCCCAGGATAAAGCCTTGTACATTGACACATCAGAAGCTGCTAACTGAGAAGATGCAACCCGTATGCCAAGAGAGAAATGTAGCAACAGAAAACTTGGAAACAAACACTCTGACTGATCAATACAAGACATATCTTAATATTCTTTCCTCCACATTCTTTCTCCTCAAGACTAATACTAAATGTTAAATCCAACATTATAAAACAGCATTGATAAAAGGATTGGAAAATGAAAGCTGAAGAAGCAACAAACCAGGAAATGTTTCCTCTTTAATTTAAGCATGAGCGTAAGACCCATAACTTCATTCCCCTCCACATTAGCATCCATAGAGACACATGTTTAAAAGAATGAAATTTCTTCTCCAGGGCAGTTATTACCTCTCTTGGCAAGACTCCCAGCTTCTCTCTCTTCTACTCCTTTATTTGTTTTTAAGACAAGTTCACTAAAAAAAACCCAACCAAACAACAACACACACAAACCACCAAAATACATTAGGAAAACCAACATACCTCTTTAGATTTGTTCCTAACATTGAAACAACTTTTTCAATACTAAGCTGTTCTTCTCAATACAGCAATCCCATCACAGAGGGGAATGAAATGGAAACAACACTGTCATGCCCAATGGGAAACAACTCGGCACCGCCAAGAAACTCCCCATCAAAGACGAGAACCAGGGGCTCTGGAGTAACTCACATGGTTCTGCAGGCAAACCCCATCACTGCAGTTGTGCCATCAACCACTTCATCCCTGCAGAAGGAGGACATGAACACAGCCAGAGGATTGAAAGAGCACAGGAATGTCTGTACCCTTTCTCACCAAAGGTCTAACCTGAAATTCTGTATCCCAAAATGTCAGTGGTGGCTTAAGGAAGAGCAAGATCGATTCAATCATGTACAACTTCTCCCCAAGCACTCAGCCAGTTTCCAACTATTTTCAGCTCAGGGGATTTCCTGAGTCTAATGTGGTTTGTTTATTTATACTCCTTCTTCCTCCTAATGCATTTCTCTTCCAAGGAGTCATCCACAGCGACTTCAAATAGATCCAAGTATCAGTGCCCTCAATCCCCAAGCTTGGGAATAATTACTGCAGTGAAAAACAAAAAGGTGGAATTGTGCACATTTCTGGGAATGTTCTAACGTGTCCCTTCAGCACTCAGGTAAAGAGTTACCCAGAAATCTTTATTTTTGGACTACAGAATTCCACCTCTGTGTTTATAAACCAAGTATCTGTGTAGTATATGATACTGCTAATGTTCACAAAAAACTATAGCTGGGACACTGAAAAGAGAAATCCTTTAAGTACTAAAGAAACTCCTAACAAAACTATAAACTTACTATTTAAAATGTGGAATGCAAATGTGAGAACAGAACAGTTCTCTGTAATAACCATACAATTCACAATATTTTTTGCTGGAGATGTTAATTCTTGCTTTATGTAAATTCTTCAGAGAAGATTATTTAAGACCACACTACTCTTAAATTATGGTGCAGATACTTATAAGCATAATTTAAGTGCACTGCACCACAATGCACAATTTCTTCCTTGAACATAATCTCCTTCCTGCATATATAAACTGTCTGTAATTATCTCTAGTCATACCTTTCTCCATTATTCAGCTTTAGAAATAACCATGCATTGATTGTCCCTGCTAAACTAAGCTAACTTATTTTTTAGTAGTCAATGATAAAAAAAAATGAAAGAACTCTAAGATTTTGATACAATTTGTAACACAACTTTTTCAAGAAACCTTGTTTACTGAGTATATTAAATCCATCACAGAAAACACAAGTAAAGAGAAGTCATGGTAACAGACTTGAAAAGCATAGTTTTTTTGCAATTAGCTTCTCTTCTGACAGAAGAGTGAATTCAGACTAACACTCAAAATCAAGAAAAGACTGTTTCATTTCATCATTGACAATTGAATGTTTTCACTTTCCTTTTCAGAATAAAAAGCCTATATAGTTTCTAAGAGATTTCAAGGATAAGATAAAATGAAATATTTTCCATTGCTGTAAAAACACTAATGTTTTCATGATCAGAGGTCTAGGAAGAATAAAAAAAAACATTAATTTGCACACAAACCAGTTCAGGTTTTTTTAAGTGACTTAGGAATTTTAATTTGGACTGTCTCAAGCACAGAATATACACACAGCTACTTGTACTGGAGTTTGCAACTAAAAATTGAAGATACAGTAATGCAAACAATGGCAAAAGGATTCAAATAAAACCTGATCTTCTGCTACAACTTCTCAAGGTCACAAGATTCTTTTTCAGTATCATGCACCATTAAAATTTACTTTGTTGTACCAGTCACTAAGAGGGATAGTGAATATGGTTTTCACAAACAGGATGGCTTTCATCTAGACTTTCACCCTCTTTATAGGGAATAACTTTGCTTAACTTTGGAAATGAAATACATGTGTGAAGCTATATGGGCAAGCAGCAAATCACAGCAATAGCTACGGATTACTTACCAAACCATATGATAGAAGTAACCAATCTTCGATACTAATCACTGCAAGATGGAATTTTCCCCAAAAATTTCCCATGAGGGAAGGGGGCAGTGAGGGGAACAGAGACAGACTTGCAATTATCTCTAATATTATACAGCACAATGCAAAGGATTTGGAGGAGAAATATTAATTTTTTTTTACTATATTTTAATAATTGGTAATAAAATTTGTCAAGTCAAAGTCAGCTATGTTAAGAGAACCTCAGTTCAGTTCATTTTTCACATAGAAGCTGTTGTCCAAAGTATTTTTTTTAGTTGTTTCTGTACAAAGCTGCTAAACCTGTTGCTGCTAAAGGCTGTGGAAGTTCACAGCCTGTGTACAATTCATAGGCACTTGCTGATGCAAAACACCTTTGAAGATGCTGCCTACCTTTCCCTGGGTTGTGCCTCTCAGGCTACCCCCTCACACGCAGACTGTGACCTCATGTGCATCAAACCCACTGAGAACAATCTTGGGTTCTGTCCACAACAAACAGGCACTAATCCCACAGACCAACAAAGAACTCCTCTTGTCCAGAATTTTATATACTACAAATAAATAGTATTAACAATAATAATAATAAAAATAATCTCTCTGAAATATTCTCTCTCTCTCTGAAAAAAAGTCTCTGAAGTGGCTACTCCAGAAAGATCGAGACAAAGAAAATTGCAGTTATCTTTCATCAGTGTTATCTCTCCAACCACATAAACAGCACAAAGAAGAAAATTATTTCCCCAGATACAGGGGAGACAAAAACCCTATGAAGCATATGAAGCACCAAAGAAGGCATCTTCATGTGAAAGTCATGGGAGATAAAAATGAGAGGGGAGGGAGTATGCATCTGCTGGGGACCAAGCAGAGAAAAGAGGACAGAGTTGGGAATCAGCTGGACAGAGTTGAGAAAGGGGGGGAAAAACCCAGGTCTGGCTGGATAAAAATCTGGAAAAAGTAATAGAAGGTCAGAAAAGAAATCTGATGAAGAATTAATAAGGACGGAAAATGCAGTCCGACAATAACAGAAAGAAAGCTGGGGGGCGGAGAAATATTTCTTCTATAATGTCTGTATTAAGAAAATGTGATATAAGTGATCCTGTTTCTATTGCTACTTGAAAATTGGACCTCATAATCTTAATCCTGTCCTACAATATTAGACTGGTGCTCCTTTGTTATTTTTCAGAAGAGAAGGGGTGAATACTGTGTGTATCTGAATACTGAACACAGTGCTTCCACTTCCAAAACTTCCCTGCCATGAAGTAATCTTGCAGCTGCTCCTTAAAATAGCAACAATCTCAATCATACAAGTCATGTCTCACCTATCTTACCAGTAAAAAAATATTTCAAATAAATGCACCATCACTCAGCTAAAATCACATCTTAACATCTTCAGCAGCAGTAGCAAAGGCTTCATGGAAGTTAGCAAATTAATTAATACAAAATGCTTTTTAATTATGTCACTACAAGGTTCTTTAAGCAAGGACAGGGACACTGCCTTTGCTGCCTTTTAATGTTTGAATCAGGAGCCTGCTGCCTTAATCTGACACACAATACAGTATGGCAAAGCTAGACAGTGTTTTAGAAGCACAATGCAGAAATATGAAAGACCCCAAAACAACCTAATATAAAAACCCTTTAAAATGAGTGACGAGGGCCACAAAGCACATTAGTGTGGGTATCGGATAAAACTGCAGGCCCTGGTTCACAGTTTTGATATGGCCTTTCTTCCATCTGTCCTTAAAATGACAATCCCTCAAATATTTATTTTAAAGGGTGCATCAAGGACTAGCAAACATTCAGGTTGAATCCTGCAGTTTTCTTATTCTTTAGAAGTTTAAGAACAAAAATATTTGCCTTCCTAGGGTAGGCAGGGTGCTCAAGCATGTTATTTGGTGTGCTCGTAATTTTAAAAATATTGTTTCAGTAATCAAATTTTAACACAGCTATTTAGAACCAGAGAACATTACAGATGTGTAACAAAACACACAAATACTAATGGCATAAAATAAATCCAGTGAATAATTCTTTGGGATTTCAGTGTTTTCAATTTTTTTTTTGTTTATATATATATATATTCATTAAAAACTATGTATTCATTTATTTTTTTTAAATGGATTCTTGCATTGCAAGCATTACTGTACAGTGTGTTTCCCTCCCCTTACCATAGCCATATGCTTTGTCTTTCCAAGTATCATTAATAAGGAAGTTGCCTTAAAGCCCATTGTAGTAACGGGTCAATATTCCTAGATCTGACATACAAAAGAACTTCTAAAACCAAGCTTGTCAATTTTTCTTTGTTTATTTTATATCTATTTTTTGCTCTTGTTCACCCTCCTTTGAAGTTAGTCTTCAAAGCTTCAATATCAATAGGAATGCAGCATTAAGGATTTTACGACACTGTGCTACTTAAACTTTTATTGTTTTGTTGCAAAATCATAATCAGAAGGATTAGACTCTTGTATTTGGCTTTTTGTTTCTCTCTTTCTTTGTAATTTACTCTTTTTTTTTTTAATTCCAATTCCAGCATGCCATAAATCTGTAGCATGCCCCTTTCAATCCTTCCACATTGACAAAATAATGCAGTTTACACTTAAACATGCTGAAGAAAAAAATTAACATTCTTTATCATTTTCTAGCAGAGACAGTTAATACTCTCAGGCTACATTAATGGAATCTTTCTGCCATTGTAGAAAGTTTGATAGCACTCTTATTTCAATGTCTGAATTTTTCTCCTTTTTTTGACAAAGACAAATGATTGCCATCAATCAAGATCCAATCGGGTATACACAGAGTCAAGCAAATGCATCACTCTTTACTGGTTTTCCTGCTATTTGTGCAGGCTTTGCTTCATATTATTTTATAGAATGATCAAAAAAGCAGCCGTAAGATAGATCATTCACACCCACTGTAAAATTAACTTTCATGAATAATGAGAGTTTTAAACCTCAGATAATGTATATGTTATACAGAAGATATTGCTGGAGTTCATTTCTGGCTGGAGATTATGTAAATGATACTATATGACCTTTATCATTACAAACAGGACATGCAAAACACATATTATTTCATACATCATTCTAAAGTAAGTCAGAACCTAAAGGAGAATCAGTCATTTATAATGTTCATGGTGAAGAGCTAAGGTTGCAAGAAAATGATATGAAGTACCTCTCACGTGTTTGACTACTCCTCTTCTGAACCTGTTACTTATATGCTCTAAGCATACTAGAAATAACAAAGATGAACCTTATCCCCTTTGTTTCTTATAAAGAAAATCCGTATTTTGTTTCTTGATAAAACCATTTATCTCAAGACCAAAGTAAGGTGATAATAACCACTTATGTCTATCAAAGTCAATTATATTGAATTAATAGTAATACATACAGCTATATTTATATAATGAATGAATAAATAGTTCAATTTATTTTACACAAAACAATATTTTAAATCACTTTCCTTATGTTACTTCCTTATCACTAAACAATAAGCTGAGCAAAGTTAAATTGCTTAAAGATTTCCTAAAGACAAAAGGTACCATTCACCGTGAAGGCTGGACAGTTGATACACATATGGAATCAATGATGAACTCTAGGAAAGATCTAGCAAACCAAGAAACCCTCAGACTTCATTGCTCCAGACTTCTCTTTTCTGCACCAATGAGGAACAAAGAGTATGAAATCTGGTTTAAATTTTGAGGCTTACACAGCTCTTAAGTATGCAAAGGCCTTTACAAAAATATCTAAATAAATCTATTTACACAAACTTATATTTTATTGTTTCTATACATTGTGAAACCTCAAATAGCTATCAAAGAAATTCCTATTGCAAAAACATCAAGTCTTTGGTATCAGCATGCAATAAGAAGAAAAATTAAGTTAATATTTTTTATTTGGTTAATATAAATTCAGTGACTCATATTATCCTTGGTTCAGGAAGAATGCTATGCCACAGAGTTGACCAGTTCTTAATTCCCAGTATCTTTCTCACTTTCAAACCTTCTGTCTACCATTTCTTTTGTCTAATCCTAACAAAATCACATCCTTCTGACGGAGAGGTTCAGTAGCTTCTGCTGTTCTGCTGGATCACAGCACAGCTTAAGACACTCATCACACACCACTCTTCACACAACAGCCAGAGATTAAGGCTCACCCCTGATTTATTTCACACTCTGGTACTGCTTCCCCAGTGGTAGTACACTTGTGACACTTGTCCTTCAATCTCCACAGCGTGCAGACAGTGTAACATAATAGAAATTAGGCAATATCCAGAAATCACATGTATTGTAGATTTTGTAGAAATCATCACTGAAAAACAAATCAGCTTTACAAAAGAAGATAAGCTTTGAATGGTTGAATAAATTTTATTATAGAACACTTGCTGCCTGTACAAGGCATCATCCTGATGCTTGCATGTCACATTCTTTAAAACAAATTTGTACAACAATTTTCTTCCCAAGGGCCAATGCAGGGCAGACAAGTCTGTGTGATACTCAGAATTTCAGAACTGTAGCTTATCACATGAAAGCTTACAGCTGCATCTTCAGGCTGATACACACAATTTATACCTGTATAACTAGAACAATTTAGTGTTCATATTTATTAGTTTTATGTCCAAATGTAGATCATTATCCTTCTCCCTTTCCTCCACTGACGGTTAGATATAGGTATCCCTCACTGCACTTTTTTCTGAAGCCATTGCTTTCATCAGTTGCAGCTTTTGGTTCTAGAGCTCTCTGTAATTTTCATACCCCATTCCTCTCTTGGTCAAGGGATTTTTTTCACCATCTTCATGTCCCTTTCCACCAAGAAGGGAATGCTTTTACACACTTCTTCCCACTTTTCTTGCCATTTCTTTTCAAACTCTAAAATTGCACTGTGAAGCTGAATAGTAAAAGCAAGGGAGTGTAGAAACATGGTATTTATATTGCCATTAACTACTTTTCTGTTTGGGCTCTAGTAGGTCATTTGATGCCCACACATGGGCTAATCAGACACCAGGAGTCCCATGTCCCACTCCTTTACTCCTCTCCAGTTTCCTAATTACCTTAGAAATATTATTGTTCTAATTAGTCATGGCTGTCACACTTCTCCATACAGCAACTTCAGCCATTCTGCCAGAGCTGCACTTGAATCTGTGGTAACATCATTTACCTTGATTGCAGTACCCAAAGAACAAACCCAAGGAAAGAAGAACAGAAAACTCTCTTCAGTGTCAAAAAGCAGGGTCAAATTACAGACCAAATAGTTAGAACTGCATTATGTAGTGTAAATATATTTTAATTCAACTCTGAGAAATAAGCAACCTGTTTATGTCTTCCTTCTCCATGTTCTGAATTCATAAGAGTGTATTCAATGCACAAAGCACTAACCTAAATTGGGTATTTACTCACATGCAATTCCAAGAATCTGTCCTCTTTGCATTAGCTAGAACAAATGCAAATATCCCCTCAAAGATGGAGAAATTAGTAATTTTCTAATACATGCACCTGACTAAAAAAAGGAAACTAAAACAAAAGACAGCGTGCAAAAGACAAAAGAAGTATGGGAAAAAAACCATTTTAGTTTTGAGCTGTTTTTTATTTCTTAATAATTTTTTCGTATTTTCCTTTTCACTAGCACTACTAGGCTCTGAGATGATTTCTTAATATATTAAATGCCTCCTAATTACACATATATTTAATAACATGTCTTTGGGCAGTTTACTTAATAGTAGTTGTGCAACATTTACCTTACCTGTATAATTTCAAAATCAGCACAATAAGAGATAAACTAAAGATAATTATTTTTGTGTTTTGTATTTAAATTGTATCAAAACAACCCTGCTCCTCAGCCTGAGCATATATATGAATCAGATACTCCAGTGTAAGATAAAAACACGTCAGATTTAAAAGTATAGTTATCTTAAACTAAATAGGCCACACAGTATGAAACAAATGAATGATGTCATGTCATGACAGTATGCTCCAGTCAATTTACTACTTTCTTCTCTTTGAAGGGTTGCCTTCTACTCTTTAAAGAAGAAAAAATTTGTATTGTCATTAGTTCTGTTGAAAAAAAACAAACCTGCAAAGCCTAGATTTTTCACACAAAAAAAATCTCCCACAAAAATAATTTACATAGTAAATTATAACATTCTTGCAGGAGCAACTGAGGGCAAAAGTTACCTTGATCAGGGAGTAAGGCATGGGGTTCAATGTCTGACTTGTTCTTCGATCTAAACAGCTCTTGATACCTAACAGCACATTATACATACAGTAAAAACAGCAGTTTATATTTCTCAGTGCTTGCTTGCTTCCTTGTTTATATATTTCAGATTTTTGACTAAACATAAGACATGTAATGACTTAATCCCAAAAACACTTTTCAAATGGTACTATGTGTATGTCTTGTAATTGAATCAATAAATTTTCATGGCCCAGTGTTTACTTTTTGCTGAAGAATGAACTGTAGCACAAGAACCAGTTACAGCCATTATATTGCTAATGTGGCAAATACTGTGGAGTCAGTCTGAGTAAACTCTACAAGGTTACAAGGTCAAAATAAAAGACTGCATAATTTATCAGATCGGGCAAATCATTTTGAAAGTACAGAGTTAAGTGCGGCATTAGTCCGAGATTACCGCCTTTCATGAATAAAGGTTGGAATCCATGTTTATTCAGTCATACTATAGATGGCATGTCCTGTATAAACTTCATTAATTTAAAGAAACCCTGACACTGTCACTATTTAAAACAGTGGAACATAAGTAATACATGTTGTTCTTTCAGCATAACCATCCTAAACCATCTAACATTGTTGATCTTTCAAAATAACAAGTCCTAGATTGCTAAGAAATAACCTCAAGCAATGCTACTGACTGCAGTCCTTTTTTTCCCCACAGTTTTGTGACAAATTCAGTTACAAAATACCCAAAACTATATTTTCTTTTTAAGCTTACTAAAATATGCTGCTGATATCTTTTCATGGCATATAAACAAGTAAAAAATAAAGAAGCCAGCATGAAGGTCACCTAAAAGAGATGATATTTCTAACTTTTTTTGCAAAATTTTACTGCCAGTCGCAATTTTGGAACACTCTTAGTTTTGTCCTCAGCATTATAACACTCAAATCTTCCTACTGCTGTTCACTAGTTAAAAAATCAGTATAATTTTAGCAAGATTAGTTATATGTGTAATGGAAAATTTAAAAAGCAAGACAAAGAATGAACAGAGGTTACACTGTTCTCAGCTGCTGGGGTTGTTTTCATGACTGGTGGTTAATTGAAGGTATGCAAGTAGAAGGTGGCACATGAACTAGTATTTCATCCTTAAAATTATTAGAAAGGAAATCTATGGTTAATGTTTAAATGTTTGCAAGTTAAAAGGTCAAAATTGAAGGAAAAATGTGTTTGGGCATGAGAATAGGAGAATATTTCTAAAAATAAGTAGCAATGTTAGGGAGACTGACATGACAACTCCATATCTTACAGGGAGAACATTAATCAGCCTCTATTCCACAGTCCAAGCAGTTTGTATTAAGTTAGGAAGAGAAAATTCAAGGGCATTTATATTGTGCAAAGGCATCCCCTTTATGAACAGCAGAAGACCACACATCACTCAATTCCCCACTCTCCTGAATGCAGCACTCAGCTCCTGAACAAATTCTCTTTTGGGGAACACTGCTGTAGTCAACTTTATCTGCCAAAATTCAATATTATCAAATTATTGAAAATTATTGAATAATAAACAACAGCAAAACAATGTTATTGTTACTTTCAATAATAAAAACACTATTCTTCAAATGAACTCATCTCTACAGTCCAGAGCACCAAACTGTGTTTACAATTACCTTTGGAAAATTCAGCTGAAAATGGCACCAGTGAGCAAACTCCTACATCACAAAGATAATGCAGTCTCAAAAATACCATGTTTGCATTTCTTTCCCCAATGTTCTCCTCCTCTAATTACACACAGGCAAATCATATTTTTCAAGAGAGAATAGGAGGTGCCAGAAAAAAAAAATGTTGGCTATTTGCAAAGAAAGATTTTAAGATGTAATAAACTGTTGCTTTTATGAGAGCTTATCAGAAAAATCAGGGAAGAAAGAAATCTTGTTTATTTATATATATATATATTTATTTACAATTGAGAAATAAATAATTTCAAACATATAAGAAATGGACATATTAAATGAGTGTCTTTGGTGATTTTAACATACAGAACCACATTATTTCTATCATCTCAGATACTCTCAGTCATAGTTTTCTACTTGTTGAGAGAATAATGATTAATTGCACAAGAAAGCTGAACAAATAAAAAAGGAAAGGGAACACTAAAAATAGGAGAAGATAAGAAGTAAAAGAAGAAATGAATCAAAGAATGACACAGTATCACAGAGTTTGAAGAATGACCAGTCCCAGAAAGTTTCCCTGTACCTCTTCAAGTACTCTAATACGAACTGTGGGATGAAAAAGACATTCAGGGAATATGATGAAAATGTGGTGTTGGCAAACGATTCATAGCTACAGCAGACAGATGTATCAGAAGACTAAGAACTAACCAAGTTGAAAAGAAACCCAATGGGATTAAGGATATGGGTCAAAGAGGGAAAGAGGGATTAAAGAAGAAACATGCCAGAAAGAAAACGTTTACAGTGAGCAGCAACAGAAGCAAGGAAAGAGAACATGCCCCTGAGCAACATTGCTTAGCTGCCTGAAAAGAAAACCAGCTTCATTCGTCTGGGATTTCCTCTCATCAGATAAAAGTGACAGTAGCAGTGCAATCTGATTTCTGTATATAAAGGCACTCCAAAGATAACTATGCAAAGGAGAAACATCTGCTCAGCATGCAGCAGACCACCTCTGCTCTGGCAGGGGAAAGGTATGATGGGCAAAGGACAGGAACATCAGCAACAGCTGCGCTCACTGCAGACTGGAGAGGCTCAATTATCTCTCTTCTAATCACTGTCTCACCCCAGCTAATACGAATTGTGTGACGGGCAAGGGCCTATAGGTAAGAGGTTACATACAGGCAACATTTCTGAGGCTCTCATTTAATAGTTTGGAAAAACATTTCAGTAGTCACAGTACAGCCCACATATAGATGGAACACATAGATCTAGTGAAGAGAAATTAAGTGTAAATCCTGCTCTTCCAACAGACTGTTCACAAGTAATAAAAAAAAAACCCTCAGGGCAAGGAGGGGAGACAATATTTGAGATTTGCCAGAAAATAAGCTTTCAGGTCAGTTTGTGATGAGTTCAAAAGCATACTGACAAGTCCCAAACACTTTTAATAAAAAGTTTGAAATAAGAATGGACATAAACACATCCTTTGATTATTACTGTAAAACATTTTTTTAATTTCATTCATTTACTTTCAAGTTATCTTTACACATTCCTCTCAAGACTGATACAAAACACAGAAATAGTTTTATTGAGCAATTCATCCTTAAGCACGACTGTTCTTCAGGCTTTCATAAACTAGCAAGAACAATTTACCAAAGCAGAAAAGGCAAAAAAAATGGAGTTAATGCTTTTAAAATGTACATATAACACAGCTGCATGAACTGTGTATTTAATGTGGGGTTCAATTATTCTCTGATCTGTTCTAACTTCAATTGAAAGCTGTTTGGGATACAAAATAGATTCTCATATTTTGCCCACTGCCACCACAAGGTAACTGGAAGGCTGAATAAATGACTGGAAAAAATTCTCTTGCAACCACTCAGTACTTAAAACTGGCAGAAACCAAAGTAATTTTTTCTTATTATTTCAAAAATTCCAGAAATTTCTATAATGAAATCAGATTTTTGAAAAATTACCACTTTCTGAAAACAAAAAAAAGTTTCAAAAAATTCTGTTTAAAACAGTCAAATCAATCCTCCTTGACACGCTAGCAGAAAAAAAACCAAACGTATCAAAATAAAAAAAAAATCCATTCCAGAAGTACAAAAACTCTATGCTTAATTAGATGAGTAAGATGCTTTTTTTGTCTTCTGCACCAAAAAAAACACTGCGATCTGTAGAAATTTGCTACATTCACTGAGGCTTGTGGTTGATGTTTCAAGGCTGTGATGATATCAATGATTAAATTATTGTCTTTTGGAATAAACTCTGTACTGCTAAAGTAATGCTTTGAAGTAACCATAATACAATTGTAATGCATTTAAATCAAATCCAATTTCTCCATAGAATATTCTGAATACCTTGCAGAGCTACCAGATTGACTTACTTTAACTAATATCAAATTTCTTAGTTTTTTGACCTAAGGAGAGAATGGCTTGAAATAGATCAGACTAAACCTCACACTGGAAATGTTTTAAGACAAAGAACCACCTCTTCCACTGACCTGAATGGACAAATAAAGGGGAGCAGAAAGAAACCTGGAAAGAAAGCTAATTAAGTGCTGGTAAGGTAGTCTCAGCATTTTTCCTTCCAAGTTTTTCTTTTTTCTCTTTTTCTTTTAATCCTTCACACAAGTCTCATCAGACAGATACTTGGTCTAGTTTTAAAAGGCAAAATGAGATATGCAGGAATGTTCCTTCCATCTCAAACTTCTGTTGTCCTAATAGAACACTATAGCAAAACTAGCACAGACTTTCTGTTGTATGGGACAAAAAAATAAAAGGTAGGAAATGCTATGACATCTGTACAATGGAAGGGAAAGATATCATATCTGATTTCACTTGATTGTAGTTCTTACTCTAAAACATAATTTTGTCATTGTCCAATCAAACTACATATACACATCATCATGGCAGTTAGTCATATTTTTTTTAATAACAGAATGACAAAAGCAATTGATTCACACAACAGAAGAATTATATGTAATTTCTGTGGAAGCCCAATGCTAAAATTTCACAAATCTCTGTCATTAGCTGTTTAATTCTTCTCCCAGTTTGACTTGTGCAACACACAATGATGCAGTACAACACACTGACAGCCATCATATAGTGAACCACTTCAGTCCTTCATTTAAAATTCTTGACACTGTGCACAAAGTAACCTTTTTTAACAATTTACTGTACTTTTCTCCTTGTATGATCAATTTTCCATAGGCACTTTAAACATTTCATATAAAACTTCAGGAGGTGCCTGCTGTCTCATCTACTGCTAATGAATTCAGGTGCTATTAGAACTGCCAACCTTGTAATGGACTATTATTTTTTTCCTTCAGGAAAATTAAAACCATTACATCTCTCTCTGTTTTCTTAATACCAAACAAACAGCTGTCTTAATTATTCCAATTTTATATCTTTACCCTTAGCTTGATAAATATGCACAACTTCTACCAATACATCTTTATCCAAAACACCCTAATAAATCAAGAGGTGACAATATTACACACTCTTTCTGCTATTTAAAACATTTCAGACATAGAAAAAAAAAGACAAAAAGTATTTCTTTTGTGTACCCCAGAAATGAAAGAGGGTGGGGACAGGCCAGCTTTTTAGCACTACATCCAGAAATGTGCCAGAAGTAGAACTTTCCTGGGCAGATACCAATTTGCTAAGATTCTTCCCCAACATTTGCTGCTGTTGTAACAGAAGGATCATCATTACCACAGAAGGATGCAGATTTTACAATCAGTGTAAACAACTGAGTCTACTCTAGCCTATTAGAAGTCAGAGGGAAGAGAGTGTACATCCAGGATCAGTAAATCTGACCAACCAAAGGTATAATCATTTCCAAATGACTAACATTGAAAGGAAACCTTAAGGAAAAAAATTGTATCTATTATCACTATGCCTAAATAGGATTATTCAACCCTCCTGAGATAAAGTTATGTATTGAGTGAGTGTCTAAATACTAAGAAAATTTGTGAGAAGAGAAATGCAAATGGTTTCCTAATTATCTACAGCCTATTAACATGCAATCCTGATTACTAGCAATTAAAATCTGCTTAAATTTTATGACAAAAGTTCATTGAAACGTTGAAAATTATATGCTAATTATTGCACTGTAATGCACATGCATAGTGTGTATTCTGACTACAGACACAATAAATAACGGAATATTGTGCACAGTGTAACTTGAAACTCAACTTAAAAATGCAACATGCTGATTTCATATTGTAAAAATTCTCAGAAGACACATTAAGCCATATTAAAGAGTCCTATAAGAAATAGCAGTTGTCAGTGTTATCCTATTGCAAGGTTATCAGAATACACTAAAAAGTACAACAAAGTCCAAATTAAAAAATTATTATTTAGATCATAAACAATTTTTCCTGTGTCTATGCTACAAAAAATTCTCTGTTTACCCAAACAATGAAACATCTTTTGGGGAGCATTTTCGAATAAATATGCCTTTCTCCTTGAAGAAAATATGTGTCTAGTTTCTCCACAGGAATCAAAGCTGGTTTGACATTTAGGAACCTACATTTGAAATTAGTACCTATGTAATTCTTTAGTCTATATCCTGAACAAACCCTGAGTAAGTGATTAAACCAGAATACCACCCCAGAATAAGACGACTGACAACTGAGATCTTCTTCAACATCGTTGATCTGCCTCATATTGACCCTCTGCTAAATCCTGAAATATCACTAAGCTTGTGTGTTTGCTGGTCCTCACCATCCTTAAAAAAATAAGATAATATTACCTGAATCATCATTAATTAGGAAGAACTGTCTCTTGGTGTTTTGCTGAATGGGACCCATCTTTCTCCCATGTTTCTCCTCTATGTTTTTCACCACCTCCATTTCTGTAGTACTGGTTATTGTAATTTGAAACAATATTTTAGAACTAATCTTGTGGATGAAAAAGTTCTCCCTTATGCATTTAAGTAAAAACTTTAAAGAGAACTACTGAGGATGAGTTTCAAAAGAGTAGAAACACTACTCTAGCAACATCTCTTTGTTCTTTTATGACAATCCATTTTCCTTTTAACACTTCAGATCGTTTTTAGATGCCTAAACAGTCTAGACATTAGGGTTGTTGAATAAAGTAAGCAGTCACACCTGTCATTATTAGCATATTTTCATAGATGTAACCTACCCAACACAGTCTTAAAATTGCTGGTTTTATTCCCTTAGAGAAGGCTCCAGAGAACCTGGAGCACACAAAGACACAGAACCTTCTGGGGGGACACACAACCAAATAGAATGGATTAGAGAGAGGGAGGCCAAGAGCAAAAGGCAGGGTCTGACATAAATTGCAACTTACCTGCACATATTTGCATGCACACTGCTACTGAAATCTAATCTGGGGAGCAGAAGGTGGGATATTTAGTTTTAGATTTGCTTTTTTTCTACAGGTGGCTCAAAAATATAGCAAATATGCTCAAAACTATAGTAAATTACAATAAATCCCAGAAGAGAGCTCTGTAGAGAGCACATGAAAAAGAGCTTCACCAGTGACTTAACAGAAGCCAGAAAATCCTTTTCCAAAAAGCATTCTTTTATTAAAAAACAAACAAACAAACAAAAAAACCAACATTGAACTGCAGCATAAACTCAGGTATTTGAAATGCATTTGCAACAACCCTCTAAAAAAACTTCTAGCTAATATGCTGGAGTTTGAGATGCAAACCATACATTTGAGATTAGAATGAGGCTGTAGGTCACAAAGCTGTTTCAGCACAGGGTTCAAATATAAACATACATAAACTGGCTTCCATGCCAGACTAGAGAGATTTAGTACCTTGACATGTTCTGAAAAATATATAGGGACACCAAAAGCAATAAATATAAACCAAAAAGTGGCAATCATGAAGAGTCCTGAGAGTTTAATATTAATAGAAGAATCTAAAATTTATACATGGTTTCCCCTCAGTTTAAAACCCAAATTCTATTTTGCTGAAACTTTTTAAGTTACGACAGGAAAAAAAGTCTCTAGATTCCTGTGCTGGTTAATGATTATTTTGATTATATTTTAGTACTTCAGGAAATATGGTAACAACAGGAAAAACTGAGGGTAAGGTACATCCACAGGCACTGAAAATAAATGTGTGTGGGTTCAGTCAGCTCTTTGACTGTCATGTAGCTTTAAGGCTGGGCCCAAGGAGAAATCACTCATTCTGATACGACAAAGTAACATGGTCAAGATCAGAGTACTTCTATTTTATTCTCACTTTAACAAGAATATGTGCCCTTTCTAAATAAAAATAGATACTAACAGCATTAGGCTACTGATCTTCCTCTTAAAAACAGTCCTAAGGAAACATAATGAAAGTAGTTACAGAGGCTTTTTTCCTTCCTGGCATGTAAATATACAATCACAGGCTTCAAACTTAATCTATAATTTCATGTAAATTGAAACAACACTTTTCTTTCTATGCCAACTGTGTTCAAAAAAACATATCTAATACTTTCACTCATTGTCATCATTAAACAGTAGCAGTGTTTCCACAAGCTTTTGCACTTCATAAATTAAGAGCTGATGCGGGGGAAGGTTGGGAGACAGTTCTCATGCAAGTGAAAGCATCTAGTGTTAACAGATAAAATAAAAAATAAAAATAAAAAAAAGGGAAAGGAATAGCTAAAACATTCAGAAATAAAAAATAGTGTTTACTGGGCCCATGAAAAACAATGATTTGGCTTTGTGTGTTTTGTTCTCTAGGACACCAGGGAAAAAGATAGATAAAAAGTACACTAGGTGTTCATAAAAGGTAGAACAGTTTTTTAAAGTTAGTCTTACAGTTATTTTTCAAGCCCCCAGTTTTAGACTAATGCTTTATGTGCCGTTATTTTGCTTTTACTGCAAAAGGAAGAGCTGGCTTCCAAAGATAAAGGAGATTTTTGGTAAATGGTGAAGGTACAGAAATAAATGACCCACTTGGCTAGTGTGTAATTACACTGGCTGAGATTGTAACAATCTATCACATGAAGGAGGATGACACCACGCTAAGGGGTTAGTCAAAGGAGATAGCCTTTGACTAACTACTGGACACAGGCGATCGATACTCCACAGATATTGTTCTCTCAAAAAAACAATTGAGTTCTAAAAAAAATTTGAAAATAGATTCTGCCTCTCCTCCCAGATACTGATCAGAGAGTCATCTTGACCTTATTCTGGAAAAGCAATGCTTTCTTAAACAGGTATATGGAACAAATAAATCCTCCAGTGTCCTGCAAAGCGTTTTTACATAGAGTTTTGATTTCAGCTATTTTCCTGGTTTTGTTGTTTGAAAAAGCTCCTCCAATAAGCAAATTAGAAAGCACATATTCACTGAGAATGAGTCTGCCATTATATATTTTGCATCTCTCATTAACAGCATAAAGAAATCCAATAGGAAGAGGAAGGCAGAGAGCTGAGACTGTGAGGATGTCAGCAATCATGGAGTTTGCACTGAGCTAACAGCCACTACTCACATCCTGTTGTAATGACTACACTGCAAGTTACATTTAATAGTCCTTTGCAGTAATCAAGCTAAAAGAGACATACATATTTATTTTGAAGCTGGGAGAACAGCGACTTTCAAACTGTGAGTACCCAGGGAGAACACTCTTGGTGTGCCGAATATTTCAGGAAGACCTCACAGCACCTGCCAACAGCATCAGAAGAGGGAGTTTGGCTCTTCAGAGTGGTTTGTGGTGCCAAGATGAGAAACAACACACATGAACTGAGACACAGAAGTTCCAGCAGTGTTGGAGTAAATTTTTGTTAGCTATTACAATACTTAGGCAGTGGAGTGGGACACTCATGAAGGTTCCATCCACCTAACTCAATAATACCCTTGGCAACTGATCTCACAGCTGATTTTGGTTCAGCTAGGTCACTTCCTCAGGCCCCTTCCAATCTGAATTTTTCTATTATTTCATTAGGAATTTTAATACTAACAGAATATGTCTGGAGTTTGTTTATTTGTGTGGTTGGTTGGTTTGAGGGGAAAAAAAATCAGCATTTTGAAGCAAACTAGACTATAAGCCATCCAGAAACAAAGGAAGTGACACTTTTGGGATTTAAGAATATAACCATACAAAATTCACTCAAATGTGACAACACAACAGTTAAGAAAGTATTGGTTCCAATAATAAGCTCTACCTTTTTTCAGTGGACTATAATTTGTAATTTAGAGGAGTATCAACTAGAGCCCACATTTACAGATTGCAAATGGGAAGTATGAGGGAAGAATAAAAAATCCAAAGAAAGAAAAGCTACTGTGTAGCTGTTGCTTGCTAGCAAGGTGTGCTGCAGGAATTAGAAGACATTGACAAATTGAAAAAAAAATTAAGAAATCTGCTACTTTGAAGAAAACCAATATTTGAGAATGGAGGCAGTCTGCCTTCTGTCCATTTTTATGATTCCTTTAGCACCTAAAGCCACTGGTGAGGGGGACCCACAGAAGCTCCATTAGGGTACATTTGATGCAGAAGCTGATGTAAATGAAGCAGCAGTAAATGTATCTATCATATGGAAGATATGCTGTTTTTTCTCTAGGAGAGGTTAAACTGGGACATCAGTCACAGGCGTCTATGTACTTCCAAAGATGCAGATGGCTTTGTTTTGCCGGAGATTTGCCAGTAAAATAAAGAGCTAATGTGAATTTTTCTGCTTTACATTAATGTCTTTCCAGTAGTATAGATAAAGCTGTAGAAGAGCACACCACCAGCCTGAGAGTATTCCCCTAACTTGCTGCTTCCAAGCAGATTCCCCCTCTTTTCCTCATTCCTGTCCATGTTGCTCCACAAGAGGTGGAAAATGAATGTACAAGACCCTTCTTGCCTCATATATGTCCAGGCAGGCAGAAAAAAAACCAGAATGGGCTTCAAGACACAAACAAAAAGTTTGTCTGTACATGATGCAAAGTCTTCACCTTTCAACTGGTCAGAAATCCTGAAAAAAAAGCTCCAAAAGACCTATCCAGACTGGAAAAGTAAGGAACACACTTTCCACTTGAACCCAAAATCGATGGGTTTGTTTTTAAACATAATTGTCACAATAGGATGATTAAAAACTTGAATTATAACTGAAAAATCAAAATAACTTTAAAATCAATATAATCAATTAAGTAGATAAGCATCAAAAAGACAACCTGAAATGAAGTCATGTTCACATAGCAGGAAATGTACATTAGCATGAAACCATTTATAGGTTTATATTACAGCAAACAGAAAAACAGACAGCACCAAACACTGCTAAGAGAATATGCTCATGCAAAAAGAATATTCTGAAAATCATCTCCTTTGGTTAAGAGGAGGGTATTGATTGAATTCTAGCATATATTACTTTTCTATACAGCCAGAAAATTGACTGCTATGGAGCTCAGGATATTAAAAAAACAGTTCAGCTACTTTTCTGTTCTCTTTAGACTTCTCCAATGTTCCACTGAAAAAAATCTGTCCACATTTAAACTTCACCTAGGATAAATCAAAATTTTGCTAAGAGGTCTTTACCAGCTATAAAATAACCCCCACAAATCTTAGGGCAGCAAAAAATTCTAGTCCTGAACTTGAACCAGAGCATCTGACCTGCAATGACAGAACTCAAACACCTCCCCTCTTCTCTGCTGTCTTAACTCCTTGAGGAAAAGGAATGCTAAAATGCTACTAAATAAAAACTCTCTGTTTCCACTCTATATTTTGAACTTTGTTAGAAAATAATGGCAAAAGATATAGGAAAAATGAAGATTCTGGCTTTTCACAGGGTAAATTAGTTGATACAGATACACGATTATCTAAAACCTTAATATTAACTGGAATGATAAAACATTGTAGCATTCATACTGCAAAATCAAAATGAGTTTATAATTCAGACATAACCTGAGACTAACAGAACAACAGCTATAAGTGTGTGTTTAAGGTTTTCATGTTTGCTTGCTTTTATAGTTACACTTCCCCTTTCAATAATAAGAAAAAAATATTTCAGCTCCTGACAACCCACTATATTTATTTTTAAACATGAGCTGGAGCTCTTGGAAGGTTCCGACATTAGAAATATTTTTTTTTAAGTTTTTCCTCTTCTTAGTAAAGACTAATTTCACCAACTATAAACAGTAGAATTCTGTACTACCTAATGTGAAGTTGCAATAATAAAATCTGAAAGTTCTGTCTGTAGCACCCTGACAGCCGTTACCTAGCTCAGAAGCAGGAATTACAAGGATCTGCAGTACTATAACTTGCATTTAATTCAGCAATTTCAAAAACCCCACACTTTTAAACATATATATAAAATAAACAGGGAACATTAAAAATTATCACACCTTGAAATAATGCGTCTGTTTTGTTCATTTTTTTAAATTTTATTTGTGTTTTAGGTTGTAAGAGGTTGAAGAAGGAAATCACCAGACATATGAAGAGGAATGTTAAAATGGAAATTTGTAAAAAAAATAATACAATATCAGGTTCTTTATATTTCTCAACTTCAGTAACTACACATATTTTTCTTACATTCCATATCAAAATTACTGGTGTGAGATTACAGCCCTAAAGATTTTTTTAATTCATTATGCAACTGATTTTTAAAATCTGTGTGTGTGTGTGTGTGTGTGTGTGTGTGTGTGTTGTATTTTAACAGAACTCCAAAACTTTCAACTTCAGCAACATTTGAAAGGTCACAAAGCCAAGTTGTACTACAGCATATGGAAAACTTTACCAACTCCACTATACATTCAGCTATTCATATACATGTCATATTACTGTTATTCTTGTTAATCTCAAAAAAATGTTTAGCTTTTGAAAAGTAAATGTTATCATAAAATGACTTTGTAATGATTCCTCTCACTTCTGTTTTGCGCAACACCTCAATCTGCTTTCAAATTCATCACTTCAGATCCTCCTGGCAGTATTGGACTTGCCTACATCAGGCAGTAGTTCAGTATGAAGATTACTTCCACATCGAAGAAAACAGTAACAAAATGAATTTTTTTACAATCCAGATTCAGAAATATTTTTTGTCATTGTAATCTGTCATTCTTTTCTAGGTCCACTTATTCTAGAGTTTATTTCTAAGTAAATCTTCAGTTAAAGCAGCAATGAAAAACAACATAGGATGTGATTACTAAGTAATCATTCTAAACCACCAAACAGCAGACTCCAGAAACAGTAAAAATTAGACACCTACTTATACTGGTAGAGTGATTATGATTGTTTATTCTCTGAAAGTCTTACTCCGTTTTTGAGCTTCTACTTCCCTTGAGCCTTTACATATCACACTGAAAAGCTGCACCAGCTAACTGGTGTGTACCACCAGTTCCCAGTGTGGACACAGAGACATTAACTGTGATTTTGGTTCCTGAACAGTACAATCTGAATGCCTTGCATGCTTCTGATGATCTACACGAGACAAGAGTATGAAAAAATAGGATTTTTGACCAGCACTGGCAACACTCTGGGCTATTGATACAATTCTACTGTGAAGACTGACCTTCTGCAGAGGTGTTCAAATTTATTTAGGGACCTGCCTTAAATTAAAGCAACAAAGCTCCTATTTCTGATAACAACCTACAGAGAGGTTCATGCAATAAAATTATCCTGATAAAACTATCAAGCAGATGAAAGCACAAGGCTTCTGAAAGGAAAGAACAATACAACCTGGCTTTACCATGCTACAACACTTAAAGCACGCATCAAACTTTGCTTCCTCTCCCTGATAAAAACCAAGTGAATAAGCAACTGCCTGCTCAAAATACCCAGAAAAATACACTGATAGCTTTAGCTTCAGAAACAATAAAACAAATATGATTTTTGTCTGTTAAGCTATTAAATAAAGTGTAATTTAACTACATTCACAATGTTTCTTCCCAGCACAAGTTTCATCTCTGCCACTCACATTTTAATAATTCAGCATAATACCGTTTTCAAAGTTTTGTGTAATTATATCTCTGTCTACTCATAGGAAGGAAAGCATTTGGCAATTTATCAAGACTAGTTTGAGCAAATCAGCAAATTCATCTTTGCTTTTGCAAGATGAGGCCTTTTGACAACGTAATAATAATAAGTATACTAAAGTTGGAGGAGGGAGGGCTTGTTTGTTTTAAAGTCATTTCTACAATGATAGCTAGTTAATCATAGAATACAATTCAGGGGGAAAAACCACCCCTAGGCATGATCTATTTCATTTGAGAAGTAAACTCTATTATATTTGTGAGATGGCATTTGATCTCCTTCCCTCCCCTTTTCATTTTGAGGATTAGTCACTATCAGTAGACTGAAAAACCTTTTCTGTTTCAGGCAAGGCTTTGTGTTCTCTCCTCACTCTGCAGTGGCTTCAAAGACCTCAGTGTTGACTGTATTTCTCTCAGTTATGCCCCTCACCGAGGCAATCACTTTAGCATGTCTATACTAAGTTGCAACTCTCCTTTCCTGATACTCAAGACAACTTTTTTTCCCCAAGCACCACCTTTACAATGCCTTGTTGGCAAACATTTCTGAAACCAAATTATCTACCTTCCATTCTTTGTCATTTACAACTCTTTCACCACTGCCAAAAGAAGTTTTTTCCCTATGAGACAGCCCTGAATTGTGTTTTGTTCTCAACTACCACATACGTCAAAATGGATGTTTGATTACAATTCCAACATTTCCAGTCATCATTTTTTCTGTTGTCCCTCCCAACATCTTATTGCAGAATTTTTGAAGTTAGAATTAGAAACTATTCCTGTATTTGCAAAATGATCATAAGTAAGCTTTTTATTTTTCTCTAAGCTCAGAAAAGAAATGAGTCCCAAAGATGAAAATGATCTGCATACAACAACTAAAAAAATTCAATTTGCCTATTTTCATCTGGAATTCATTTTAATCCTTATGGAACCCATGTACCTTGTTGTGCCCTTTCCTCACTAAAAACTCTTCCTCTGTTAGCATAAGCTAGTCATGTTTTCTGTCTGAGCACTGAAATTCTTTCCTGAAGTCTTTTCCTTGAAATGAAAAAACTACCTAGTACCTCTCTCCCAAGAGAAAATCTCCAAAAGCCCTGTGTTTCCAGTAAAAGAGGGATTTGAAGACCTAGTTTTTCACATTATAGGCAGGCAACCAGCCATCTGTTTATTAACAAGTGAGCATCATCAAACTTCTGCTTCCTTCCTTGTGCCCAGAAAGAGCAAGAAGCTCTTCAGCAAGAGGTCTCAGCATAATAAGGAAGCTTTTGGAAACAACAACAACATACATTATCAAACTTCTGAGATACGTTTCAAGACAGTTCTCTTCATAGAGACTTTTTGCCCTTGAGGCTTTGTAGGCTCTATACTTAATCCCAATGTTTTCCCAGGAGAAACCATGTAAAGTTAAACGTGATCCACAGTCATCCTTCATGATTGCAACAAACTCCAGAAATGTTTTCAGTCTAAGAAAATCCGAGGATACTCCTGCATTTAACCCTGCTGACCTCACTAACCACCTGCTTCAGCCTAAAAAGAAAAACTTTGCAAATTGAGAACCTGAAATAAAGACTTAGTTTTGTTGGATGAGCCAAACAATCTCTGAGACTGGATGTTCTACAGTGGCCTCACTACTTTGCAAAACCAAGCTAATAAACAGCATTGCTACTCGCAGTGAAGAATTAAAGTAAAACAAATAATCTTATAATGGAATCTCTAAAATCAGATTTTGTTTCATTATTCTCATCATCTGTTCTATTTCCACCTGAGTCCACTATTTAATTTAGATACGCAGCTTGATGAGGTACAACAGAATTTGTGTAATGGAAGACGATGGAAATGCTCTCCTTGGAAGTTGTTGCATTCAGTCTTGTGTTTGACAAATGCTTTACATATTTTAATCCTGCAACATCTATTAAAACATAATACCTCTCTAGAAAGACACCAGAGAAATGGAATGAAAATTCTCAACTTGCCCCTTCCTGAAAGAAAGCTGCATCCAGCCCTTCAGTATATGAGGCTTGAGTTTAAAAAAAATTAACAGTACTTTCTTCATATTTAATACTAAAACTCTTTTCAAAAACATCTCTCTCTCAAAAGTCACCTCTTTGGAACAAGCAGAAATGAAAAATGGGCACACCCAAATTGGAGTCTGCCAGCACAGATAAATATGGAAACTTAATGTGGAGTTTCACTTTTTCTCTCATAAAAGAAATCACATAATCCATGAGATCCAAAGCTTTTGAAATGTATGCTTTTTACAAGCTTATTTATTAATACCAATTTTGTAAACATC